>CM038674.1:293726707-294116707 GCA_021605145.1 Aegilops bicornis
TTTTGGGTCCATTTGTGGCCCATGTTCTGCAGGGCACAATTTCAGCCCGACGTGACTTTCGGCCTGTTAAAAGCCTAGTTTGCAAATTGGGCCTCCTCTAGCCCAAAACACATTCGGCCTCTTACTGGCCCATAAAGTAAAAGGGCCGAGACAAAATTGACATTTATTTCGGCCTACGAGAGGCCCGCGGGCCATTTCCATTTCGCATGTTAATGGCTAGCTAAGAGCCATTATTATGGTGGGCCACATCATTTGGGATCCACTAAATATTAATTTCACCAGCCCAATTAAGCCCGCTTTGACTACACATGTTTGTTCGTTCGGATGGCGTCTAGGTAATGTTTGGGCGTATTGGCCCCCGTTCCAACGGTATAGCATATTCAAAGAATTATCCTACTCTATACTATCGCCTCTAAAAACATACACTATACAATAAATGGACTACGGCATAGAAACATAGAAAAAGCCTACACTATACAATAAAGAAATTACAGCTGATTATACCCACTAGGCATTATAGTTCGGCACCAGTGATGATAAAGCGTATACAAACAGCAAATTACATACACTGGGCAAATAAAGCTCATACATCATGGACACGCATCAACAGAACATACCATTTGAACTATAATCTCTTCAGAAAATAGGATTGGCCGGATTCAGATAACACACGTTTCAGTCTGCAAAATCTCCAATTCCTTCGTGGTTACCTTAGTGTCTCGTTTCATTTTTTGACTCCTGCATCTAATACCTACAAGTCCAGTCTCAACTTCTTGATTGCACGTTGAGAATCATGTACACGTTGTCTTGCCATCTCTAGCTGATGGTCAAGAACATCAACACATTCCAATTCCAATCCATAATCATTTGGTAACAGCCATGCTGCACCGTTCATAGATCTTTGTGTTAATGTCACTTCATCCTGAAATGTTTCCGTAAGTACACATGACTAGGGCAAACATATAGTTACAACAGTGAAGCGAGCAAGATAGACTATTTTATACATGGAAAAACAGGACTAACAATAATGTTACACATCATGAAGCATAAGCAGGAGATATTTTAATAAATATAAAAATGGTAGTCTATACAGCCTGTCGTGGAATTGTCACGGCAGATGTCCTCTTGCAAGGACTTAGTTGTGGAGCCATCGCAACTAGGAAGCTTAAAGGGGTTAATCGGGACAAAGGATGCGAGAGAGTTATACTAGTTCGGCCCCTTACGGTGAAGGTAAAGCTACGTCTAGTTGGGTTGATATTGATAGGGTTTCTATGACCAGGGAGCGAGATACGCTATGCCCGGTTCTCTAGGAGTTATTTCTTGCCCTAAGCCGCCAGCGGGTCGTCCTCTTATATACACGGGGATAAGCCCTGCGGCCCACAGAGTCCCGACCGGCTCATAAACAATGTCTGGCTCGATGACTAGTTAACTATACCTTATGGTACAAGTCATGCCATTACGGTGATTTACTACTACGGGCCTTAAGTCGCCTGTGGGCTTTTAGACCCTTTATTGAACCGCCATCTTCATGCTTGGTCTTGGGCTTCTTCTGATGAATCCTTCTTTGCGTAACCCGGCTCCTCACGGGCGGCTTACACAAATAGTTATATCCCAAACATTAGGCCCCAGATTGATTTGAGCCGGTTCATGTCAATCTTAAAATATCTTAATAAACAAACCTTTCTGTCTCCTATCTGTGCCAAGGTTATAACCCGCCGTGATGTCATCTTCTATTAAATTCTTATTTTATTTTGTCATATCTTGAACATATCTCTTTCTTTACTGACCATCCCGAAAACCGAGGCATCGGAGCCGTTGGATAATGATACATTGCCTCCTCATTTCTTGCGCCTTCCCAGTCAACCTCTCCTTATAAATAGGCACGACCTAGTTCTTTCCATTCTCCCTCCTTTGGTCATCTTCCTCCTATCACTGTTGCCGTCAAGACGAGCTCTGGCCGCCGCCGAGCTCCTCGTCTTCTCCAACTCAGCCGCCAGATCAACCTCGTTTTTGACCAAGGAAACGCGACGAACCTCTGCCGCAGTCCTGCATCTGTAAGTCCCTTTCCTTTCCTACATTAGATCTGCATTATAGCTTCTCGAGTTCGTCAGTGTTCGTCACCGCCCGTTGCAAACCCTTGATAGATTTCACCTCCAACGCCTTTTTCTGATCGTCAAGTAGTGTAGAACTGTCATGCGATCAAGCTGCACTCCATTTCGAATGCAAATAGGTCCCTTTTCCTTTGTTCCAGGGCTTCCTTCAAGCGTATGAGCTTCTCTGCACCAATTTTAGGTCTAGAAAATTTTCTTTTTAGAGCGACCATTTGATCCAAAACAATAACTGCAGTTTGCGAAACCTGTTTGTTCCATACTTAGCAAAAAAAACTGCATCTGTTAGATCTGTTTTAATCACAACAGTCTTTATAACCGGTTTAAAAAGACAACACTGATTATCAGCCTTGCTTGCTTCCAGTGACTTAAGATAATTAAACTGCTTCTGATACCTGTAACGGTTTCAGCATCACTGCACAATTAGCCATATGTCATTAGGCCCCATCTTAAGCCGCCGTCTTGAATAGACTTAAAAATATTTTCTTCCGGGTTAAAGTTGAACCGGAAATTCTTAATTTTTCATAGGCTTCTACTTGCGTAATGGCACCTAAGGCTCCCAAAGCTCCTGTGACCTGCAACTGGGTCAACTCCACAGTTACGGAAAGCGCCTTGTCTGAGTTCGTTAAGACTGACCATCTACCCGGGAAGGAGGTCATGTCTTATCATGCTCCTGACACATCAGAGGAGAAGCCTCAACCCAAGGAGGGGGAAGTAATCATTTTTACTGATCATATGAGCCGGGGATTTGCTCCATCCGGTTCAAAATTCTTCAGGGATGTCTTGCAATTTTTTGACCTCAGACCTCAAGACATTGGGCCCAATTCCGTGTCAAATATTTGCAACTTCCAAATCTTCTGTGAGGTGTACCTTGGAGAAGAGCCCAACTTAGTTTTGTCCAGAGAATTGTTTTACTTAAACCGGTAGAATGAACGTGCCAATGGTCCCAGTTTGGACCTTGGCGGCATCTCAATTCAGCGGCGGAGAGACTGCCTTTTCACTTATGCTGAACTGCCAAGCCACCCAAAGGATTCGAACCAGACGTGGTTCTACTGCCAGGACACTTCTCTGGATGATGAAAACCCGCTGCCCGGCTTTCGTGCTCTGCGCCTTGAATCCAATCATCCGCTGCCAGACAAGCTAACTGCTGCTGAACGTTTACCACTTGCTCCCACTATCAAGAAAATTAAAGCTCTATTGGGGAACGGCTTAGACGACATCGACTTGGTCCGAGTCTGGATTTCTTGGCGGGTGATTCCCTTAAGCCGCCGCCCCAGCTTAATGTGCACTTACTCAGGCGAGAAGGATGAGCCACTGCGTCATAGTCCTGACGACTTACCAGATGATATGGTTGAAGCCACGACTCAATCTTTATTGAAAGAGGGATCGGAGGTTAGTAATGCCTTCGGCTTACTTCCTTTCTACAAGAAGAACCCGGCCCCTGCAGTAAGTCATTATCCTCAATAATTACCTTTATTGTATTATATCCTGTTTTTTACTCATAACCATGTGTCAATATTTACAGGCAGATGCCAACTTCTGTAAGGCCAAATATGACCATGAGGCTGCCAAACAAGCCAGAGCGGCCAAGAGAGCCGAGAGAAAAGCGGCCAAGACAGGAACTTCATGGAAGAAGAAGCCAAGCGCTTCTGATATGTTAAAACTGGACGATACTGATGATGATGAAGAAGAGGTAACTCTTAACTCCACTTGCTCTTTTATCATCACCTTATTGACATTAATTCCTTTCAGGAGGACACGGGAAACAGCCAAGCCGTTGAGGAAGAGGTAACTATAATGTCCTCCGACTCCAAGCCTTTGCCATGGCAATCCGAAGACTGACCCGGAAAGTAAGATTTTCACATCCTTTACCTTACCAAGATCCTCAATTTCTTTTGAAGCGAGAGATTTATGAGATCCGGAGGCAGACTCGGACAAGCAAAGACGTGGAACTCTCCTCCGGCTTACCTGATGTGACCAGGAAACGCATGCCTGAGGTTATCTCTGACTTACGTCCTCTTTTACCTTTGGCGGGTTTCATTCATCAACCTCTCAATTCATCTGACTCCAACTATCAGGATACTTCACCTTCCTCTAGCGAGTCTATGCAATCAAATATGCCGGCTTTCAAAACCGCACCAGGGTAATGACCACTTGCTTACCTTATGTTTACCTTACACATACTCTTGTATTAATTCCTCTGACTTGTCCGAAGCAGGCCAAGTAAAGCCCAGTAAGAGGGCAAAGAAGACTAAACCGTCCAAAGAAACGGTTGTAACTGAACCGGAGCTTGGAACGGCCGCTCCTGATGTCTCTACCCATGAACCGCCATCTGAACCATATCATGACGTTCCTGTGCATACCTCTGACCCGCCTGCCGAACAAGCCCTCGATGGCTCTGTCAACCCGAAGATTCCTAGCCCGGACAAGGCAGATGACCCGGAAGTTGAGATCACCAAGACTCAGTTTATTGAACCGGGACAACCCACTGTTCTTGCCAAGTGCTCTGCCAAATAGGAACTTTTGGAGCGCCGAAAGGCCAAGCTGGACATTACCAATTACACTCATCTTAGCATTGGAGAGATTGTCTCTGGCTACATAAGCCAAGTGCACGCTAGCCGTGACTGGAGATTGACATGGTGAAACAAATCCATCAAAATCTGAGGTATCACTTTTGTCGCTTTTCCTTGTTCATACTTTCATCGTATCAGCCCCCAAGTCTATCGCTTATAAGAAAATATGATGTAGACTTAAAATCTGCTCATCATTATAAAACATCCGCTTATCTCAAAGGCCGCTATAGAACAAGATATTTAACCCGTGTAATATAATACTTTTGAACTTGCACACGCATTAGCTCCCAAGTGCCAAGTATCTTTGCTTGCAAAGTGCTTGGGACTTAACTTTCATGAACCGGAGTAGTAATTTAGAGTTCTTCAAAGATACATTAGCCTCCAAGTGTCAAGTATCTTTGCTTGCAAAGTGCTTGGGACTTAATGTCATCTGATAATAATTCTGATTATAACCCGGTATTGACGCAGGCCACCATAAGCCAATTTGAGTTGGAGATTGCTGACCTGAAGAACCGCCTGGCAGCTCAAGAAATTGAAATCCAAAAGGCCAAGTCCAAGTTTGAGTTCAGCGTGTCTGAACAAGAAAACCTGAAGAAAAGCTTTGAAGCAGACAAGAAAACCTGGGCTGATGAAAAGGCCTCTTTGGTCACTCGGGCCGAGAAAGCAGAGGCGTTGCTTGCGTATAATAATGAGCTATCCCATTAAAGCGCCAAATATCCCAAATGGTCTCAGCAATCTTTGGTAAGCTACTTGTGCAAACATTGAATACGGCAATCCTTCTTTCGATGACTATTGCAATTGTTACCTCCGGCTCACCTGATACTTGTTAATGCAGGCCCCAGGAGCTCAAACCTTAATCAGAGCATGTTCATCAAGTTAAAGGCGGTTTATACTGTAGTGGAGCAACTCTATGCCGGGTCACAATGTGCTTTGGCCATTGTGGCTTTGTCAAATGATGTTCCCCATCTCCTGGCTGACATGTTAAAGTGGCTTACTGTGCTACCTCAACGGATCCAAGAGCTAAGGTGGGTGTCTACAAGAGCCGGGGCTATAGCCGCATTGAGCCGGGCCAAGGCGTGGCTACCAGAGCTAGACCCGACCGACATCGCTCTTGGATATCCAAACTTGAAGGAGGATGGTACCATGTTTGACGATAAGGATTTCACCGCCTGCGTGAAGGAGATACGCACCATGGCCACGCTTATTGGGAATGACACTGACCTTACCAAGTATCAGCCGGGTTATGACAGCGAGAACCGGAGACTCCCAACGCCTCACTCCAATTCGTAAGCATACTTTCGTCCCTAAAGTCGACCCAGCCGGGTTAATAGATGATGAAGCTGAGTTTGAAGCTTTGAGTGGCATTGACTGGGCATCATCAACCTTCCAGGACAGGGTAGTCGACGGAGGAGCGGAGA
This sequence comes from Aegilops bicornis, assembly GCA_021605145.1. Classification (NCBI taxonomy): domain Eukaryota; kingdom Viridiplantae; phylum Streptophyta; class Magnoliopsida; order Poales; family Poaceae; genus Aegilops; species Aegilops bicornis. The sequence continues at coordinate 293,732,807 of CM038674.1, forward strand.
AGGATAACCCGGACACGTTAGGTCAACCCAAGGAGTGAACCATCAGGCGTCGTATGCTTATATCTTGTGGAAAAACAATGCTTCATTATTCAGACTCAGAGAGGCTTGTAACAGGGTAGAAAAAACACTTGATTTTTGCCATGCCTTCGCCCATGTTTGCGGTATTCAACACTTTCTTAAGCTGCCATCATTATATGCTTCCGTCTTATATCAGTGTTCTGCTTCCTTTATGTTTAAAAGAAATTGCTTGCATCGCCCTGCATACAGAACAAACACAAGTCCCTTGGCGACTTACCGCATAGGGGGTCACATAATGTGTTGATAACCCGAATAAAAAAAATCATAAAAGTTGGTTCTCGATTATATCCTTGAGATCCAATCGTAACAGCATACATGTGATCCTTTGATTACCTTGCCGGCTTATGTGACCCGGAAAATGAGGATAAACCTTATTAATCCTGAAACCTGGCACATATAATGATGTTTATGCACTAACAATTTTATTTGATCAATATTAAACTGGTGGAATACAGACCACCCCAAAAGAGCTTTCAAAATGATCTGACAATAGTCAAATACTTGTGATTGCAATGGGTGATGAACAATAGACAAAATTTAAAGGCTTCTGATTCGAATAAGATCAGAAAAACCGTTCCAAAGGGGTTAAGCTAAGATTCAGATACGATCATATAGCCCCCAGTGGTGCACCAACACATCTAATGGTGCACCAAAAAAGTTAAAACTAGTAAAAAAATTTAATTTTTTCAAAACTACTAATGGCGCACCGTGGGAGTGGTGCGCCATTACTAGTTGACATAGTAATGGCGCACCACCCCCACCGTGCGCCATTAGTAGTTTTGAATAAAAAATTGTTAGTATTGGCGCATCGCCCACAAAGTGCGCCATTACTAAGTTTTTTTTTTTAAAATTCTATTTTTTTCTTTTTTTTTTCTTTTCAAAACTAGTAATGGCGCACCTGGGTGTGGTGCGCCATTACTTGTGTTGGTGCAGTTGTCCGGCTCAGGGCCCGACTCACCAATCCGACCGATGAAGACGTGAATTCCGTCAAGGGGACCCGTACCAGACTCAATTGTGCTCGCCGGGCCCCAGCCTTTCGTCGTTGATGTAGATCTTGCCGACGACTTTTGTTCATCCGACCGATCACAGATCCCTTGATCCCTTCAAGTTGCCCTTCAAGAACTCAAATCCACCGTACCGGCCCCATCGGGGCGCCAACTGTCGTGGAATTGTCACGGCAGATGTCCTCTTGCAAGGACTTAGTTGTGGAGCCTTTGCAACTAGGACGCTTAAAGGGGTTAATCGGGACAAAGGACGCGAGAGAGTTATACTAGTTCGGCCCCTTACGGTGAAGGTAAAGCCTACGTCTAGTTGGGTTGATATTGCTAGGGTTTCGATGACCAGGGAGCAAGATACGCTATGCCCAGTTCTCGAGGAGTTGTTTCTTGCCCTAAGCCGCCAGCGGGTCGTCCCCTTATATACACGGGGATACGCCCTGCGGCCCACAGAGTCCCGGGCGGCTCATAAACAGTGTCCAGCTCGGTGACTAGTTAACTATACCTTATGGTACAAGTCATGCCATTACGGCGATTTACTACTACGGGCCTTAAGTCGCATGTGGGCTTTCAGACCCTTTATTGAACCGCCATCTTCATGCTTGGTCTTGGGCTTCTTCTGATGAATCCTTCTTTGCGTAACCCGGCCCCTCATGGGTGGCTTACGCAAATAGTTATATCCCAAACAGAGACCGCATACAGAAATCTCTCTTAGCTCACCAGAGGACTATGATGTTGGGGCCAAATCCAAAACACAGACATGTTACAAATATAGACCACAGGTTGCGTATAAGTAAGCAAGTAGTTGGCCATTCTCTAGCTCAATTAATGTCTTAGGGAGCATAATGAACAGCTGAGGGACTCATACAAACCTGCTACAACAAGCAAAACTATGCAATCATTAGCGTAGTATAAACTAGATTGTGAGCCTCATGCAGTAATATTTGGTTAATAGACTTCAAAGCTTCAGGCACACTTCGCCAGAGTAATTAAATGTTAAGGCCTTTAATTATGTCAACTAATAGTCATACAAGTACCCAACATCAGGCATCATTGTTTAGGCATCTAATTAACTGAGGACAACTAAAGCAATTGAAAAGAGCAATTTAACTATGCCTGAAACAAACAAGCAATTGAACTGTTGAGTTGGCAGCGTGCATGTCTCAATAACATCCATGGCCTAGCTACATTTACTATATAAAGGAACAAGTAATGTAATATTGTTTTCCCCCTATGAAGTATCTTGACTAGTATGTAATCAGTATCCTAGTAATGATAGGGATGCTACTTATGTGAAGATGCGTCTGGTCATGGCATTTATGACATCGACAATTCTACCATGGCAGGAAGCAGTTTCACACTATTCACTACTATAAGATGTTTTTGATATTTAAAAGTAGACTACATCCGTAATGAGTAAACAGACACATTAAAATGTGTTTACATACATCTGATTTATAAAAAACTTAGAACATCATATAGTAGTGAGCGGAGGGGGTTTTAATCAATGGCCCAATGACTGGGTTATAGGTGAAGAACCCTATGCAAGCACAATGTCAGACAAATAGGATGTCCTGGTAATTGTAATACAGTGACATACCATAACTGGTTGAAGGAGGTAAGCGCTACTCCTCCTTATCTTGCGAGGCTCCTTCCTAACATCTTGTACATGGAAATCCTCAATCTTATCGTCATTGCACCCCATCTGCAAGGTGACACAAACTAGTTACTGGTCTCCTTGGAAGATAAATATGCATATTTTCCAGTCTGTGAACAACACAAAAGGATGAGTTTGTAACAAAACAACATGATACAGGCAAAGGTGTCCCGTCTTTCGATGAGATGATGCATATCGCTTTGGTGGAAGTCGACTTTGATGATCTGACTGCGAACGTGTGTGGACGTCACGCCTTAGCAATCGCTAAACCAAATCCGAGAGGTTATTGACCACGCCGGAGCACGATCAACATGACCACGAAGGTCTATTTCATGCAAGCAAACAAACAACAATCAAGAAACTAAGATTGCAATCTAGACATTGTGAACAAAAGATGAAAGCTTTATTGATCAAGGTGGGGTTCTGTGACGTCTTAGTCTGGTCTTTGAACACAAATGAAGTAAGCGAAGTGTAATAGCCCCAAAATTGGGTTATCAATTTTTGTGCTGTTATTCCTTCCTGGCACTCATTTTCAAAATCTTTCTCCTGAGTTTGTTGGATGACTCTGAGATTTCTTGTCATTACAACCTTTCAAAACCTTGTTCATGTCTTTGTCAATGGGCAAGACCTCATTTTCATCATCTCAAACCCTCTCAAACCCTAATTCCAAATTTTTAGAATTTGGATATGTCCTTTGTGCTTACAAAGGAGCCATCATTTTCCATGATTTGTTGATCCTCCCAATTGTTCCCAGAGATCCTCCTATCTTTCCGAAACTTGGATATGCAAAAATATTGCTAAGTCCCATGCAATATTTCTGAATTATTTTTTATTCCTTTTCTTGCCTTTCTGAGGAATAAAAACTCAAGGCATAGCTAGCCATCTCCTAAATTCATGAGAATTGGTGGAGTTGATACTTATGCCTAATCCAAACACTGGCAAGTATATTGGCCATAATTAATTTAGGAAAATTGCCTTTTCTTATTTAATGCTAATATTTCATTTCTGCCATTTTCCAAAGGAACTACTATTTTTATAGCAGAGAAAATTCCCACATAAATTTTGGATCTTGTCCTTGCTATATAATCACTAGTTCCATCCTTACCTCATGTTACTTAGTTCAAAAATTTGGCACATGATCCAATGCAAATTTCTGCCTTCTCTGAAATTTGGCAAAGGAAGTGCTTTATACCTAGTTCCTATTGAGCTGAAATTTGGCAGGGTGATTAATATTGTTAAATAACCCATGGATGCCAAATATGAGCTCAATCAATTCGTCCTAGCTCCCTGTGCAATTTTTCAAAGTTTCTGACCAGAACACAACATTGTGAAGGAAGTACCTTCATAGAGTTTCCTAATTAGATTAATCTTTTCCATCCTCTCAAGTATCTCAAATAATTAGCCTCCACCCAAATTCAGTTCATTTCATTGAACTATGTGAGCACATGAGCAATTCTTGGTTTCTTTCCAAGTTTTTAGTTTGTGAAGCAAGTGCATTTTATCATGCTCCATTATGGTTGAAAATATTCCCAGGCTTTCTCCTATCTATATGATCCATCTCCAGCAAATTTTGGCTCATTTTAATTAGCCATTTGCCCTGACAATTTTTCTCAAGTTTTTGGACAGAAATGATAGCTGTGAAGGAAGTACCAATTTGGCAAGTCCGTTTGGTATGAAATTTTTACAGCATCATTGTGTGTCCAAATAATCAAGCTTTGCGAAATTTTATCTCAGTCCATCACTCCTAGTGAGTGCTCCTTCATGATTTAGTTAGTGGGTCAGATTTAGCAGTTGTACAACAACTATGCTAAATACTTGACCAAATGACCTCATGATTTCCATGACCGTAGTCCTTGCTACCCTAAGCCTCACAGACATCAAATTTACCTTTTATCCTCTCTGGTTTACTCTCTAGAATGTTGTCAAGTTTGCACCAGCAAACTTGTGGAGCTTGGTTTATTCAGCTCCATTTGTCTCTGCCCGTTTCTTTACCATAATAACACTCTCTCTTCGAAGGACTACGCGGTAGACATGAGTTGGCATCAGTAAAAACTCCGGAGCGCGCCTTGTCCGTGGTGATCACGAGTGTAGCCAGCCCAAAACGGTGGTCTAGCCACTGTTCCCGTCAGCAACGCTGCTCTGACTGGCTCTGGCCTTGCCATTAATGTCCTACAGTTGCCCCTCGGCGTCCTCTTCCCTCTAGACCGCTCGCCCCCTCTGTTTTTTCTCTGGCGAGCCGTGCCAACGCCCGAGCAGTGCGTGCCCGTGAGCCCGTCTTCTTCCACGCTCCTGTCCTCTTCCTCCGTTCGTCTCCGAGCGCTGCTCGTCTCCGTGAGCCTCTGGCGCTCGTCTGCATCCCTCCTCGTCGCCTTCCCACCGCTTCCAGTGAGCCTTGGCCGCGCCTGCCAACATCGCGCTACCGGCCAAGACGGACACGCCGCTCGCCTGCGTGCCACCTCCTCCCCTCCTTCCCGAGCTATCCCCGCGGATATAAATAGAGCCGCCGAGCTCTCTCGCAGTCCACAATCCCTCCCCGAGCTCATGAGCCTCTCGTCGCCTCTGTTGCCGCCATGGCCGCCGCGGAGCTCAACTAAAATCCGAGCCGTAGCTCTTCCCCTCCCTCTCTGCAGTTTGCTAGACCCGCTCCAGATCCCGGTGAAAATCTCCCTCCCCTCATCCCCTTGCCGGAGTAGCCGTGGCCGCCGCCCCCTCGTTCGGCCGCCGCCACCGCTGATCTCTGTCCCCGCCTGGCGCCGCATCCCTGCTCCTCCCCGATGCTGGTTTCTCCTCTGGACGGGTGCGGTGGGCCCTGCCGCGCTCGCCGCTGGCCTCCCCTTGGTCGGAGTTGGCCAGAGCCGACGAGCCCATCGCCGGCCAGGCCCAGCCGCACCTCTGTCTCGCCTCTCTCTCTGCTTCTGTCAGGCGTGAGAGGAAGAAGGAGATGGGAAGAGAGAGAAGGAGGTGCAGAACCCACCTGTCAGCGAGAGGAGGGCGTGGACCCGCTGGCCACGTCGGATAAGTGGACGCGCCCGACCCCGAAGTCGTTTCCCCGTGGTAAAGGCGTAATCAGGTGAATAACTTTCCCAGGTTAGAAAGCGCATTCGTTTGTTTCTTTAGATAAAATACGTTTTCACTTCTCTGAAGGCGTATTCTCAGAAAGACGCTTTCCCTTTTCAGCTCAGCCGGCCGATGTGCTTATTTTGTGAACGTTCATTGCTTTAGTTTCTTTTTTTCCTAAAAAGTGAACGGCCAGAACTTTGCGCTCGTAACCCCGATTGAGGTGATTCCTACACTCACGTTCTCTGTTCATCGGGCTCTTTCCGTTGGTATCATTTTCATAATGTTTTTACACAGTGAAAATGACCATTTTGCCCTTTCCCGTAAACAACCTCCTTTGAGAGAGAACTGTTTCCGGCAAATCTCTCCGCGGTCGTTTCTCACTTCTTCCCGGAGTATTCCTCGACCCTCAGGCAAGCCAACCTCTTATCATGAGCCCCAAACTTGCATGTTCACTTTGCTTGTACCCTCTGTGTGTAGTTGAAGTTGTTTCTTATAGTTTTCGTTTGCAGTCACTCCGTTATGTTTACCATGCATGCTTGTGTATTCATGATATCTTTTGCCATGCTAATTAGAATGTTATTATTGATAATGCCATGTCACTACTCTACTTTATTTTCATGACATCGTTATAAAATGCTATGATGATGGTAATGCACCGTTGATATGCTAGTACTTGGTAGTGTCATGTTCTTTATGCTATAGTTGTTCACTTGAGAAGTTCGGTATTTTATTAAAGCATTTATATGATGCATGCTCATGGTTGCATTCATGTTCATGATGATGGAGAAGGAAATAAAATGACTTAATAATAACAACCTCCTCCGTCATCGATGGGATCGACTCAAATCAAACTTTTTCAGTGCAGCAACATTTGCCCTTATAGGAAGGCCTTAATGCGATCTATTGTCGTGTCTCTCGCCGGTGCCTCCAACGAGGGAAGGTTATGGGTGCGCGCTACCCTGATCAGGTAGGCGGACATAAGCCTTGTGTGCCCGTTGTTGTTGTTATGGTACCGGGTCCCCGTTTGGAACCGTTTATGTTTGGCCACAACGGTGGCCATTGGTGTCTTTAGTAGACACGGGGCCACCCAGGACTAGCCCAGTGGGGAGTGAGTCAGAGTGGCCGGGAGAGTGTCATGGCAGTAGGTCGGTTTCGTTGGAATGCTGTTGGTCGATCCGAATGGGATAACGAGGCCATGGGTTCCGTGGTGTGGGTACAATACGCTACCTCTGCAGAGTGTTTATAAAGTCTATCGATAGCAACACAGTTCGTAGTAGGTCACACTATCAGCTCTTAGTCGAAATGGAGGATAAACCTGAAATAATTAAGCTGATTAGTGTGGTGACAAGAATGTGGTGACTTGGACTATGAGATAGTCACGGTGATGTGTTGATATGATCACGAGACGAGGTCTCGGTGAGTGTTGGAGACCTAGTGTTGGTCATGGTTGTGATTGCCGGAAAGATCACCGTTCGGTTGCGAGGCAACCCATTGGTAAGAGAGTCCGAGGGACTCGGTGCACAAGTTTGGTTGCATGGCATGAGTAATATGTTTGCATTTAAAGAACCATGGCAGAACAAGAGATAATTGCATAAAGTTAACATGTTATGTCTGCATTGGATATGACCGGTAGTTTATGTTCAGCATAGTTTCATGATGCCATGCCATGCCATGCTTTGATTGATATGTTCAATTATGCCATGATTGAGATGATATGCTATGGTTTGCTATTGCAATGTTAGAAGCAGGTTTTGATATGCCATGTTACTGCCATGTTAGTAGATGCTATGATGGTGTGCATGCTTAGTTGACCTATATCATGCCATGTTTAGTAATTGATATGAGATAGGTTGTTGCATGCACTTGGTTCTTGCTTTGTCTTCTGCTTGTTTGGATGCTATGTATTTGGCTATCTTGCAAGTACATTCAATGTACTGACCTGGCGTGTCATGCCAGTTTTGTAGGTCGTACCCGAATTGTTCGCTTGATCCGTCGTGCTAGGCCGTAACCTTTCCAGTCCTGTGAGTTGTGGAGCCCAGCCAGAGTTGTTATGATGCCAAACCAAGACGTCCACCGCCATGTAAATAGTCTTCCGCTGCCATTTAAATAGCCGTAGGGCTATGCCAAATAATTGTATTCATCAATGATGTACTCTTCTGCACATGTATTTGATGAATATTATTGTACCTGGAATGTTGTATTATGGACCTGTCGTGAGTCAGGTGTTATCCTGGGCTGACGTGCGAAGGCCCCCTGCTCCATGCGGATCGGGGTGCCACAAGACATGGTGTCAGAGCAGCCAGGATGGCATATGTTATCCTAGTATTAGGTCACCGCTACCATTAACCCGTAATGGCCCTAAGGGATTTGACCCATCCCTAGCATCCGGCATGGCCACAGTTAATCAACAGGTGGCGCAGTCGGGACCGGCATGTCCTCACCCTGCTGTCCCCGCCTAGTTATCCGTGGAACGAATAGCAACCATATACTTTTTGGTTGGCCGCACCGCTTGCCCTTCACCATTAAGGGAAAGGGACCACACCATGCGGGCATGTCCCGCATAACTCCTCTAAAAGCCCCCTTTCCGCTCGCCGTATCGCTCACCCCTCATTCCGCCATGTCCCTGCAGAGAAGCCTAGCTAGTAACACCCCAGCCATGGCTAGCACTTTCAAAGCTCCCAAATTTTAAAACCGCACCTCTGCCGTCAACCATGCAGGCTTTCCACCCCTTTCTTACCGAGATGCTCACCAAAGCCTTTGGCTGTAATGCTAGCCCCGATTACCTGGTGTTCCAATCGGCACCCGTCCCTCACCTTCACCGCTATGATGCAAGAGTGCACATCAGCCTAGGTCCCGCAGTAGATGGCCAGCCGTTGGTTTTTCAGGGTAGAGCCATGCCTACCACTGATTTAGCCATTCAGGCCGCTGCTAAGGAGGCTATCCTGCACCTCCGAACCAAGTTCCCGCATGTGGCAAATAGGTGGGAGTTCTGGTTTTTCCCCATTGTGGCAGAAGGGGGAATGCAGCCTTCTCCCTCTATCTAGGGAGATGACCCCGCAATCGCTCACCTGGTGCAGTATATCACCGCCCAGGGCATGATGATTTCAAAGATGCTTGCCAAGTTTAGAACTCTGGACAATGACGCGGTACAAGTAGTCAAGGAAGCTTACCATGAGGCTCGTAAATTCGCATCTCAAGTCATTTGCCCAACGCCATCCGAACCAATGCTACCCGCTTAGCCTGTGTTGTGGCCTAGACCCAACATCGTCACCCTCGACAAGGATCTTTTATGGATCCACCAGCAGCATTTGCTCGGATCAATTTCAGCCACACCCCCAACAGTCGAACCCCAACCCATAGTAGTGTCGGACGATGAAGATGGAGATTGGCTCAGTCTTCGTCCTCCTGGAGAGCCCCAACAAGGCATGTCCTTTGCATGACCTTAGTCACGCAGTGAGAAGGTCAGTCTATCGGTTCATCCCCGATATGAGGATAGAACCATGAATCCCAGGATGAGTTGTTTCGTTTAGTGCATAGAGCGTTCGTGCTTTGTTGTATGCTGGCACTGTTGTAATCCATATGCTGGGTTCTATGTATGTTTTCGTGCTTTTCTTTTCGAGCTTGTTTTTGTTTGTCTCTCTGTCAAGCAGAGATGTTTGACAGGGTTAACAATGTGTTTCTAACAAGATTTTAATTAGTAGATCACATACACTAAAATAACACTGACTCGTCTCGAGTCTATAATAAAATGCGCGCTGTTGTATGTATATGTATGCCAGGAGTACATATACCCACTAGCATTAAAACACTTTAGTATGATTTGTCTGGTGTGTTTCTCCATTGCATGTTTATTGCCTCTGTCTGTTTGCTAGTTTAGATTACACTGCATACTGCACGCATACCCGGTTCACCCACGAGTACATTCGGGCAGTACTCGGGGGAATGCAAAGTCACATGCCCCTATTTATCTGTGCATACACCGTGTGCCAGATTTTCAAATCTAGAACCTCGCAGAGGCATTTCTGCCTGGAAATTCCTCATCTCGAATTCTTTTTCCCGATTGCATTTTCGGAGGAACCTACCAACTTTATTTCCCTCGATCCAGTACATCTACCCTGATACAAGATTTCGACTCCGATTCTATCCCGACACCTACATTTCGTGGAGCTATCCGCGAAATTCTTCCCGTACCCTAATGTGCATCCTTAGCTCGTGCAGCCATCTCACCTGCAACCCGACCCCATCACCACCATCACCTCACCCTTGCGTGACGCTAGGCTAGTTGTCACCTGCTCCACCTCAGCATGCGATTACTCCGCCGGTGCAAAGCGACGGAGAATCAAGTGTGGCGGAGGACTACCCAGTGCGCCATCTTCTCCCGCATCTCGAGCCAACACACTGGGCCGCGCATTGTTCCGAGCTCGCTCATTCCTGATGAGGATCAGCAGGAGGAGTGACGATCCAATCAGCGTGCCCAGCAGAGCAGCGAGGAACAACCGTAGCGCCACCAGGAACACCTCCTCGTCGAAGGAGCTCAGCTCGATCTCGCCCAAACCAAAGAGGTAGTAGAGCGACATTGTGTTTGTGCATTGGAGGAGAGCCGCGCTACCATTTTTATAGCCCAACCCCGGTGTACGGTGAGCGAGGTCCAGGAAAATCGCTCGTCGCCCGATCACCGGCGTCCTAGAGGCGAATCCACGAGCAGTGCCGACAAGGTGCTGCCCCGCGACGTGAGTGTTCGCTGCACCGGCACCGTTCATGCCATGCACTATGGCTCTAGGGTCCTCATCGCCCTACGAGCTAGATGCGCGCTGCACCAAGCCGCACGCGAAGAAGCAACACAGAAGAAGCAGCAAGCCGGAGGTAGAAGAAGGAGGCTGCCAGTGGGCCCTGGACCCATGTGTCAGCAGGTGAAACCACTGTTCATTGAGTGCATCTAGCATTTTTCGGGAGTTTCATCTCGAGTGCCCCTAGAGGTGGATATATCTAGGTTTGCCATATCCCTACCCGGGTGTACCAATTATCAGTGCCCCGACCCGTTTGAATTTAACCAAAGGGTTAAAAATTAACCCCAAGGTTTTTCCCCGGAGTGGTTATCGTTGTGCTGTAACCCTAGGAATCTCGAGGATGAGATTCTTTTTAAGGGGGGAAGGTTTGTAATAGCCCCAAAATTGGGTTATCAATTTTTGTGCTGTTATTCCTTCCTGGCACTCATTTTCAAAATCTTTCTCCTGAGTTTGTTGGATGACTCTGAGATTTCTTGTCATTTTCATCCTTTCAAAACGTTGCTCATGTCGTTGTTAGTGGGCAAGAACTCATTTGCATCATCTCAAACCCTAATTCCAAATTTTTGGAATTTGGATATGTCCTTTGTGCTTACAAAGGAGCCATCATTTTCCTTGATCTGTTGATCCTCCCAATTGTTCCCAGAGATCCTCCTATCTTTTTGAAACTTGGATATGCAAAAATATTGCTAAGTCCCATGCAATATTTTTGAATTGTGATTTATTCCTTTTCTTGCCTTTCTGAGGAATTACCCAAAGGCATAGCTAGCCATCTCCTAAATTCATGAGAATTGGTGGAGTTGATACTTATGCCTAATCCAAACTCTTGCAAGTATATTGGCCATAATTAAATAAGGAAAATTGCCTTTTCTTATTTAATGCCAATATTTCATTTTTGCCATTTTCCAAAGGAACTACTATTTTTATAGCAGAGAAAATTCCCACATAAATTGGGGAGATTGTCCTTGCTATAATCACTAGTTCCATCCTTACCTCATGTTACTCAGTTCAAAAATTTGGCACATGATCCAATGCAAGTTTCTGCCTTCTCTGAAATTTTGCAAAGGAAGTGCTTTTTTCCTAATTCCTATTGAGCTCCAATTTGGCAGGGTGATTAACATAGTTAAATAACCGATGGACGCCACATAGGAGCTCAATCCATTCATCCTAGCTCCCTATGCAATTTTTCAAAGTTTCTGACCAGAACACAACTTTGTGAAGGAAGTACCTTCATAGAGTTTACTAATGAGATGAAACTTTTCCATCCTCTCAAGTATCTCAAATCATTAGCCTCCACCCAAATTCAATTCATTTAATTGAACTATGTGAGCACAGGAGCAATTCTTGGTTTTTGTCCATGTTTTCAGTTTGTGAAGCAAGTGCATTTTATCTTGCTCCATTATGGCTGAAAATATTCCCAGGCTTTCTCCTATCTATATGATCCATCTCCAGAAAATTTTGGCTCATTTTAATTAGCCATTTGCCCTGAGGATTTTTCTCAAGTTTTTGGACAGAAATGATAGCTGTGAAGGAAGTACTAATTTGGCACTTCCATTTGGTATGAAATTTTTACAGCATCATTTTGTGTCCAAATCATCAAGATTTGCCAAATTTTATCTCAACCCATCACTCCTAGTGAGTGCTCCTTCATGATTTAGTTACTGGGTCAGATTTAGCAGTTGTACAGCAACTATGCTAAATACTTGACCAAATGACCTCATAATTTCCAAGACTGTAGTCCTTGCTACCCTAAGCCTCACAGACATCAAATTTACCTTTTATCATCTCTGGTTTACTCTCTAGGATTTGGTCAAGTTTGCAACAAGAAACTTGTGGTGCTTGGTTTACTCAGCTCAATTTGTCTCTTCCCGTTTCTTTACCATAGTAACACTCTCTCTTTGAAGACTACGCGGTAGACATGACCTGGCATCATTAAACACTCCGGAGGGCGCCTTGACCGTGGTGATCACGAGTGTAGCCAACCCAAAACAGTGGTCTAGCCACTATTCCCGTCGGCAACGCTGCTCCGACCGGCTCTGGCCTCGCCATTAATGTCCCAAGGCCCCTCGGCATCCTTCTTCCCTCCGACCGCCGCCTCTGTTTTCTTCTTCGGCGAGCTGTGCCAATGCCCGAGCAGTGCGTGCCCGTGAGCCCGTATTCTTCCGCGCTCCTGTCCTCTTCCTCCATTCATCTCCAAGCGATGCTCGTCTCTACGAGCCTCTGGTGCTTGTCTCCGTGAGCCTCTAGCGCTCGTCCGCATCCCTCCGCGTCGCCTTCCCACCTGGACTAGCTTCATGTGGGCATCATGTTTAAATTCAAATGAATATGAAATGGGGACTAACAAACCCCAACACCCCCTTTGAAATACTAGGTTCCAACAATTGGAATTTCAATGAACCCAAAATGCCCTTCATAAATGTTCACCATCTTTGGTCCTGGACTAAACCCTCTGCCAAAAATGGTTTCATATTTTTGGAGGCAATTCTGGATTTTTGCACCAAGCCATAAGTATTTGCATTTGGGCAATTTAAATCCTATAAATATTTTAAAATGCCCAAATAATCTTGAAGGTATTTTTAGGCTGTTGAGAATATTTTCAACTGTGCCTCTGAATATTTTCAGGTTGTTCCTAAATGGAATAGTATTTCTACTATTTCAAAACACAGAACAGAAACAAAAAAAAAGAAAAACAGAAAGCAGAGAGCAGAGGACTCACCTGCGCAGCCCACCTGGCGCCCCAAGTGGCCAGCCCAGCCCACTGGCCTGGCACTGTTGGCCAGCCCACCCGGAGCCCCACCGTCTTCAACCTCTGCCAGTAGGCAGAGGCGTGTCGACGCGCGCACGCCCAAGCTCCACCTCCCGCTTCCCCCTCGCCCTGTCTCCGCGCCACAGGAACGGCCTCGACCCCCTCTGCCTCTCCCTCACTCTGGATCTCTCTCCCTCTCCTCTAGCTCCCTCTCCGCAGCCCCACCGAACACGCCATCACCGCGGCTCACGGTTACCGCAGCCATCGGCAATCACACGCCTCACCGACGAGTCTCCAAGCTTCTGCGTGTCGTCCTCGACCTCCTCGATGAGATACTCAACGCCGGGCGGCCCGGAACGTTGTCGACGCCGTCATCTTCAACCTCGGTCCGCCGAGCCTGCTTCGACGCCTGCTGCGATCGCTGTGAGCCCTGCTCCGTCCTCCCCTCTCCATTACCTCTCTCATGCACTGTATCACCGCACCGAGCTCACCCGCACCCGCCGCCGCCTGTGCTCACTGCCGGCGTGATTCCGGCCACGCAATGGCCTGGTCGTCATGTCCACCTTGCTCGCCACACCACGTAGAGCACGTAGGTGCTAATCCCGCGCCTCCACGCTTGTTGTAGCGATGACCCCAAGCTCACCCGAGCTCCAGCAGCCGCCAACGTCGTCGCCGGTGATGATTCCGGCCACCTCTGGACCAACCACCACCACCAATGGAAGCGGCACACCTCCAGCTCCACGTAGATGGCCTCCGCCTCCCATTTGGTCGCCGGAGCACGAAACCCGCTCCGCTGCGTCTACTGCCGCCGGCGGCTAAACGCCAGTGGGTTGATTGCCTTTGACCGGCAGGGTTTGACCCCGACTGCCCAAGGGTTCGACCCCCCTCTCTCACTGACATGCGGGCCACGCCCTGCTAACTAACCTAGATTAGTGTTAACTAAACCACGTTAGTTTAGTTTAGTTACTGAAACATGGGACCCACTGGTCAGTTTGACCTGGACCGCCCCGCTGACCTGCTGACGTCACAGTGACGTAGTGCTGACGCAGTAACTCTTTTTTTGGATTTATTCTTATATAGGAAATTCCATAAAATAGCCAAAACTTCTTAAAATCATAGGAAATCAACCGTAGCTCCAAATCAAACAAATTATATATGAAAAATGATCAGAAAAATCCAACCTATCCATCTGTACTGGTTTCATGCATGTTAGGGCAGCATAACCTTGCTGTTTAGATGAAACATGATAATGCACTTATATGAGTTCATAGTTTAGGCTTGTATTTGAATCTTTGATTCAAATAAGCTCAAACCACCCTGGTTTTAGTTGCATTAGCCCAACACACAGCATATTGACATGTCATGATCATGCATCATATCGTGCATTGCATTGATCGTGTTTGTTCTCTGTTTGCCGGTGTTGTTCCCCCTCAGTAGATGTTGTTCCGACATTGTGATCGTTGACACTGATGAAGACTCAATGCTATCTTCAGAAGTGTGAGGCAAGCAAAACCCCCTTGTTCATTCCGATACAATCCCACTCTCTCGCTCCCGCTCTCTTTTACTACATTAGGACAACAACGATTCATCTGTTACTTGCTGCGGTAGTTGAACCCATTTTCCTCTGCATGACCTATCATTGCCACAGTAAATAGATGAAACCCACTAGCATGAGTAGGAGTTGTTTGAGCCCTTATGTGCCTACTCATTCATGCTTGTTTGTCATGCCTGCTTCTGCTTAGATTGAGTCAGGTCTGATTCATCGGGAATGAATTGGAATGGTGATGAACATGTCCTACTGTGTGTGAGCTAAGTGTGTGAACCCGATTTGGTAAAGGTAGCGGTGAGAGGCCATGCAGGAGTACATGGTGGGTTGTCTCATTGAAACCGTCCTCAGGAACTGTGTTCTGTGTTTGTGGTCCATGAAACAGCTACTACCATGCATTGGGCCCTGAAATATGACCCCGCTCGACTTCTTAACCACACTAGTCCTCTGTCCAGGAGTTGCAAGTAGTTTCTGCTGTTTGTAGTATGCTGGAGGCCGTGCGCAGCGCTGACCCGAGGGGTGGGCTGTGATGCGGTAGGCACGTGGCCGGGTATACCGGGCGCCCGTTTGGTGTCGCGGAACCCTGTACACGTCATATGGGGCCGTATGTAGAAACCTCGGCCGGACTCCCTGCGGATGGAACCTAAATAGGCGATAAACCTGGATTAGAGACTTCAGTGTTTAGGTAGGTCGTGGTCTACACCCACGTTGGCTTTTGCTTGAAGTCTATCAAGCACATGTCGTGTGCAGACGCTAAGTGGTGGAAACATGTATGAAGAAGTACATCCCTGCAGGGTTACCATCATCTATTCGAATAGCCGTGTCCGCGGTAAAGGACTTCTGGGTTGCCTATAACAGTTCATAGACAAGTGAAAGTGGATACTCTAAAATGCATAAGATAAGCGTGAGTGCTATGGATGGCGTCCTCGTAGGGAGACGGGAGCGGATCCATAGTGGTGTATTGAATGGTGAATATGTGGACTCGTGTGCGCCACCTGAAAAGAGTTACTTGCAGTCGTAGTTCAGGTTAGCCACTGAGTAAAAGCTAGCTTGCTGCAGTTAAACTCCACCACCCCCTTTGTTGATAATGATGCATATGTAGTTAGTTCTGATGTAAGTCTTGCTGGGTACATTTGTACTCACGTTTGCTTAATTTATGTTTTACGGAGAGACTTTAGTCTCGCTAGTAGTTCCGTGTGGACTTCGACATTTAGCTTGTTACCTCAGCTAATATCTTGTGTCCTCGGCAGGATCTGGTAGATAGTTGGGCTTCTCAGCATTTTTCATTTGTAGATGTCTGTACTCAGACATGTTAAGCTTCCGCATGTGCTTTGACTTGTATACTCTGAATGTTGGGTCATGAGAGCCATGTTTGGAATATGTCGCTCCTCGGAGCCTATTGAGTAAATACTAGAGTCGTAGAGTTATGTTGTGATGCCATGTTGTATTTAGACATATCGAGCATATTGTGTGTATGATCGAAATGCTTGGTATGTGTTGGATCCGACAACCTAGTTGTTTATCCTTGGTAGCCTCTCTTATGGGGAAATTAGTCTTGTGCTTCCATGAGCCATAGTAGTCCGCTGCTAGCCCAGCACTACTGCTCCGGAACACTTGACTGACCGGCATGTGATTCACTTCGTTCCTGTGTCTGTCTCTTCGGGGAAATGTCACGCGGTGACATCCGTAGTCCTGCCTAGCCTGCTACAGCCCGGTTCACCGGAGTCCTGTTAGCCCAGTGCTACAGCCCAGATTCGCATGCTGCTGACCGACATGGTCGATGTTGATTCATGTATGCCTGTCCCCGTAAGTTAGTGCCACTTTGGGTTCACGACTAGTCATGTCGGCCCGGGTTCTCTGTCATATGGATGCTAGCGACACTATCATATACGTGAGCCAAATGGCGCAAACGGTCTCTGGCCATGGTAAGGCGACACCCATGGGAGTATCGTGCATGAGGCCGCAAAGTGATATGAGGTGTTACCGGCTAGATCGATGTGACTTGGAATAGGGGTCCTGACGGCTTTGGTATCAGAGCCTGACTGCCTGTAGGATTACCAAGCCAAACTGGTCAAAGTCGTGTCTAGAAATGCTTTAGTTATATAAGGGAATTGATTGTGGAAGGGAACGTAAGGCTCTTTTTACTCCTTTACCTTATGCCCTTCTGATCTGAGTCAACCTCTTCCTTTCTACGGGGATTAAGAACTAGACCTTCTCTTCTATCTATTAGGATGATGAGTTACTATGATAGAGACTTATAGGATTGTTGGTTCCAGGCCTCAATTCAGTTTCTACTACTTCTAGTGTGTTGTCAGTTGTAACATAACCTTGATATGATGATGTTAAGTGGTTACGCCACTATTTTGCAGGATGTCTCAAATCTTTTTCTGAGCATTTACAACCATTATGCTGTCCGAGTCATTCCAGGTTTCTAAATAGTCTGATGCATTTGCAGATCCCTTCTTTTCGTTCCCGATGTCCCTTTGGGCCAGTTCAATGGCACTAAATTGCTGAGTTGAGGTACTCCATTGCCTTGACATATATGCCGGAGCTATTATTATGACCCTAGGTGTCTTAGGGCGTCACCTAGTAATCTAGCAATGCTTTGTATCCCCAGTGTGATGATTCTGGCCACCATTCTTGAAAGCATCTCGTGATGTTATTAGTTAGTAGGTATTCTTTCCTGGGTTCTTGAACCCAAGATTCACTCTACTCACCTCATGTTGATAGTGTTGCTAGTTCCTTTAGGATATTAGTAACCTTTGCGATAGTCCTCGAGGTTCGTGGTACATCCTTCTTCCAATTACCATGAACCATTCTTGGCAGGAGTTCTTTTGAACAAAAGGTCACGTCCAGAGTGCTCTTGATGAGTTCTCCATTCTATATTGTGAATCTTCCAGTTCTACCCTTTCCGCGTGGCTTATGCGGAAGAAATGTTGAGCTCCGATCGACATATTAATCTATGCATCCACAACTCAGAAACATATATGTTCCTTGAGTTGTCCCCCTTTAGTTGTCTTCTGACCTCAGTCTATCAGTTGATAGCCATGAGTAGTTGTGTATCCGTGCTCATCTATGCCTTCTACTCTTGTGGTCCATCAAGCCGTTTTATTTCAGAATTACTAGGAAAAACAAACTCCAGTACCTCATCTATATCTAGGATTGGGTCAAAGCAGTTGTATCCCGCAGATCAAAATGCCAATCCAGCTTTTGTTCTGTCCTACCCTGGAGTATTACCCCCTTTATGTCAAGAATATCATAGGAATTGCCCCGTGTCTTATGAATTCTTGACGAAGTGATACTTCTTTCCATCGTTCTTCATTTCTCGGTCTCTGTGTTGTTGCAACCGGAATGCCGACAAGTGAACTACGATGTGTGAAATCAATACTCTTAGCAACCTCGTTGCTTGGTAGTTAAAGGACAATAATTTCATTCTTAGTGTGTTGGTTATTGAATCACCATACTAGGACTGATTGTGCTACCTAGTCCTTATTTTTGGTGCACTCCTTGATCAATGGGTTAGGATTGTGTCAATCCATCACTCTCTTGACCACATCGTCTTGCCTGAAAAGCAAGATTGTTCTCGAGCTTAGTAACATATCGGTGGTTCGTGATTTTCTAAATATCTTCTCGGAAGTATCACCAGGTCGTCCCTTGACCGCTATGTTGAGTTCATGATCATGTTGTTTTCCTCCAAACCACCCATTCTCCAAGAATCTGTGTTGGATACCCCTGAGCTAGTTGGTTAAGCCAAACAACAACTTGGAGAGTTGGAAGATAAAAGCTTGTCTGACTTAGTTCATGTTAAGGGATATCTTTTGTGTGTGTGTGTGTGTGTGTGTGTGTTGAAGAAAGATGATATCTCAATCGATTGGTCCTCGTGATCAGTTGTTGGATCTATTGCCTTGTCAAAACTTTGACTTGAGTATGGGTTATTGTCAAGTCAAATCAGAACCAACGATGTTCGTAATGTTGTCTTACTCGTCGTTGATTCCTCGAGCATACACCATTACATCTTTTGGTCTGACCAATGCTATCACCGTGTTCACATGATGGTGGAAGTCCAGTGATATGGAAAATCCGATGAGTTGCTGTTGATCCGATCAGCGGCATTTTTGTCTCCCCCATGATTCATGTTGAATATCAACCTAGTGTTCAATACATTGTAAGCAATGCCTTCGTGTTCCGCTCATGAAGCTTACGTTTGGATGAAAGAATTGACTTCCTCTAATTCATGTGCGTTTGATGCAAGTTGCCGTTGTGAATTCGAGAAAGCTTGTTTTTGCTTCCTCTGGAATCATCCCAAGTCAGTCATGCATGTGCGAAGTATTCTGTGGTTTGATAGATTAATTACCTCCATTCCATATGTGTTCCTAGCACACCAAGCCACTGATTAATTTGTTCAAGGAGAAGAAGTTCCCTCTTAAGGGCAAGACTTATGTAAGGGCTTCGATATCCTTGATGATGGTTCCCAACTAGGCCTCGGTAGCGTTTCATTGTAAGACTACTATGTGGTCATGCTTGTTTGGGACAGCGTGTTCACATGTGTTTAGCAGAACCAGCTCATGTTTTGGAGCATGCTATCGCAGTTCATCTCCCGATAATCTCGCAACGTCATCTTGTCGGTTTGTGTTGCAAATTTTCTTTTCCAGACATGTTGTCTGAATTATCCTGTCGCCAATCGGATCTGAATCTCAGGCAGATATGATGGTTGGAACATTCCCAGCATTTGCATTTTGTTCCCAGCTTGCATCGCCATTGTGCCGATCTCCCATGGGCTGCCCTTCTCAGTAATTACTATTCAGGATCATCTCCAAATGTGGTCCTACCGTGGGTCCCATCCATTTCCGATGATAAGCAAAAATCATCCATTGCGTTGTCTTCAACAAGGTAGTCCACATCTTCCATTCTAGTCCGAGTATGTCATTCTTTTGAACTCATCCAAATGATCGATTGTGATTGACTTAGGTTGGTATAAAGAGTTTCAATGTTCTCTAAATCAAAAGTAATTCTTTTTGCCACTTAAGGGATGATTCTACGGGTCACCCTCCTCCAAGATGTCTCGTTTTGGTGTCATGGCAACTCAACTCCTCTCTACGTTGGCAACCGTTCACCACCCTCTTAGGTGTGGAATTGTTGCCTACCTAGTGAACCTTTGTCATGTGTTTCACTCCATTCCTCTCGACGTATGCTTCATGTCTCAGCTCGAGAGTTGTTTCAGCGTCTCGCTCCATGAGTTGATCCTGAGTTGTTCGATCTTCGATAAGATCGATCCTTCTAGAGTTTTCCCTTTCCTCTCATTGTCATGTTAGTTGGAGTTCTCGGGGCAAGAATATGAAATGGGGACTAACAAACCCCAACACCCCCTTTGAAATACTTGGTTCCAACAATTGGAATTTCTATGAACCCAAAATGCCCTTCTTAAATGTTCACCATCTTTGGTCCTGGACTAAACCCTCTGCGAAAAATGGTTTCATATTTTTGGAGGCTATTCTAGATTTTTGCACCAAGCCATAAGTATTTGCATTTGGGCAATTTAAATCCTATAAATATTTTAAAATGCCCAAATAATCTTGAATATATTTTTAGGCTGTTGAGAATATTTTCAAATGTGCCTCTGAATATTTTCAGGTTTTTCCTAAATGGAATAGTATTTCTACTATTTCAAAACACAGAACAGAAACAAATAAAAAGAAAAACAGAAAGCAGAGAGCAGAGGACTCACCTGCGCAGCCCACCTAGCAGCCCAAGTGTCCAGCCCAGCCCACTGGCCTGGCACTGTTGGCCAGCCCACCAGGAGCCCCACCGTCTTCAACCTGTGCTAGTAGGCAGAGGCGTGTCGACGCACGCGCGCCCGAGCTCCACCTCCTCCTTCCACTTCCTGCTTCCCCCTCGCCCTGTCTCCGTGCCATAGGAATGACCTCGACCCCCTCTGCCTCTCCCTCACTCTGGAGCTCTCTCCCTCTTCTCTAGCTCCCTCTCCGCAGCCCCACCGAACACGCCGTCACCGCCGCTCACCGTTACCGCAGCCACCGGCAATCACACGCCTCACCGACGAGTCTCCGAGCTTCTGCGTGTCGTCCTCGACCTCCTCGATGAGATACTCAACACCGGGCGCCCCCGAACGCTGTCGACACTGTCATCTTCAACCTCGGTCCGCCGAGATTGCCATCGCCGCCCCGCTCCTCTCCGGCCTTCCCCGAGCCCGCTTCGACGCCTGCTGCGATCGCCGTGAGCCCTGCTCTGTCCTTCCCCTCTCCGTTACCTCTCTCATGCACCGTATGCACCGCACCGAGCTCACCCGCACCCACCGCGGCCTGTGCTCACCGCCGGCGTGACTCCGGCCATGCAACGTCCTGGCCGTCATGTCCACCTTGCTCGGCGCACCTCGTAGAGCACATAGGTGCTAATCCCGCGCCTCCACACTCGTTGTGGCGACGACCCTGAGCTCACCCGAGCTCCGGCAGCCGCCAACGTCATTGCCGGCGACGATTCCGGCCACCTCCGAAACAGTCACCACCACCACCAATGGAAGCGCCGCACCTCCAGCTCCCCATAGATGGCCTCCGTCGCCCATTTGGTCGCCGGAGAGCAAAACCCGCGCCGCTCCACCGCGTTTGCTGCCGCCGGCGGCTAAACGCCGGCGGGTTGACTGCCTTTGACCGGCAGGGTTTGACCCCGTCTGCCTAGGGGTTTGACCCCATCTCTCACTGACATGCGGGCCACACCCTGCTAACTAACCTAGATTAGTGTTAACTAAACCTAGTTAGTTTAGTTTAGTTACTGACACATGGGACCCACCGTCGGGCTTTGACCTAGACCGCCTGCTGACCGGCCGACATCACAAAGGACGTAGTGCTGACGCAGTAACTCTTTTTCTGGATTTATTCTTATACAAGAAATTCCAGAAAATAGTCAAAACTTCTAAAAATCATAGGAAATCAACCGTAGCTCCAAATCAAAAAAATTATATTTGAAAAAATGATCAGAAAAAATCCAATCTATCCAACTGTACTAGTTTCATGCATGTTAGAGCAGCCTAACCTTGCTGTTTAGATGAAACATGATAATGCACTTATATGAGTTCATAGTTTAGGCTTGTATTTGAATCTTTGATTCAAATAAACTCAAGCCACCCTGGTTTTAGTTGCATTACCCCAACACACAGCATATTGACATGTCATGATCATGCATCATATTATGCATTGCATTGATCGTGTTTCTTCTCTGTTTGCCGGTGTTGTTCCCCCTCGGTAGACGTTGTTCCGACGTTGTGATCATTGACACGGATGTAGACTCAATGCTATCTTTAAAAGTGCCAGGTAAGCAAAAACCCCTTGTTCATTCCAATACAATCCCACTCTCTCGCTCCTGCTCTCTTTTACTACATTAGGACAACAATGGTTCATCTATTACTTGCTGCAGTAGTTGAACCCCTTTTCCTCTGCATGACCTATCATTGCCGCAGTAAATAGATGAAACCCACTAGCATGAGTAGGAGTTGTTTGAGCCCTTATGTGCCTACTCATTCATGCTTGTTTGTGATGCCTGCTACTGCCTAGATTGAGTCAGGTCTGATTCATCGGGAATGAATTGGAATGGTGATGAACATGTCCTACTGTGTGTGAGCTAAGTGTGTGAACACGATTTGGTAAAGGTAGCGGTGAGAGGCCATATAGGAGTACATGGTGGGTTGTCTCATTGAAACCGTCCTCAGGAACTGAGTTCTGTGTTTGTGATCCATGAAACAACTACTACCATGCATTGGGCCCTGAAATATGACCCCGCTCGACTTCTTAACCACACTAGTCCTCTGTCCAGGAGTTGCAAGTAGTTTCTGGTGTTTGTAGTATGCTGGAGGCCGTGCGCAGCGCTGACCCGAGGGGTGGGCTGTGATGCGGTAGGCACGTGGCCGGGTATACCGGGCGCCCGTTTGGTGTCGCGGAACCCTGTACATGTCATATGGGGCCGTATGTGGAAACCTCGGCCGGACTCCCTGCGGATGGAACCTGAATAGGCGATAAACCTGGATTAGAGACTTGAGTGTTTAGGTAGGTCGTGGTCTACACCCGCGTCGGCTTTCGCATGAAGTCCGCCGAGCACATGTGGTGTGCAGATGCTAAGTGGTGGAAACATGTATGTAGAAGTACACCCCTGCAGGGTTATAATCATCTACTCGAATAGCCGAGTTCGCAGTAAAGGACTTCTGGGTTGCCTATAATAGTTCATAGACAAGTGAAAGTGGATACTCTAAAATGTGCAAGATAAGCATGAGTGCTATGTATGGCGTCCTCGTAGGGAGACGGGAGCGGATCCATAGTGGTGTATGGAATGGTGAATATGTGGACTCGTGTGCGCCACCTCAAAAGAGTTACTTGCAGTCGTAGTTCAGGTTAGCCACTGAGTCAAAGCTGGCTTGCTGCAGTTAAACTCCACCACCCCCTTTGTTTATAATGATGCATATGTAGTTAGTTCTGATGTAAGTCTTGCTGGGTACATTTGTACTCACGTTTGCTTAATTTATGTTTTGCAGAGAGACTTCAGTCTCGCTAGTAGTTCCGTGTGGACTTCAACGTTTAGCTTGTTACCTCAGCTACGATCTTGTGTCCTCGGCAGGATCTGGTAGATAGTCGGGCTTCTCCGCCTTTTTCATTTATAGATGTCTGTACTCAGACATGTTAAGCTTCCGCATGTGCTTTGACTTGTATGCTCTGAATGTTGGGTCATGAGACCCATGTTTGTAATATCTCGCTCCTCGGAGCCTATTGAGTAAATACTTGAGTCGTAGAGTTATGTTGTGATGCCATGTTCTATTTACACATATCGAGCATATTGTGTGTATGATTGAACTGCTTGGTATGTGTGGGATCCGACAACCTTGTTGTTTATCCTTGGTAGCCTCTCTTATGGGGAAATGTTGTCTTGTGCTTCCATGAGCCATAGTAGTCTGCTACACCCCCGTTGACCGGAGTCTGCTAGCCTAGCACTACTGCTCCGTAACCTTGATCGGCCGGGCATGTGATTCACTGCTCTCGTGGTTCCGCCTTCGGGAAATGTCACGCGGTGACATCCGAGTCCTGCCTAGCCTCACTACAGGTTCACCGGAGTCCTCATAGCCCTTACAGCCCGGATTCGCATGTCAGCCGAATCGACATGCTCGATGTTGATTCATGTATGCCTGTCTCGTAAGTTAGTGCCACTTTGGGTTCACGACTAGTCATATCGGCCCGGTTCTTCTGTCATATGGACGCTAGCGACACTATCATATACGTGAGCCAAAAGGCGCAAACGGTCCCGGGCCATGGTAAGGCGACACCCGTGGGAATACCGTGCGTGAGGCCGCAAAGTGATATGAGATGCTACCGGCTAGATCATGTATGGAATCGCGGTCCTGACATACACTGCACCCTCGCCGGCGCACAGACACATCGCCTGCCGCGTGCCACCTCCTCCCCTCCTTCCCGATCTCTCCCCGCGGCTATAAATAGCGCCCCCGAGCTCTCTCGCAGTCCACAATCCCTCCTCGATCTCCCGAGCCTCTCCTCGCCCCCGTTGTCACCATGGCCGCCGCGGAGCTCCACTCGAATTCGAGCTAGCTCATCCCCTCCCTCTCTGCGGTGTGCTAGACCCCCTCCAGACCCCGGTGAACATCTCCCTCCCCTCATGCCCTCGCTGGAGTAGCCGTGGCTGCCGCCCCCTCGTTCGACCGCCGCCACCGCTGCTCTCTGTCTCCGCCTGGCGCTGCATCCCTGCTCCTCCCCGACACTGGTTTCTCCTCTAGACGGGTGCGGTGGGCCACACCGCGCTCGCTGGTGGCCTCCCCTTGGCCGGAGTTGGCAAGAGCCGACGAGCCCATCGCCGACCAGGCCCAGCCGCGCCTCTGTCTCGCCTCTCTCTTTGCTTCTGTCGGGCACGAGAGGAAGAAGGAGATGGGGGGAGAGAGAAGCAGGTGCGGGACCCACCTGTCAGCGAGAGGAGGGCGTGTCCCCGCTGGCCACATCAGATAAGTGGACGCGCCCGACCTCAATGCCGTTTCCCCGCGATGAAGGCGTAATCAGGCGAATACGTTTCCCAGGTTAGAAAGCGCATTCGTTTGTTTCTTTAGATCAAAATACGTTTTCACTTCTCTGAAGGCATATTTTCAGAAAGGCGTTTTCTCTTTTCAGCTCAGCCGGCCGAAGTGCTTATTTTGTGAACGTTCACTGCTTTAGTTGCTTTTTTGCCTAAAAAGTGAACGGCCACAACTTTGCGCTCGTAACTCCGATTGAGGTGATTCCAATGCTCACGTTCTCTGTTCATCGAGCTCTTTCCGTTGGTATCATTTGCATAATGTTTTCACACAGTGAAAATGACCATTTTTCCTTTGCCCATAAACAGCCTCCTCTGAGAGAGAAATCTTTCCGGTAAATCTTTCCGGTGATCGTTTCTCACTTCTTCCCGGAGTATTCCTCGACCCTCAGTCAAGCCAACCTTTTCTCATGAGCCCCGAACTTGCATGTTGACTTTGCTTGTACCTTGTGTGTGTGTAGTTGCAGTTGTTTCTTTTCGTTTTCGTTTGCAGTCACTCCGTTACGCTTACCATGCATGCTTGTGTATTCATGATATCTTTTGCCATGCTAATTAGAATGTTATTATTGATAATGCCATGTCACTACTCTACTTTATTTTCATGACATCGTTATAAAATGCTATGATGATGGTAATGCACCGTTGATATGCTAGTACTTGGTAGTGTCATGTTCTTTATTCTATAGTTGTTCACTTGAGAAGTTCAGTATTTTATTAAAGCATTTGTATGATGCATGCTCATGGTTGCATTCATGTTCATGATGATGGAGAAGGAAATAAAATGACTTAATAATAACAAACCTCCTCCGTCATCGATGATATCGAGTCATAGTGCCACCAAATCAAACTTTTTCAATGCAGCCACATTTGCCTTTATGGGAAGGCCTTAATGCGATCTATTGTCGTGCCTCTCGCCGGTGCCTCCAATGAGGGAAGGTTATGGGCGTGCGCTACCCTGATCAAGTAGGCGGACATAAGCCTTGTGTGCCCGTTGTTGTTGTTATGGTACCGGGTCCCCGTTTGGGACCATTTATGTTTGGCCACGACGGTGGCCATTGGTGTCTTTGGTAGACACGGGGCCACCTAGGACTAGCCCAGTGGGGAGTGAGTCGGAGTGGCCGGGAGAGTGTCATGGCAGTAGGTCGGTTTCGTCGGAATGTCGTTGGTCCACCCGAATGGGATGACAAGGCCATGGGTTCCGTGGTGTGGGTACAGTGCGCTACCTCTGCAGAGTGTTCATAAAGTCTATCGATAGAAACACAGTTCGTAGAAGGTCACACTATCAGGTCTTAGTCCAAATGGAGGATAAACCTGAAATAATTAAGTTGATTAATGTGGTAACAAGAATGTGGTGACTTGGACTATGGGATAGTCATGAGAAGTCACGGTGATGTGTTGATATGATCACGAGACGAGGTCTCGGTGAGTGTTGGAGACCTAGTGTTTGTCATGGTTGTGATCCCCGGAAAGATGTCCGTTCGGTTGCGAGGCAACCTGTTGGTAAGAGAGCCCGAGGGACTCGGTGCACAAGTTTGGTTGCATGGCATGAGTAATATGTTCGCATTTAAAGAACCATGGCAGAACAAGAGGATAGTTGCATAAAGTTAACATGCTATGTCTGCATTGGATATGACCGGTAGTTTATGTTCGGCATAGTTTCATGATGACATGCCATGCTTTGATTGATATGTTCAATTATGCCATGATTGAGATGATACGCTATGTTTTGCTATTGCCATGTAAGAAGCAGGTTTTGATATGCCATGTTACTGCCATGTTAGTAGATGCTATGATGTTGTTCATGCTTAGTTGACCTATATCATGCCATGTTTAGTAATTGATATGAGTTAGGTTGTTGCATGCGCTTGGTTCTTGCTTTGTCTTCTGCTTGTTTGGATGCTATGGTCTTGCAAGTACATTCAATGTACTGACCTGGCGTGTCATGCCAGTTTTGTAGGTCGTACCCGATTTGTTCGGTTGATCCGTCATGCTAGGCCGTAACCTTTCCAGTCCTGTGAGTTGTGGAGCCCAGCCAAAGTTGTTATGATGCCAAACCAAGACTTTCGCCGCCATGTAAATAGACTTCCGCTGCCATTGAAATAGCCGTAGGGCTATGCCAGATAATTGTATTCATCAAAGATGTACTCTTCTGCACATGTATTTGATGAATATTATTGTACCTGGAATGCTGTATTATGGACCTGTCGTGTGTCAGGTGTTATCCTGGGCTGACGTGCGAAGGCCCCCTGCTTCATGCGGATCGGGGTTCCACACGAAGTTGCAGCTATGGCGAACTTTTAATATAAACGAACCCAAGGTCTAAACGACGCCCTAAGGGCTATATATATATGGAGGAAGAGTGGGGATTTTGTGGCCCATGGAGGAGGGGTCCGAAGCCAACCCTAACTCTTGTTTCCCCACACATACGGACTCTAAAAACAGCCTATACTTAAGTATTTCAAAATTACATGGGCCTGGCCCATAATAAGGTGATGCAGCACCAATAATAGCCTCTGGACAAAATTTGTGAAGTGGCATATTGTATATTTTGTCCAAGCCTTCATGCACTCATTATGGAGGCTTCAAAGTCCTGAAATCATCACTTGAAACTCCATTCTTGTTCCCCTTGCGCATGCCATCATCTCCATGCTTGTTCTTGCTCCAAT
This sequence comes from Aegilops bicornis, assembly GCA_021605145.1. Lineage (NCBI taxonomy): Eukaryota > Viridiplantae > Streptophyta > Magnoliopsida > Poales > Poaceae > Aegilops > Aegilops bicornis. The sequence goes on from CM038674.1 coordinate 293,760,407, forward strand.
GTTCATCCTTCTCCAAGCTAGGTCCTTCATTTGTAAGCAAAACAAATGTATCCAATTTAGGCAGCATCATATTCTCATTAACATTAGAATCATTACCAAGAAATGACACTACCTGGTAATTTAATTGGCGTGCGCGAGCTCTAGTAATTGGTCTAGTATGTATAGCAGTGGGGGTTGTGGGTGTAACAATGGTATTGATGTCCTCATCACAACACCACACAATGAAACATGCCACATCTCTTGCACACAATGAACTGAGCATTTGCTATGTGTGCACTGTGTAAAAACTAGGCATACCTTCGAACTGGATCTCCTGGTACTCTTGGAGAGCCTACTTTAGTGTATAGCTAAATTTTTATGTCACCTATGAGTTATACAAGCCCCCACTACAGCAGCCCTTAGTGTTTAAATCATTGACAAGCTCTGTTGGGTCAAGAACAAAGGGTAATCATAGCAAACAGTCCTAGTATGGTTGTCTGATACAATCAAGCAATTGAACAGATGTGTGAGCAAATCTTACATATCAAGAAAAGAAGCATAGACGGAGGCTTAAAGACCATCACTTGACTGGGTAGATTTAAGGGGCATTTAAACATCATGTGCAACATATGGACTAACATAAACATTGCTTATTTTAGATTCTATAATGAAATGCACATGTATTAGGTTATGCCATGTATGATCCCTAAATGTACACTATACCAGGCAGGAGTGATTCATCATTGCATGCACAATTGAATTGCATGTTAAGGGCCAGTTCTATTCCTCCTTTTTAGAGCTTATTGTCAAAATAAGCCATAAGTGATGTAAGGAAGTCATTTTTGAGTTATGAACTTGGGCTTAACTTATTTCGCTTTGGAGGGGGGTGTTTCGGGTAGAAGCTAACTAAAAATTCATGGGAAGGGGAATAGTCAAATGACTCTGTTGTCTGCCTATATTACACTCAAAATTCCACTGCTCACGCCCATGTCACACCTGACCCTCAAGTAAAAACACACAAGCAAGCGTTCATTGCCTTGCCTGCTTGCATATCATCTCCCCTTTCCCTCTACCTCGATCCCCTGCCTACAGTGCTAGGGTTCCTCCAGCAAGCCATCGCCACTAGTCCCATCTGCCCTGGTCCTCGACGATGCTCTGTCCAGCTAGGCTACATGGCCGGCGGGTAGGGCCAAATCTCCCCAGCTGCAAGTCCCTCTGGCGCCGCCCCTCATTCTCATGGTCTCTAGCAGCTGCTCCGCTGTGCCGCCCAACACACTACTCCGGCGGTGCCGCACAACTACGGTCAATGCCCCACTCCGGCAGAAAGCACCTCATTCCCCATCACCTCCTCCCAGGTCGTGGCCTTGAGGTGCTGTTGAAGGATGAGCTCATCCAACAAGGTGAGGATCTCATCAAATTTTTTGCCAAATTTTCATTTTGATCCGCTATACGATGATTTTTTATGAGCTGCTTCTACTGCTGCTATATGATGCATTGCTAATAGTTGCTCCTGCTGCTATATGATGAATTTCTATGAGCTGCTGCTGCTATATGATGAATTGCTATGAGCTACTGCTACTATATAATGAGTTGCTATAGGCTGCTCCTGCTGCTGCTATATGATGAATTGCTATGAGCTGCTCCTGCTGTTGCTATATGATGAGTTGCTATGAGCTGCTGCTCCTGCTATATGATGTTTTCAGGTGGTGCTGCTATATGATAATAACCAACCACTTGGACCAATGAATTTCGATAAATAAGTGTTCTTCATTTAAATTTAGTTCATGTGTTCTTCATTTAAATTAGGCAATGGGATCTCTATGGAACACATTGACCAACGTAGATTGTGCCAAGTAGATGGTATCTTTGTATTTGCATTTTGAACAAATATTGATGGTATGTTTTCCTATTGTATTAATTACCACACTGGGTTCAATTTGTGATGTTTACAAGTCAAATTAATTTTCATATGGGCAGCAAAATGACGAAATATAATGCAATCTAGACTTATCACTGATCATACCGCAGATAAATTGAAAAAGCGGGCAATGAAAAGAACTGGTTGGCTTTTTATCTGGAGCTTATATTCAAAGGTGCTTATTTTCTTAGGATAACTCGAAATAATTGTCCCCAAGTAACTTAGCAAATAGAACTGACATACAAATAACATGTCACGATGATCTATGGAGGCTCAGCTTCTTTTGCGATTTTCCAAAATCACCCTACTCAGATGCTCCTTAATATTTGAGCCCCATTTGTTTTACAATCCTATCTAGTTAGGGTCTAATTAGTTAGGATTGTAAAATAGAAGGGGTCAAAGATTCTAGGAGAAGCTAGGGAGGGGTAGATTTCGGGAGAATCCTGCAAAAGAACTGGGCCGGAGTGACCTACCATAGCACATTTTATAGGCTCACCACTGCCTCTCCTTTTTTGCTATGTTCATGAATTGCCACATACATCTTATACCTTTTCATTGCGTAACCCTGTCTGCAAGTTGACACAACTAATTTCAGATATCTCTACATGATAATACATTGCATATCCCTTGCGCATATTTAAACCACCAATTTACGATTTATGTGTAGCATAAACTAGCCATGACTCTATGTGCTGGATTAGCAGACACTCTAAGGGAGCCTACTATAGTGCACTGGACTAGATAAATGCCACCTATGATTTTGTGTAATGCACTACCTTTGTTCCTAAATATATGTCTTTGAAGAGATTCTAGTATGGACCACATACAGATGTATATAGATGCATTTTTGAGTGTAGATTCACTCATTTTGCTCTATATGTAGTCTATAGTGGAATCTCTAGAAAGACTTATATTTAGGAACGAAGGGCTTATCATGTATGACATCTACATCTCTAATTTAGCAGCCAGTAGTGGAAATCATTGTCTGCATAAAGGGATTACTGGTCGAAAATCCTAGCAAAACATGCTGGCAGGCACACAACAATACAAGAGAGATAGATGCACTTACAAGATCATAGCAATGCCACGATCCAGAAGAATCATCATCCTTGTAGTTTTTGCCAGCTAGCATGTTAGTATATTTGAAGTACATCGCGCGGGTGATGTTGGACGGGTTTAAAGGTGACAAGTACCTAGGCCGTGGCGGGTGCTTGGCATCTTGCCAGTCGGTGGGAATCATGTTAGAAATGTCAAGGGTGATGACGCTGCGCTGGCTATTGGGGTCCGGTAAGGAGATCTAGAACCTTCGAGTAAGGTGTTTGTGGAGCAGCTCCGGTAGGGCGGACTATGGTGTGGGCAAAGCGGATCTGAGGCCATGGACGAGGGTGTCGGTGAAGCTGCTCCAGTGGTTGCGTTTAGGATGATGTCAACGATGCGGATCTAGGGTCGTGGACGGGGCGTCAGAAGCTGCTCCGGTAGGTTGGACGAGGGTGCGACGAAGTGGATCTGAGGCCATGGACTTGTGCATTGGCAAAGTGGCCCCGGTAGGGTTGAGAATGGTATAGGCGAAGCTACACCTATAGGGTTGAGGATGGTGTCGGCGAAGCGGCTCTGGTAGGGTTGAGGAAGGTGTCGGCGAAGAGGATCAGAGGCCGCCGACGGGGGCGTCGGTGGGGCGACTCCGGGGGTGTGGACGAAGCGTCTCCAGTGGGGAGTACGAAGGAGCTGCTGCAGATGCGCTGCTGTTGACGAGAGTACCGGCAAAGCAAATTAGGCGTCGTGGACAAGGCCGACACTAAATGGGCTGTGGTATAGTGGTGGATGAGCAGTCTACTTGTTTCTAGGGGAGGTGAGAGGGGTAGATGCGGTCGCAGAAGCAGATCCGGCGAGGTGGACGCCGCTGGCAGTGAATGGGCTCTGGTACTCGGGTGGATGAGTAGTCTAGGGTTTCAAGAGGGGAGCGGTAGAAAGGCCAATTAAATACGGACGGCGTGATGTAAGATGCTCTGGAGCTGTGGAGTTAGTCGTTTTTGCATGAGGGGGAGAGGAAATGGGGGTGCCATGTGGTGGAGGGAACCGGAAGTTACCAAAGCGGCCCGACCTATTATGTAAATGAGGGTTGTATTATAACTATTATTCTCAGTGCACCAAGGACAAAAGGGGAATTTCGCATGCTATAGACTAGGTGTTCGAAATTTTAGAAGGAGGCGGGAGATTTTGCCGCCCGCGGCATCATTTGTATCTAGTTTCAACTAATTTTGGACAGTGCTAGCGGGAAGGTCATGCGAGACTGTGTACGAGAGATGGTCAAAATATGTTCCTACTAGTAGTAGTACAACTGCGGTACACTTGATGGTCAAAATATTATTCTTCGGTCCTCGCAGTGAAGTGACAGGACCTTACGCCCGAGGTGACACTAGTCTAGGTGGCGTGTTCGGGTTACAAAAGTCAGCCTCACCTTGTGCACTGTGCAGTCAATGTCACCGCCACTGTATAGCATGCCTCTCCTCGTCTCCCAATCCCCTGGCACCACTCCATCTCCATCTCCGTCTCGCCAGATATCCTGAGGTCACTCTTCATCATCTCACTGCACCCCCGCGTACCCTCGCCTCGCTCGCCTCCCCAGTACCACGATTCCCTCGCTAGCCACTCCAGCACCAAGAGCCTTCTCCCCCGTAAATCAAGCCCCCAAAAACACCACCTTCCAAACTCCACCATGGCTGAAGGCAAACCACGCAGCATCCATATGAGCCGCGATTGGAGCAATCACACGAGTGACATCCTCGACCTCTCTTGTTCGTTTATTGATATGTTGAGCACAGTGCGGCTGGCTGCATGCTCGAGGGACATGCACACGGCCATCATCGAAGCGAGGCCTAAGCTTTTCAAGACACCCTGCTTGCTGCTATCTGGTCTTGCGATAATTGCTCACCATGATACGGATGCGTACACGATGCCCCTTGACTTCAATCTGACGTCCATTAGCCGAAACTTGTTTGCAGGTATGTACTGGGTCGCCGTACATCATTTCCCTCGACTTTGATCTGATCACCATCGCCCAAAAATTCTGGCAGGTATGTACTGGGTCAGCATGAACTCCCAATGGATGGCTGCCGTCAGAGGAGACGGGAAAAATTGGTTCTCATGAACTTCCAGACCTCCCATGAGAGTATCCTTCCTATGTTGGATTATATAGGGTTTTACCATCGCGGTCGAAGTCATCTAAATTACCACGCCAGTTGGACAAACCTTGTTTTGCAGAAGATTTTAATCTGCCAAGTGCCCACACGACATGCGGATTAGGCAGACTTCAAGCTAATTGCCTTGTACGACCGCAGACTCGCCTATCTTTAAGCCGATGCCTTCTTTAGTTGGAGACAACTCAACTCGTAGTAGATCGTCAAAGCAGATACACTCTTCTGAGATGCTATTGAACATTGTCGGCGTCCATGGAACGGGGGTCCCCAGACTTGCCTGCCTGCAGCCCATGACGCGGCTCCACCAATGGCCTGGTACGGCCAATCTTCGGTTGCAACCACTCAAGACCCTCGCAAGTGGCCAAGCCTCGCGAGGCGGATGACAGCAATACCTCCTCTAGGGCTGCCTCACTAGGCTGGCTCCCGAGGAGTGGATATATCTATGCAAGGGGCACCTCGCGAGGTTCACGTGACATGAGCCATGACGACCAAGGTCAGGCGGGCGCTAGTGGGCACAATGTACCAGTTTCCTCTTTGGTGCTAAGAAGGCAAGCGCAGGCGAGGAGTCCCGAGGCATCAGGCAAAGGTTTCCATATTGGTGCAACGAGACCGAGACCAGCAGGACGGCAGGACAGAGGTCACCAACAGAGCCCACGGCGGCGTCACCAACAGAGCCTTTGGCAGGCGAAGACCACCTTTTGTGATAGCTTGTATAGTTGTCTCCCTTCAAAATTGGCCGTTGTGGGATTCCTTTGCGCCTAGTATTTGGGAAGAGGACCAGGGCCTCTATAAATAGGACTAGCCACCACTATAGGAGGTAACTCATCTTAGATTGGATCCATTCCACCAAGGCCACCCCACCAGCTCACCGAGCTCTAGAACACCTCTCCTCAGGAGGCTTTTCTTACCTTGTATTGCTCATCCTCAGCCTACAAGGCAATCCACCACACCACACTAGAGTAGGGTATTACACCACAACGGTGGCCCGAACCAGTATAAACCCTCATGTCTCTTGTTCTTTGGGTTCGTCGAGCTAGTCCTAGAGATTGTTTTGCAAGCAAGCTAGGGACAGAGATCTTCGTGCGCACCCCTGTGTTCGAACTTCAAGGGTTTGTCGGAACCCGTAATCCGACATTTGGTGCATCAGGTAGGGGGTGCGCCAAAACTTCGCCCCTATGCTTGCCTCATCTCTCTGACCGGCTCCCATGGCAGGCGCTACCCTCCGACTGGGTCAACGAGAGCGTGCAGAGGCACCAGGGGACTCCGGGCCTTCACCCCCGCCTTGCGGCAAGTGCGGTGGCCGCAAAAGTTCAAGACAGAGATGCCGCCTCGCTATGACGGTGCAGCGGATCCGGCGGCCTTCCTACCGGCATACAAGGAGGCCATTCTGGAAGCCGGAGGCGACGACAAGGTCATGGCCAACTGGTTCCCCATGGCCATCACCGGCGTGCCGCGTGCCTAGCTGCCTAACCTGCCGGAGTCCTCTGTTGCCTCCTGGGAGGAGCTGTGCTACCTCTTCATCGCGCGCTTCGCGGCGCCGGCGCCCCCCGCTGTCGCGGCCCTCCTAGGAGGTTCGCAGGTGCCACCCTCGAGTCATCACGTCAAGAAGTTCGTCCGCCAGGTGGGCGCTGCTCGCACGCAGCAGGGGGCTCCCCCGGGATGGGCGGCGCCCCAGGTCGACCTCACCTTCAGCTCGGAGGACCACCCGGCAATTGTTGCGGGCTCTAGCGCGCTTCCCATGCTCTACACACCCACCATCTGCAACGTAGCAGTCACCAAGACCCTCGTCGACCGGGGGGGGGGGGTCAATTTGCTCTCCATGGAAGCCTTCAGCTTGCTCCACGTACCGCTCGGCCAGCTCCGCCACACCAAGCCCTTCTCCGGGGTCGGCGGTGGTTCCACCAGCCCCCTAGGGCAAATCTGCCTCCCCGTCACCTTCTACACCCGCGACAACTACCGCACCAAGCTCATCGACTTCGAATCGCTCGCATCAGCCTCCCGTACAACGCCATCCTCGGCTACACTACCTTGGCCCAGTTCATGGCGGCAACCCATTCCGCCTACAACCTCATGAAGATGCCAGGAAGCAACGGTGTTCTCACAGTGGCCGGGGACTCCAAGGATGCTCTGGCGGCCCTCAGGCTCGCCTTTAGTGCTGCGGCGGCGGCTCGCCCCGCGGTCGAGGCAGCGTCCGGAGCCCAGGGCCTACGCCAGCAAAGAAGAAGCTATTGTTTTTGCTAGATCGTGCTAAGACGAAGCAAGTACCAGTCGATCACGATGGGGCCTCAGGAGCCACCTTCACCGTAGGCGCCAACCTTGACCCTGACCAAGAGAGGCACTGGTGAAGTTCTTGCGAGCGAACAAGGAGATATTCGCCTGGGAGCCCAAGCAGCTGGTGGGGGTCCCGAGGAGAGTAATCGAGCACGACTTGAGGGTATGCCCCAACGTCCTCCCAGTGAAGCAGAAGGCGCGGCGGCAATCCACGGAAAAGTGGTCCTTCATCGTCCAGGGGACTGGAAAGCTACAGGCGGCGGGTGTCATCCGTGAGGTCCGGTACCCGGAATGGTTGATGAACCCTGTTGTCGTGCCCAAGAAGGGCGGGAAGGAGCGCATGTGTGTCGACTTCACCAACCTCAACAAGTCCTGTCCTCAGGACCCCTTTCTGCTTCCGCGAATTGATCAGATCGTCGACTCCATCGCAGAATGCGACCTGTTATGTTTCCTGGATGCTTTCTCGGGTTACCACCAAATCAAGATGGTAGTGGAAGACATAGAGAAGACTGCCTTCTTGACCCCGTGCGGGGTGTACTACTACACCTGCATGGTGTTCGGACTGCGCAACGCTGGGGCAACCTTCCAACGACTGACGCACATCGGTTTGGGCCAGCAGCTCGGGAGGAACGCTGAGGCCTATGTCGACGACATTGTGGTGAAGTCTCGAGAGGCCAAGACTCTCATTTAGGACCTGGAGGAGACGTTTGCCAGCCTACGCCAGGTGAACCTGCGGCTCAATCTGGAGAAGTGCGTGTTTGGTGTCCCATCCGGGAAGCTGCTGGGTTTCCTTGTGTCGCACAGGGGGGTTCGAGGCGAACCCGGAGAAGGTCAAGGCAATGGAAGACATGAGCACGCCTCAGACCCTCAAATAAATGCAAAAGCTCGTGGGTTGTGTGACCTCGCTAGGGCGCTTTATCTTCAAGCTAGGGGAGCGCGCCCTACCCTTCTTAAAGTCGATGAAGAAGAAAGCCCTGTTCGAGTCGACCCGTGAGGCCGACCTAGCATTTCAAGACCTCAAGAGGTACCTGACTAGCCCACCAGTAATGGTGGCGCCTCGTCCCCTCGAGCCCCTGGTGCTCTACCTAGTCGCCACACCTCATTCCACCAGCGGTGCGCTGGTGGCCGTCCGCGAAGAATTTCAGGCCAAGTGTCAGCCGCACAATGCCTTACCTTCAGATGGGAAGGTGCGGCACGACGATGGCGCCCTTGAAGCCAGAATGATGACGACAGATGACCAGGCTCCACAAGACAGCGCCCTCAAGACCACAGTGGTCACAATGGGCAGCCAGGCTCCCGAGGTCACCAGACCTCCGGAGGTGCCCTAGACCTCCGAGGCCTGAGGTCCACTACGCAACCTTCTTCTTGTAGACGTTGTTGGGCCTCCAAGTGCAGAGGTTTGTAGGATAGTAGCAAATTTCCCTCAAGTGGATGACCTAAGGTTTATCAATCCGTGGGAGGCGTAGGATGAAGATGGTCTCTCTCAAACAACCCTGAAACCAAATAGCAAAGAGTCTCTTGTGTCCCCAACACATCCAATACAATGGTAAATTGTATAGGTGCACTAGTTCGGCGAAGAGATGGTGATACAAGTGCAATATGGATGGTAGATATAGGTTTTTGTAATCTGAAATTATAAAAACAGCAAGGTAACTAATGATAAAAGTGAGCATAAACAGTATTGCAATGCATTGAAACAAGGCCTAGGGTTCATACTTTCACTAGTGCAAGTTCACTCAACAATAATAACATAATTGGATCATATAACTATCCCTCAACATGCAACAAAGAGTCACCCCAAAGTCACTAATAGCGGAGAACAAACGAAGAGATTATGGTAGGGTACGAAACCACCTCAAAGTTATCCTTTCTAATCTATCTATTCAAGAGTCTGTAGTAAAATAACACGAAGCTATTCTTTCCGTTTGATCTATCATAGAGTTCGTACTAGAATAACACCTTAAGACACTGTTGGATGTGGGGTTCCGGCAAACCCTTAAGGTTCGAACACTGGGGTGCGCGTGAAGTCTCTCCCTCCTACCGATCTACGCTCTAGCTCGCTAAGATCTCGTGGACGAACTCGACGAACTCGCAACACAGAAAGACACGAGGTTTATACTGGTTCGGGCCACCGTTGTTGTGTAATACCCTACTCCAGTGTGGTGGTGGTGGATTGCCTCTTGGGCTAATGATGAACAGTACAGGGGAAGAACAGCCTCCTGAGGTTGAGGAGTTCTTGTGCTTGTGTAGTTGAGGATGATCTGAACCAGTTCCGGATCAGTTGCCTCCTACTGTGGTGGCTAGTCCTATTCCTAGAGGCCCTGCTCCTCTTCCCAAATATCGAGCGGGAAGGGAGCCAACAATGGCGGGAAAATTTGAAGGGGGACAGCTAGTACAAGCTATCCTGACAAAAGCGGTCTTCGCCTACGAAAAGCTCTGGGTTGACGCCGTCTTGGGCTCCATGATGACCTCCGCCTTTTCGTCCTCCTGGTCTTGGTCTCATTGCGCCAATATGGCAACCTTTGCCTGATGCCTCGGTACTCTTCGCCTGCGCTGGCCTCCTTAGCACCAAAGAGGAAATAGAGACGTCATGCAAGACCGGCACCCACTGGTACTGCTCGTCATGGCTCACGCCACGAGAGCCTCGTGAGGTTTGCCTCGCCTTGATATTTCCGCTCCTCGTGAGCCTGCTTGGCTAGGCCACTCCAGAGGAGGTCTTGCATCGTCCGCCTCGCGAGGATTGGACCCTCGCGAGGGTCTTGGGTGCCTTGTTGACAAAGATGGGCCGTACGACCTGCTGCTTGGCCACGCTGTGGGCCACAGGCAGGCATGTCTAGGGACCCCCGTTCCCAGAACGCCGACAGTAGCCCCCGGGCCCAAGGTGCCCTCGGGCTTGGCTTCGCAGCGAAGCCAAGGGTCAAGTTCGGAGCACCGCGGGGCCCAAAAGCCTGCGGCCTCGGTTGACGCGTGGCGATTGGTTGGATGTGGGCGTCTCCGCTTCCCCATGCTGCCTTGGCAACTGCATGACTTGACAAGTCCCTGCGACATGCAAGGAAAACCATCATTACCTGCGATCATGGGAGACGCCGGTTGGCCTTCTCTTGCTATAAATGGGAAGGGGCGGGCCCTGCTGCCCATCTCTTCCTCGCTGTTTGCTTCTTCCTCCTTGCTCCACCGCCGACAACAATGGCGCCCATCAGAAGGTTTTCCGCCGAAGAGAAAGGAAAATCTCCCCGTAACAATCCGGGGCCACTTTCACCGAAGAAGAGGTCGATCCATCACCGTGATGAAGCGGCGATGCAGGTGGTGATGAGGCCTTGGTGCGAGCGGCCTCCTCCGGGGTACCCGCTACCCTTGTACGCCCGAGCCCAGGGCTCAGGAGGTTGGAGCGACGAAAGCGCCGCCGCCGCGTCTGGGCCGCCACGCCACGGCGTCATGTGCCGTCGCCCACTGGGTCCACGCCATGACTCTCGCGCGAGTTGGTGTTGTGGGCGCTGATGCCTCCAAGCTCCTGGATCCGCTTCCTGCGGTTCTTCCATGACGTGATGCCGCCGAGGGGATCTCTCGAGCTCTGGCAGCAGCACACCGACTACAGCGCTCTGGCGACTGGAGCGGAGATCGAAGCGGTCCCCACCGGCAAGATCTTCATGACTCGCGGCTGGGGCGAGATCGCGCGGTCTATCGTGCAAGGGGATCCCTCGCGACCCACTTCGAGTACGACGGTGCCTCCATGCTCTTCAAGGTCTTCGACGCCGAGGGCCGCCGCCTGGAGTGCTGCCCTGGGGAGGAGCGCCAGACCGACGCGCGCTCCGCCCGCAGCTACTCCAACATCAGTAGCCCTTGGGAATCCGGCAGCTCCCCTGAGCTTTACGAGACTCCGGAGACGAGCGACGACAGCTACATGCCCCCGAGCTCTCGCCAAGGCCAGAAAGCAGGCGCGGCGTCCGCCGCCCGCCCGATCTGGATGGGGTTGGCGCCGGCCTCTCGTGGCCCACTGTTGATGATGGCGTATGCCACGGGAGGGTCTAGATAGGATTCCCCTTAGTATCAGCTTATGTTTCGTGCGAAGAATCATGAATCGCCCTGTGGGGGCATGTAAGGGTCTGTAATGTCTTGGTGCTTATATTCCTTGTTACGAAAACTTGGTGAGCGCATGTCCCGTTAAGGCTTGGTCCCCCCTTTCTTTCCTTGCGATGGCTTGTTGCTCTACGCTGACAGGTCCCAGTCCCCAGGCAGGCTACAGCCGTCGCTGGTATGACAGGTCACGTGACGTGGTCAAGGCTAGGAGGTGTGCGGCCCGAGGTCCAGTAAGAGCCCCTGAGGCGCGATGCTCAGGATGTCCCTCTTAGCGCTCAAGCAGCCATGGTAAGGTAAGAAAGGAAAATGACTTGGCCACAACGGGGCTGCGGCATGGCGCGAAAGACCATTAGGCCTAGATATTTAGCCGGTCCTGGGGCGAAACTTATCTTGATGACTTCACGCTGATCCCTGATGTTGCGCTAGGGCTGCGCACCAACTCGCGCGGCATAGCCAGGTCGGCCCATACGAGCTCCCCTCTCCTCATGCTCTCCTTAATGCTCTACGTCCTCAGGTCCCGGCCCTCGAGCGAGCTCAGCCGCCGCTGGAATGCCAGGTCGCGATGCCGTGGTCAAGGCCAGGGGGTGAGGGCTGGAGAGCCAGTAAGAGCTCCTGAGTCGCGATGCTCAGGAGCCCCCTTTTTACATGCAAGCTAATTGCACGAGAGAAAAAGATACTCGCAGTGCCACTTGCTATCCTTCCCTCGGGATCCCTGTGAGCAGGCACAAGAAGAAACATGGTTTGCCGTTACAGCTGTTAGTCTGCCGCTGGTTGCTCTGGGTGAGATGAAGGCACTGAGGGCCTGGTGAGGTGACGTGCACGGCGCGTGCCGTGAGCTAGAGCTCGACCACTTAGATTTGTCGGCGTGGCAGGGATGGACCCATGCACTAGCGTCGTGCATGTGTGAAGGCCCCGGGAGGCGGCGATCGAAAGCAGCGATAGTCACCGGGCAGGTTAAGGTGAAGAGCAGATCAACTTAGGTAAATGCAAGAAGATACACGCCACCGGGTCTGGCCCGAGCGGCTTAGGGATGATGCAGCCTGAGGGGCTCCCCCAGTAAGGTAAGCTAAAGACTTAAGCAAGAGGGATACATGCCACAGGGACGGACCCATGTGGCCTAAGAATAATGCAGCCCGAGGGGCGCTCCCAGCTTAAACGAACTTGGAAGATGTCACCGGTTCTCAGACGTAGAGTTGGTGCAGCTGAAGCCGCGCGTTGAAGGAATGGCTCCTCATGAGCCACCGGGACCCTGAGCCTCTGGAGGCTATGGGGGTTCAAGAGGTTCCCTGAAGACCGTCTCCATCTCCTCTAGGACGGCATGGAACCTGGTCTCCTGAGCCACCAGGACTTGCCACACGTTGCGATGATAGGCTGACACCACGCTTGGCAAGCCGAAGGGCATGCGAACGTACCTGTGTGGTGGGCCCTCGCAGCGGCCCACACGTGATGGCTAGAAGCGCTCCTGAGATGTGGCCCTGTTGAGCCCTGGGACGTCGACGCAGACACGCAGCCCGACATCCTCGCCTAGATGGGGAGCTGCGCCTTGTGAGCGGCTGTGGCCGTGCATGGCTACTGCTTCATGCAATTCGTGGGTGGTCTTGGTGATGAACTCCTGGGTGGTGGGCACTCCTTGCCCTGTGCTCTCCTGAGGAAAGTGTGCCGTGAGGCACGCTTCCATGTGGTGCCCAAGCGCCTCCCTCGTGAGGTTGGCAAGGTCTGAGGCTCTCCAGAAGATAGCCCCCGAGCCCTGCCTGAGGAGGGCGCCGGGCGGCTTTCCTATGCAGTGGAGGGAGGCGCCCCTGGAGCGGGCGCTGATCTTGATGAGGCTCCTGCCTTGATGCCATCCTCGTGGGGTCCTGTGCGGCATGGTAGCTTCTTCTTGGGGATGGTCTCCGGAGGGCCTTCACTTCTGCTGTCGGGGTTGTCGATTGCTGCGGCTTGAAAGGCGCGCTCAAGGGAGCACGCCGCATCCCTCTCTTCACATGGGACCGTGATGATTCCTCCGCTTCCTGGCATCTTGAGAACGTTGTAGCCGTGATGAGTGACTGCCACGAACTTGGCCAGGGCTGGATAGTCGAGGATGGCATTGTACGGCAGGCGGATGTGCGCGACATAGAAGTGGATGAGCTCGGTGCGATAGTTCTTGCGCTCCCCGAATGTGACAGGCAGGCGGACCTGCCCTATCGGTGTGGTGGAACCGTCGGTCACTCTTGAGAAAGGCTTGGTCGGCTAGAGATGCTCGTATGTCACTTGGAGGTTGTCAAACGTGTCGACGAACAGGACGTTGAGCCCCACGCCACCGTCGATGAGAGTCTTGGTGACTTGCACATTGCTGATGACTGGGGAGCACAACATAGGGAGGGCGCCAGCGGTGGCTACACACTTGAGCTGGTCTGCCGAGTTGAAGGTGATGGCACATTAGGACCACCTGAGCGTACGCGTGGCCTCGAGCTTGGGGAGCACCGCGTTCACCTCGCGAGCGAACTGTTTGAAGATGCGCTGAGAGGCTGGGGCGAGCGAACTGTTTGAAGATGCGCCGAGAGGCTGGGGCCTGGGCACCGCCCAAGATGCAAAGCGATCGACGCTGCCTCGAAGCCCCTGTGCCCTCGCCCCGGTGGTGATCGCTGCTCCTCCCCGTGGCGGCAGCGGGGAAGACTGGCGCGTTCTGGGGGCGATCCTCACGAGGCGGGTCCCTCCAGGCGCCCTGGCGAGGTTGGTCCTGCCAGCGGTCCTCACGAGGCCGGTCATGCCAGTCCTGGCATGGGCCATGGTCGTCCCATCGTCCGCCTCCGCGTCCTCTTCCGCGGCCGTAGCCCCGGTCGTTGCACTCGGGGTGTCGACCGTAGAGTCCTTCCCATCTGGCTCTGAGCTCTTGGCAGTCGCTGGTGTTGTGGGTGTTCAGGTTGTGGAAGGCGCAAAACAGTCGGCTGTTCTTGGATGACTCGGGCTGATCTCTGCCTTGCTTGGTGTCGGGCTCCGCTGCGAGCACCACTGCCTCTTTGCGCTTCACGTCCTTGGCCTTGGCCTTCTTCTCCTCCGCTCCTGCAGCTGGCAGCTCAAGGAGAGAGAGGCGCCCCTCCTCAGCTCTTGCACACTTGGTCGCCAGGTTGAACAGCTCCTGAGATGTGCAGAGCTCCTCGTGGATAGCAAGCTCTTCCTTCATATTGACGTCACGGACGCCGTCCGAGAACACGGAGATGATGGCTTCTTCTGTGACCTTGGGGATCTCGAGGCGGGTGTTGTTGAAGTGCTGGATGTACTTCTGGAGGGTCTCTCCCAGTTGTTGCTTGATGCGGCGTAGATCACCCGCGGCCGGTGGGCGGTCGCGAGTGCCCTGGAAGTTGGTGACAAAGCGGTCGCGCATCTCGTCCCAGGAGGAGATTGAGCCATGCTGCAGGTTCAGGAACCAGGAGCGGGCCCCATCCTTGAGATCCATGGGAAACCAGTTCACCATGACTTTGTCGTCGCCATTGGCCGCTTCGATGCTCAGCTCATAGAGCTGCAGGAACTCCGCGGGGTCGGCGGTGCCGTCGTAGCGAGGAGGTAGATCTGGCTTGAACTTGCCTGGCCAGGCGACGCTACACAGCTCGGGGGTGAAGGCGCAGTAGCCGACTGTGGTCGTCGGGGCCCGCTTCCAAGGTGGAGCTTGGTCTTGGCAAGGTCCGCACTGTGCCACTGCAAGCGGCGCGCGATCTTGATGAGGTGTCGCGGCCGCGGGATTTCTTGGCAGCTTCTTTCGTCATGCACGGGCGCCGGGCGCGGTGGATCACGCCATGGAGGCGCGCGACTTGGTGCCAAGGCACCGTCTTGTGGTTGAGGCGGCGGAGTCATGCCATGAGCCCCGTCGCCCGCTGCTGGGTGAGGGGGAGGCAGAGAGTGGGATGGCGCCGGAGACCCCCCTGCTGCACGTACGAGCTCGGCGACGCGGTCGAGCCACTCCTCACAGAGGTCGTCGACGGGGTGGTAACGCATGAGCTTGTTCACCGGGATGAGCGTGGCCCGTGCCTCCATGGGAGCGCGGTGCGCGTGAGCCGAAGAACCGGCAGGGGTAAGTGATGGAGTAGCAGTGCGGCCGTCTTGCCGCACCGAAGGATGCAGCGAGGACGCCTGCTGCTCGTTCCCCGCGGTGCTGGTGGCGGCGTTTGCGGCGGGAGACGGAGAACGATGAGGTGGATCGCCTACAGGAGCCGTCTGAGCGATGCGGGTGGAGAGGGCAGCCCGACGCTCAGCTCGAGAACGGCGAGCGTCCGCCATGGAAACGACGTAGCGATGGAGCAACAAACTGATGGAAGGGAAACTACGGTGCACCCCTACCTGGCGCGCCAAATGTCGGATGTGGGGTTCTGGAAAAGCCTTAAGGTTCTAACACTGGGGTGCGCGCGAAGTCTCTCCCTCCTATCGATCTACGCTCTAGCTTGCTAACATCTCGCGGACAAACTCGATGAACTCGCAACACAGAAAGACGCGAGGTTTATACTGGTTCAGGCCACCGTTGTGGTGTAATACCCTACTCCAGTGTGGTGGTGGTGGATTGCCTCTTGGGCTGATGATGAACAATACAGGGTTAGATGTCAGGACCCCGATTCCAAGTCACATCGATCTAGCCGGTAACACCTCATATCACTTTGCGGCCTCACGCACGGTATTCCCACGGGTGTCGCCTTACCATGGCCCGGGACCGCTTTGCGTCTTTTGGCTCACGATATGATAGTGTCGCTAGCATCCATATGACAGAGAACCCGGGCCGACATGGCTAGTCGTGAACCCAAAGCGGCGCTTAACCTATGGGGACAGGCATACATGAATCATATCGAGCATGTCGGTCATCAACGATAAATTGGCCGTAGCACTGGCTAACAGGACTCCGGTATCCCGGCGGTAGCAGGCTAGGCAGGACTCCGAATAACACCAAGGTGACATTTCCCGAAGGGATGTATATAGGAACGTAGTGAAACACATGCCGCCAGTCAAGTGTCCAAGCAGTAGTCTTTGGGCTAGCGTGACTCCGGTGAACCGGTTGTAGCGGACTACTATCGCCGTAAGCACGAGACTACATTTCCCCATATGAGAGGCTGCCAAGGATAAACAACTAGTTTGTCGGATCCCACACATACCAAGCATTTCAAACATACACACAATATGCTCAATATGTGTAGATACAACATGGCATCACAACATAACTCTACGACTCAAATATTTAATCATTAGGCTCCGAGGAGCGAGATATTACAAACATGGGTATCATGACCCAACACTCGAAAGCATACAAGTCAAGCACAAGCGGAAGCTAAACATGTCCGAGTACGTATAACTGTAAATGAAAAAGGCCGAGAAGCCCGACTATCTACCAGATCCGCCGAGGCACAAGATCGTAGCCGAGGTAAGAAGCTAACCGTCAAGTCCAAGCGGAACTACTAGCGAGACCTAAGTCTCTCTGCAAAACATAAAATAAGCAAACGTGAGTACAAACGCATTTCAGCAAGACTTACATCGTAACTAACTACATATGCATCATTATCAAAAGGGGGTGGTGGAGTTTGACCGCAGCAAGCCAGCTTTAACTCGGTGGCTATCCTGAACTACGATCGCAAGTAACTCTTTTGAGGTGGCGCACACGAGTCCACATAGTCACCATATCAATACACCACTATGGACCCGCTCCGCCTCCCTACGAGAACGCCATCCATAGCACTCACGCTTATCTTGCGCGATTTTAGAGTATCCACTTTCACTTGTCTATGAACTGATATAGGCAACCCGTAAGTCCTTCTCCGTGGACATGGCTATTCAATAGATCATATTAACCCTGCAGGGTGTACTTCTTCACACGCTCTCACCACTTACCGCCGTTTACACGACATGTACTCGGCAACCTTCAAGCGGAAGCCCAACGTGGGTGTCGGCCACAGCCTACCTAAACACACAAGTCCCAAGTCCAGGTTTATCGCCTATTCGGGTTCCATCCGCAGGGAGTCCGGCCGAGGTTTCCCATACAGCCCCGAACGATGTATGCAGATTTCCCGAGACACCAAACGGGCGAATCGGTACATCAGACACGGTGCCTACCGCAACACAACCCACCCCTACGGTCGCCATGCTATGCGGCCCCAAAGATGCTACAAACACCGTAAACTACTTGCAACTCCCGGACTGGGAACAAGGGTGGTTAAGAAGCCGAGAGGGTCCATTGGTTTCGGGCCCAATGCGTGGTAGTAACTGTTTCATGGATCACAAACACAGAACTCAGTTCCTTAGGACGGCTGCAATGAGACAACCCACCATGTACTCCTACATGGCCTCTCACCGCTACCTTTACCAAATCGTGTTCACACACTTAGCTCACACACAGTAGGACATGTTCACACAACCATTCCAATTCATTCCCGATGAATCAGACCGGACTCAACTCTAAGCAAGAGCAGCACGACAACAAGCATGAATGAGTAGGCACAACATGGCTCAAACAACTCCTACTCATGCTAGTGGGTTTCATCTAATTACTGTGGAATGACAGGTCATGCAGAGGATAAAGGGGTTCAGCTACCGCAGCAAGTAACACATGAGTCGTTGTTGTCCTAATGCAGTAAAATATAGCAGGAGCGAGAGAGTGGGATTATATCGGGATGGACAAGGGGGTTTTGCTTGCCTGGCACTTCTGAAGATAATATAGTTCTTCATCGGTGTCATGGAACAATCGTCGGAACGTCGTCTACTGAGAGGGGGCAAACACCGGCAACTAAGAAGGAACACAATCAATGCAATGCACAATCACATGAATGACCTGTCATGTTAAGGTACTGAATTCACCTAATGCAAAATCTAGCCAAGTTAATTGAAGTGGAATTCAAACAAGAACAAATTCCAACTCCAAATGTTATTTCATATATTGCCCTAATCATGATTCATCCTATTCAGTGAGGTTAACTTGTTTAATCATGCATTAAAGTGCCATAAACAGATTCTTCATATTTTTCTGATCATTTTTCTTATATAAATTATTTAATTTGGAATTACAGATTAAAAGTTATGAATATTTGAAGTTTGGGGTATTTTCTGAAATTTCCTGAATTAAATTAAATCCAGAAAATCAATTATCGTTAGCTGACGCCGCAGGACGCCGCTGGTCAACGAGACATGGTCCGGTCAAACCTGGCGGTGGGTCCCGCGTGTCAAAGATAATTAGCCTAACTAAAATTAATTAAAACTAATCCTAAATAGTTACTGTGGCTGGGCCCCACCGTCATCGACTCAAGAGTCAACCAGGGCCCACCCCTGGTCAAAGTCAAAGTCGGCTGCCGGCGTCTAGCCGCCGGCGAGCCCGACGCGGTGGCGAGAGTGGTTTTGGCCACTCCGGCGACCAAATGGGCCACGGAGGGTGGCTATGGGTAGCTGGGGTTGAACCGCAGCTCTTGGTGGAGTGGGTTGGGGTGGGGGCGGCCGGAATCGGCGCCGGCGATGACCTAGGCGGCCGCCGGAGTTCGGCCGAGATCGAACACGGCGCTAGGGAGCACGGCGAGGCGCGTGGGGTGGCGTATGCCTCGCGAAAAGTGCGGTGAGGGCGGTGGTGTGCTCGGAAGCGGGCGTGCGCGGTTGTGGCCACGGCTACGCCATGGCCGGCGGCGAGGAGCAATCGGCTCCGGCGGAATCAACGGCTAGAGAGGGAAATAGAGCACGGGGAGAGAGGGGTTCGACAGAGGAGCTCACGGCGGGTCGATGAGTAGCTCAGCTGGCTCCGGGAGGCCGGACGGCGCCGGAGCATCTCCGGTGATCTCGGTTGCCCGAGGTAGAAGACGACCATGAGACGCTATTCTGGCATCCGGTGCCGCGTGGCTCGGCGGAGAGGTTCAGGGTGGCGAGGCGGAGCTCGTGGGCTAGTCGGGGAAGCGAGGGAGGGCCTGTGGCCGCGGTGGTGGCGAGCGGCGGCGACGAGCTCCGCTCGGTGGGAGAGGGAGGGAGCCAGAGGAGGGGACGAGGCCACGGTGAGGGAGAGAGAGGTCAGGTGCGTGGCACGCATGGAGGCGCCCAGGGGAGGAGGAGGCAGCCAGCAGGAGGAGGTGGTCGGCGTGTGGCCACGCTGCCGGGCACGCGCCTCGCCATCACCGGGCGCGAGGAGGAAGCCGTCAGGGAGCCAGGCGGTGGTGGGCTGGGCCGCTGGAGCTGGGCCGGTTGGTGGGCGCCAGGTAAGTCCATGTAAGATTCTCTCTCTTTCTATTTATTTCTGTTTTCTATTATTCTGAAAACTCTGCGGCTTTATTAAAAATACTAATACTACCCCAAAAATCATGAAACTTGCTCAGGCCTACTGTTTGGAAAATATCCAACAGCAAACATTTAAGTTTATGATTATTTGAGCATTTAAATTATTTATTAGCATTTAAATGCCCAAATGCAAATACTTAATGAATTAATCCAGTGACCAAATATGTCATGAAAATGTGCAACACCTCTGGTTATGGATTAAAACATTTTTCCGTAAATGATGAACATTTTTGAAGGCCATTTGGATTACTGAAAATATTTTGAAGTTGAACCTATTTGCATTATTTTGGTGCATAGGGGTTTAGGCAATCCCCATTTCAATTTTCTTAGAAATTTCAACATGATGCATGGATGCAATGCCACTAGCTACAAGCAAGCTCTAGGGCTGTGACAACTCACCCCCACTAAACAAGAATCTCGCCCCGAGATTCAAGACGTGAAGTAAGAGGAAAAGGGAAGTCACAAAACTATCACAATCTTCATGATCCAGTTGCCCTTATCGAAGATGTTGATTCATTCCATCATCTTGGTCTTGACGTCTTTGCTTTCGAGATCTTCACTCAACATGACAATAGAAAGAAGGGGGAAACCCTACAGGATTCGATCTTCACGAAGACCAAGTAAACATGATCGACTCACGGAATGAGATTTAAAAACATCTCGAGTTGAGACACAAAACACATCGAGAGGGATGGAAGAACAAACAACGGTGTGTGATTAGTGGGCAACAATTCCACGCTTAGAAAGATGGTAGATGGTGTCAAGGTGGCGAGGAAAAAAATTGCCACGACTCAATAACGGGCACCCTGTGGAGGTGACGCGAGGAACTATTCCTTTAAGTGGCAAAAAGAATTACTTTTGATATAACATCATTGAAACTCTTTATACCAGCCTAAGGCATTCGCAAACGATCGTTTGGTGGAGTGCAAAGGAATGGCATACCCAGACTAGAATGGATGATGTGGACTACCTTGTTGAAGACAACACAATGGATGATTTGCTTATCATCGGAAATGGATAAGACCCATGGTAAGTCCACTTTTGAGGATGATCCTAGACAACAATTACTGAGAGGGCAGCCCATGGAAATTGGCGCAATGGCGGTGCGAGCTGGGAACAACATGCAACTGTTGGGAATGTTCCAACCATCATATCTGCCTGAGATTCAGATCTGGTTGGTGTTAGGATATTCCAGACTCATCGAGTCTAGAAAGAAAATGAAAGTTTGCAACACAAATCGACGAGAGGATGTTGCGAGATTCTCGGGAATGAACTACGGTAGCAAGCTCCAAAACATGAGCTGATTCTGCTACATACATGTGAGCATGACGTCCAAGACAAGTATGACCAAGTAGTAGTCTTATCATCAAACACTACCGAGTTCATGTGGGGAACCATCATCGAGGATAACGAAGTCCTTGTATAAGCCGCGGTCTTAAGAAGGAACTTCTTCTCCTTGAACAAATCAATCAGTGGCTTGGTGTGCTATGGAATTCATATGGAATGAAGATGATCAGTCTATCGCACCATAGAATACTTCAGACGTGCATGACCGACTTGGAATGATTCCAAAGGAAAACAAAATAACCTTTCTCAAATTCATGGCGGCAACTTACACCTAAAGCACATGAATTCGAGGAAGTCACTCTTTCCATCCAAGCATAAGCTTCATGAACGGAACACGAAGAAATGCTTACACAAGTTTCCAATACTAGGTTGATGTTCAACATGACTCATGGGGAGACAAAATGCTGCTGATGGGCTCAACAACAACTCATCGGAATTTCCATATCATCGACTTCCACCATCATGTGAACACGGTGATAGCATTGGTCAGACCAAAAGATGTAATGGTGTATGCTCAAGGGATCAACCACGAGTAAGACAACATTACGAGCATCGTTGGTACTAATTTGATTTGACGATAGCCCACACTCAAATCAAGGGATTAATAAGACAATAGGTCCGCAACTGATCACAGTGGACCAATTGATGAAGATATCATCTTTCCTCAACACACACTACACAAGAATATCCCTTTGGAACGAACTAAGTTAGGCAAGCTTTTATCTTCCAACTCTCTAAGTTGTTGTCTAGCTTAACCAACTAGCTCAGGGATATCCAACACAGATTCTTGGAGAAAGGGTGGTTCACAAGAAACCAACTTGATCACGAGCTCAACATAACAGTCAGAGACAACCCAAGAACACTTCCAAGAAGATATTTGGAAAGTCACGAACCACCGGTATGTTACTAAGCTCGAGATCGATCTTGCTTTTGAGGGCAAGGCGATATGATCAAATAAGCAAGGGATTGAATAATCCTATCTCATTGATCGAAGGGTGCACCGTAAATAAGGACTAGGTAGCACGATCAATCTTAGTATGATGATTTAATAACCAACACGCTAAGAGTGAAAATATTGTCCATTAACTACCAAGCAACGAGGTTGCTAGGAGTATCGATTTCACACATCACAATTCACTTGTCGACATTCCTGTTGCATCAACACGGGACCGAGGAATGAATAATGATAGCGAGAAGTATCACTACGCCAAGAATTCATAAGAGAAGGTGCGATTCTCATGACATTCCCGACATAAAGTGGGTAATACTTGTGGTAGAACAGTAACAAAAGCTGAATTGACATTTTGATCTGCGGAATACAACTACTTTGACCCAATCCTAGAAATGGATGAGGTATCGAGTTTGTTTCTCCTAGTCATTCCGCAATGTAATGGCTTGACGGACCACAAGGATAATAGGCATCGATAAACTAATGCATACATACTCTTGACTATCAATTGATGTATCGGGTCGAATACAACTAAAAAGAACAACTCGAAGGAACATGTGTTTTCTGAGTTGTGGATGCATAGATTAGTGTGTCGAGTGAAGATCAACATTTCTTCCGGATAACCCATGCGGAAAGGTAGAATTGGCAGATTCACAATTATGAATGGAGAACTCCTCAAGAGCATTCTGATTGTGATCTTTTAATTCAAAGAATTTCTGCCTTAACTAGTTCATGGTATTTGGAAGAAGGAAATACCATGGACCTCGAAGACTATCGCAAAGTTACTAATATCCTAAAGGGACTAGCAAAAACTATCAACATTAGGTGAGTAGGGTGAATCTCGGGTTCAAGAACCCATGAATAGAATGCCTACTAACTAATAACATCACGGGATGATTTCAAGAATAATGGCCAGTATCATCACACTGGGGATACAAAAGCATTGCTAAATTGCTAGATGACTTCCTAAACAACCAGGGTCATAATAATAGCTCCAACATCTATGCTGAGGCAACAAAGTACCTCAACTTACCGATTAGTGTGCTTATTCTGACCAAAAAGGACATCGGAAACGGAAGGAAAGGATTTGCAAATGCATCAGACTAATTAGAGACCTGGGATGACTCGGACAGCATAACGGCTGTAAATGCTCAAAATGATTTGAGACATCCTGCAAAATGGTGGCATAACCACTCAACATCACAATGCCAAGGTTCCGAGATCAACAATTATCATACAGTAGTAGTAGGAACTGAATTGAGTCTTAAAACCCACAATCTCAAAGGTCTATGGATTAGTAACCCGTCATCCTGATAGATAGATGAGAAGCCTAGTTCTTAAACCCCGTAGAAGAGAAGAGGATGACTCAGATCAGAAGGCCATGAGATATAAGGAGTAAAAAGAGCCTTACGTTCCCTCCCACAATCAATTCCCTTACATAACTAAAGCATTTCTAGACACAATTTCGACCAGTTTGGCTTGGTAATCCTACAGGCAGTCAGGCTTTGATACCAACGCTGTCAGGACCCCGATTCCAAGTCACATCGATCTAGCCGGTAACACCTCATATCACTTTGCGGCCTCACGCACGGTATTCCCACGGGTGTCGCCTTACCATGTCCCGGACCGCTTATGCCTTTTGGCTCACGTATATGATAGTGTCGCTAGCATCCATATGACAGAGAACCCGGGCCAACATGGCTAGTCGTGAACCCAAAGCGGTGCTAACCTATGGGGACAGGCATACATGAATCATATCGAGCATGTCGGTCATCAACGTATAAATTCGGGCTGTAGCACTGGGCTAACAGGACTCCGGTATCCCGGGCTGTAGCAGGCTAGGCAGGACTCCGAATAACACCGCGTGACATTTCCCCGAAGGGACAGACATAGGAACGAAGTGAAACACATGTCGGTCAATCAAGTGTCCAAGCAGTAGTGCTGGGCTAGCAGGACTCCGGTGAACCGGTCAGAAGCGGACTACTATCGCCGTAAGCACGAGACTACATTTCCCCATATGAGAGGCTGCCAAGGATAAACAACTAGTTTGTCTGGATCCCACACATACCAAGCATTTCAAACATACACACAATATGCTCAATATGTGTAGATACAACATGGCATCACAACATAACTCTACGACTCAAATATTTAATCATTAGGCTCCGAGGAGCGAGATATTACAAACATGGGTCTCATGACCCAACACTCGAAAGCATACAAGTCAAGCACAAGCGGAAGCTAAACATGTCCGAGTACGCATAACTATAAATGAAAAAGGCCGAGAAGCCCGACTATCTACCAGATCTCGCCGAGGGCACAAGATCGTAGCTGAGGTAACAAGCTAACCGTCAAGTCCAAGCGGAACTACTAGCGAGACTGAAGTCTCTCCGCAAAACATAAAATAAGCAAACGTGAGTACAAACGCATTTCAGCAAGACTTACATCGTAACTAACTACATATGCATCATTATCAAAAGGGGGTGGTGGAGTTTTACTGCA
The DNA here is from genome assembly GCA_021605145.1 of Aegilops bicornis. Classification (NCBI taxonomy): domain Eukaryota; kingdom Viridiplantae; phylum Streptophyta; class Magnoliopsida; order Poales; family Poaceae; genus Aegilops; species Aegilops bicornis. The sequence continues at coordinate 293,784,906 of CM038674.1, forward strand.
GCAAGCCAGCTTTGACTCGGTGGAGATCCTGAACTACGTCTACAAGTATCTCTTTTAAGGTGACTCTCACGAGTCCTCATAGTCACCATATCAATACACCACTATGGACCCGCCCCGCCTCCCTACGAGAACGCCATCCATAGCACTCACGCTTATCTTGCGCATTTTAGAGTATCCACTTTCACTTGTCTATGAACTGATATAGGCAACCCGTAAGTCCTTCTCCGTGGACATGGCTATTCGAATAGATCATATTAACCCTGCAGGGTGTACTTCTTCACACACGCTCACCACTTACCGCCGTTTACACGACATGTACTCGGCAACCTTCAAGCGGAAGCCCAACGTGGGTGTCGGCCACAGCCTACCTAAACACACAAGTCCCAAGTCCAGTTTATCGCCTATTCGGGTTCCATCCGCAGGAGTCCGCCGAGGTTTCCCATACAGCCCGAACGATGTGTGCAGATTTCCGAGACACCAAACGGGCGAATCGGTACACACCGGGCCACAGTGTTTACCGCAACACAACCCACCCCTACGGTCAGCTATGCGTGCGGCCCCAAGATGCTACAAACACCGAAACTACTTGCAACTCCTTGACCGGGAACAAGGGTGGTTAAGAAGCCGAGAGGGTCCATTGGTTTCGGGCCCAATGCGTGGTAGTAATCGTTTCATGGATCACAAACACAGAACTCAGTTCCTTAGGACGGCCGCAATGAGACAACCCACCATGTACTCCTACATGGCCTCTCACCGCTACCTTTACCAAATCGTGTTCACACACTTAGCTCACACACAAGAGGGACATGTTCACACAACCATTCCAATTCATTCCCGATGAATCAGACCTGACTCAACTCTAAGCAAAGAGGTGCACGACAACAAGCATGAATGAGTAGGCACAACATGGCTCAAACAACTCCTACTCATGCTAGTGGGTTTCATCTAATTACCGTGGAATGACAGTCATGCAGAGGATAAAGGGGTTCAGCTACCGCAGCAAGTAACACATGAGTCGTTGTTGTCCTAATGCAGTAAAATAGAGCAGGAGCGAGAGAGTGGGATTATATCGGGATGGACAAGGGGTTTTGCTTGCCCGGCACTTCAAGATAATATAGTTCTTCATCGGTGTCATCGAACAATCGTCGAACGTCAGTCTCACCGAGAGGGGCAAACACCGCAATCGAGAAGGAACACAATCAATGCAATGCACAATCACATGAATGACATGTCATGTTAAGGTACTGAATTCACCTAATGCAAAATCTAGCCAAGTTAATTGAAGTGGAATTCAAACAAGAACAAATTCCAACTCCAAATGTTATTTCATATATTGCCCTAATCATGATTCATCCTATTCAGTGAGGTTAACTCGTTTAATCATGCATTAAAGTTCCACAAACAGATTCTTCATATTTTTCTGATCATTTTTCATATATAAATTATTTAATTTGGAGTTACAGATTAAAAGTTATGAATATTTGAAGTTTGGGGTATTTTCTGAAATTTCCTGAATTAAATTAAATCCAGAAAATCAATTATCGCGTCACTGATGTCGATGTGGACGTCGCTGGTCAACGAGACATGGTCCGGGTCAAACCTCGATGGTGGGTCCCGCGTGTCAAAGATAATTAGCCTAACTAAAATTAATTAAAACTAATCCTAAATAGTTACTGTGGGCCCCACCTGTCATTGACTCAGAAGTCAACCAGGCCCACCACCGGGTCAAAGTCAAAGTCGGCTGCCGGCGTCTAGCCGCCGGCGAGCCCGACGCGGTGGCGAGAGTGGTTTTGGCCACTCCGGCGACCACATGGGCCGCGGAGGGTGGCTATGGGTAGCTGGAGTTGAACCGCAGCTCTTGGTGGAGTGGGTTGGGGTCGGGGCGGCCGGAATCGGCACCGGTGACGACCTAGGCGGCCGCCGGAGTTCGGCCGAGATCGAACATGGCGCTTAGGGAGCACGGCGAGGCGTGGGTGGCGTTTATGCGTTCTCGCGAAAAGTGAGGGTGGTGGTGTGCTCGGAAGCGGCGCGGCTGCGGTTGTGGCTACCACGCCATGGCCGGGCGGCGAGGAGCAATCGGCTCCATGAATCAACGGCTAGAGAGGGAAATAGAGCACGGGAGAGAGGGGTTCGGCAGAGGAGCTCACGGCGGGTCGATGAGTAGCTCTCGGGCTCGGGGAGGCCGGACGGCGCCGAGCATCTCCGTGATCTCGGTTGCCCGAGGTAGAAGACGCATCATGAGACGCTATCTGGCATCCGGTGCCGCGTGGCTCAAGTGAGAGGTTCAGGTGGCGAGGCGGAGCTCGTGGGCTAGTCGGGAAGCGAGGGAGGGCCCGTGGGTCATGGTGGTGGCGAAGGGCGCGACGAGCTCCGCTGGGTGGGAGAGGGCGGGGGCCAGAGGAGGGGACGAGGCCGCGGTGAGGGAGAGAGAGGTCAGGGAGGGTGCGTGGCGGCGCATGGAGGCGCCCAGGGGAGGAGGAGGCAGCCAGCAGGAGGAGGTGGCGGCGTGTGGCCACGCCACGGGCACGCGCCTGCCCATCGGGCGCGAGGAGGAAGCCGTCAGGAGCCAAAGCGGTGGTGGCTGGGCCACTGAGCTGGGCCGTTGGTGGGCGCCTGTAAGTCCAAGTAAGATTCTCTCTCTTTCTATTTATTTATGTTTTCTATTATTCTAAAACTCATGGCTTTATTAAAAATACTAATACTACCCCAAAATCATGAAACTTGTTTCAGCCTACTGCTTGGAAAATATCCAACGGCAAACATTTAAGTTTATGATTATTTGAGCATTTAAATTATTTATTAGCATTTAAATGCCCAAATGCAAATACTTAATGAATTAATCCGGTGACCAAATATGTCATGAAAAATGTGCAACACCTCTGGTTATGGATTAAAACATTTTTCCAGAAATGATGAACATTTTTGAAGGCCATTTGGATTACTGAAAATATTTTGAAGTTGAACCTATTTGCATTATTTTGGTGCATAGGGGTTTAAGCAATCCCCATTTCAATTTTCTTAGAAATTTAAACATGATGCATGGATGCAATGCCACTAGCTACAAGCAAGCTCTAGGGCTGTGACATTAGAACAGCCTCCTGAGGTTGAGGAGTTCTTGTGCTTTTGTAGTTGAGGATGATCTGAACCAGTTCCGGATCAGTTGCCTCCTACTGTGGTGGCTAGTCCTATTTATAGAGGCCCTGGTCCTCTTCCCAAATATCAAGCGGGAAGGGAGCCAACAACGGTGGGCAAATTTGAAGGGGGGGTAGCTAGTACAAGCTATCCTGACAAATGCGGTCTTCGCCTGCAAAAAGCTCTGGGATGACGCCGTCTTGGGCTCCACAATGACCTCCGCATGCCGTCCTCCTGGTGTTGGTCTCGTTGCACCAATATGGCAACCTTTGCCTGATGCCTCGGTACTCTTCGCCTGCGCTGGCCTCCTTAGCACAAAAGAGGAAATAGAGATGTTGTGCGCACTGGCGCCCGCCTGGCACCCGCCTGGTACCGTTCGTCATGGCTCACGTCACGACAGCCTCCTGAGGTTTGCCTCGCCTTGATATCTCCGCTCCTCGTGAGCTTGCTTGGCTAGGCCACTCCAGAGGAGGTCTTGCATCGTCCGCCTCGTGAGGCTGACCCCCGCGAGGGTCTTGGGTGCCTTGTTGACGAAGATGGGCCGTACGGCCTGCTGCATGGCCACGCCAGGCCGCAGTGCAAGTCCGGGGACCTCCGTTCTCCTGCAACAATCGGCTGCACACAAATCAACTAAAACCCTAATGTCACCTAGATACTCCAATGTCACCTCAACTATCCGTGGGTATGATTATACGATATGCATCACACAATCTCAGATTCATCTATTCAACCAACACAAAGAACTTCAAAGAGTGCCCCAAAGTTTCTATCGGAGAGTCAAGACAAAAATGTGTGCCAACCCCTATGCATAGGTTCATGGACGGAACCTGCAAGTTGATCACCAAACACATACATCAAGTGGATCAAATCCTTAAAGACTCAATCTAACAAGATAACTTCAAAGGGAAAACTCAATCCATTACAAGAGAGTAGAGGGGGAGAAACATCATAAGATCCAACTATAATAGTAAAGCTCGCGATACATCAAGATCGTATCACCTCAAGAACACGAGAGAGTGAGAGTGATCAAACACATAGCTACTGGTACATAACCTCAACCCCGAGGGTGAACTACTCCCTCCTCGTCATGGAGAGCGTCGGGATGATGAAGATGGCCACCGGTGAGGGATCCCCCCTCCGGCAGGGTGCCGGAACAGGTCCCCGATTGGTTTTTGATGGCTATAGAGGCTTGCGGTGGCGGAACTCCCGATCTATTCTGTTCTCCGATGTTTTTAGGGTATATGGATATATATAGGCGAAAGAAGTCGGTGAGGGGAGCCACAAGGGTGGAGGGCGCGCCTGGGGGGGGGGGTGGATGCACCCCCTACCTCGTGCTCTCCTTGTTGATTCCCTAACGTGTACTCCAAGTCCCCTGGATTGCTTCCGTTCTAAAATTAACTCTCCCGAAGGTTTCATTCCGTTTGGACTCCATTTGATATTCCTTTTCTGCGAAACACTGAAACAAGGGAAAATCAGAAATTGGCACTGGGCTCTGGTTAATAGGTTAGTTTCAAAAATAATATAAAAGTGTTTAATAAAGCCCATAAACATCCAAAACATATAATATAATAGCATGGGACAATAAAAAATTATAGATACATTGGAGACGTATCAGCATTCCCAAGCTTAATTCCTGCTCGTCCTCGAGTAGATAAATGATAAAAACAGAATTTTTGATGTGGAATGCTACCTAAAATATTTATCAATATAATCTTCTTTGTTGTGGCAAGAATATTCAGATCCATAAGATTCAAAACAAAAGTTTAATACCGACATAAAAATAATAATACTTCAAGCATAATAACTAAGCAATTATGTCTTCTCAAAATAACATGGCCAAAGAAAGTTATCCCTACAAAATCATATAGTCTGGCTATGCTCTATCTTCATAACACAAAATATTTAAATCATGCACAACCCCGATGACAAGCCAAGCAATTGTTTCATACTTTTGATGTTCTCAAACTTTTTCAATCTTCACGCAATACATGAGCGTGAGCCATGGACATAGCACTATAGGTGGAAAAGAATGGTGGTAGTGGAGAAGACAAAAAAGGAGAAGATAGTCTCACATCAACTAGGCTTATCAACGGGCTATGGAGATGCCCATTAATAGATATCAATGTGAGTGAGTAGGGATTGCCATGCAACAGATGCACTAGAGCTATAAGTATATGAAAGCTCAAAAAGAAACTAAGTGGGTGTGCATCCAACTTGCTTGCTCACGAAGACCTAGGGCATTTTGAGGAAGCCCATCATTGGAATATACAAGCCAAGCTCTATAATGAAAGATTCCCACTAGTATATGAAAGTGACAACATAGGAGACTCTCTATCATGAAGATCATGGTGCTACTTTGAAGCACAAGTGTGGTAAAAGGATAGTAGCATTGTCCCTTCTCTCTTTTTCTCTCATTTTTTTATTTTTTTATTTGGGCCTTTTCTCTTTTTTTATGGCCTCCCTTTTTTTAAGTCCAGAGTCTCATCTGGACTTGTGGGGGAATCATAGTCTCCATCATCCTTTCCTCACTGGGACAATGCTCTAATAATGATGATCATCACACTTTTATTTACTTACAACTCAAGAATTACAACTCGATTCTTAGAATAAAATATGACTCTATATGAATGCCTCCGTGATGTACCGATGTGCAATGACTCATGAGTGACATGTATGAAAGAATTATGAACGGTGGCTTTGCCATAAATACAATGTCAACTACATGATCGTGCAAAGCAATATGACAATGATGGAGCGTGTCATAATAAACGGAATGGTGGAAAGTTGCATGGCAATATATCTCGGAATGGCTATGGAAATGCCATAATAGGTAGGTATGGTGGCTGTTTTGAGGAATGTATATGGTGGGTATATGATACCGGCGAAAGGTGCGCGGTATTAGAGAGGCTAGCAATGGTGTAAGGGTGAGAGTGCGTATAATCCATGGACTCGACATTAGTAATAAAGAACTTACATACTTATTGCAAAATTCTATTAGTTATCGAAACAAAATACTACGCGCATGCTCCTAGGGGGATAGATTTGTAGGAAAAGACCATCGCTCGTCCCCGACCGCCACTCATAAGGAAGACAATCAATAAATAAATCATGCTCCGACTTCATCACATAACGGTTCACCATACGTGCATGCTACGAGAATCACAAACTTTAACACAAGTATCTGTCAAATTCACAACTACTCAACTAGCATGACTCTAATATCACCATCTTCATATCTCAAAACAATCATAAGGAATCAAACTTCTCATAGTATTCAATGCACTTTATATGAAAGTTTTTTACTAGTCTTTAAAACCTAACATATTAGGATTAATTTCCCAATTTAAGCAAATTACCATGCTGTTTAAGACTCTCAAAATAATATAAGTGAAGCATGAGAGTTCATATATTTCTTCAAAATAAATCCACCACCGTGCTCTAAAAGATATAAGTGAAGCACTAGAGCAAACAACAAACTACTCTGAAAGATATAAGTGAAGATCAATGAGTAGTCGTATAATTATGTAACTATGTGAAGACTCTCTAACATTTAGGAATTTCAGATCTTGATACTTTGTTCAAACAGCAAGCAAAACAAAAGAAAATAAAATGACGCTCCAAGCAAAACACATGTCATGTGGTGAATAAAAATATAGCTCCAAGTAAAGTTACCGATGGATGAGGACAAAAGAGGGGATGCCTTCCAGGGCATCCCCAAGCTTTGGCTTTTTGGTTTCCTTGGATTTTACCTTGGGGTGCCTTGGGCATCCCCAAGCTTAGGCTCTTGCCACTCCTTATTCCATAGTCCATCGAATCTTTACCCAAAACTTGAAAACTTAACAGAAAACTCGTGAGCTCCATTAGCGAAAGAAAACAAAACACCGCTTAATGGTACTGTAATGAACTCATTCTTTATTTATATTAGCGTTAAACTTACTGCATTAAAACTTATCTATGGTTTATAAACTCTTTTACTAGCCATAGACTCATCAAAATAAGCAAACAACACACGAAAAACAGAATCTGTCAAAAACAGAACAGTCTGTAGTAATCTGTAACTAACGCAAACTTCTGGAACTCTAAACATTCTACCAAAATATGAAAACCTAAATAATTTGTTTATTGATCTTCTGCAATTGGAATCAGTATAATATCATGTTCTGGTAATTTTTAACCATTGTTTTCGTGAGCAGGAAGTTTCTGGAATTTTCATCAAGATCAAATAACTATTATCCAAGAAGATCCTATAGGTTTAACTTGGGACAAACACTAATTAAAATATAAAACCACATCTAACCAGAGGCTAGATGTATTATTTATTCCTAAACAGAACCAAAAAGCAAGAAACTGAAATAAAACTGGTTTGCCTCCCAACAAGCGCTATCGTTTAACGCCCCTAGCTAGGCATGATGATTTCAATGATGCTCACATAAAAGATAGGAATTGAAACATAAAGAGAGCATCATGAAGAATATGACTAGCACATTTCATTCTAACCCGCTTCCTATTCATAGAGATTTTGTGATCAAACAATTTATGGGAATAATAATCAACTAGCATAGGAAGGCAAAACAAGCATAACTTCAAAACTTTAAGCACATAGAGAGGAAACTGATATTATTGCAATTCCTACAAGCATATATTCCTCCGTCATAATAATTTTCAGTAGCATCATGAATGAATTCAACAATATAACCAGAACCTAAAGCATTCTTTTCATGATCTACAAGTATAGAATTTTTACTACTCTCCACATAAGCAAACTTCTTCTCATGAATAGTAGTGGGAGCAATCTCAACAAAATAACTATCATGTGATTGAAAATTAATATCAATATGACAAGTTTCATGGTTATCATTATTTTTTAAAGCATACATGTCATCACAATAATCATCATAGATAGGAGGCATGCTTTCATCATAGTAAATTTGCTTATCATAGCTTGGGGGACAAAAATATCATCTTCATCAAACATAGCTTCCCCAAGCTTGTGGCTTTGCATATCATTAGCATCATGGGTATTCAAAGAATTCATACTAACAACATCGCAATCATGCTCATCATTCAAAGATTTAGTTCCAAACATTTTATAGATTTCTTCTCCTAGCACTTGAGCACAATTTTCCTTTCCATCATTCTCACGAATGATATTAAAAAGATGAAGCGTATGAGACAAACTCAATTCCATATTTTTGTAGTTTTCTTTTATAGACTAAACTAGTGATAAAACAAGAAACAAAAATATTCGATTGCAAGATCTAAAGATATACCTTCAAGTACTCACCTACCCGGCAACGGCGCCAGAAAAGAGCTTAGTTGACGGGGTGTGAGTGCCGCTTACCTAGCCTCCCCGGCAACAGCGCCAGAAAAGAGCTTGATGTCTACTATGCAACCTTCTTCTTGTAGACGTTGTTGGGCCTCCTAGTGCAGAGGTTTGTAGGACAGTAGAAAATTTCCCTCAAGTGGATGACCTAAGGTTTATCAATCCGTGGGAGGCGTAGGATGAACATGGTCTCTCTCAAACAACCCTGCAACCAAATAGCAAAGAGTCTCTTGTGTCCCCAACACACCCAATACAATGGTAAATTGTATAGGTGCACTAGTTCGGCGAAGAGATTGTGATACAAGTGCAATATGGATGGTAGATATAGGTTTTTGTAATCCGAAATTAAAAAACAGCAAGGTAACTAATGATAAAAGCGAGCGTAAACGGTATTGCAATGCATTGAAACAAGGCCTAGGGTTCATACTTTCACTAGTGCAAGTTCTCTCAACAATAATAGCATAATTGGATCGTATAACTATCCCTCAACATGCAGCAAAGAGTCACTCCAAAGTCACTAATAGCGGAGAACAAACAAAGAGATTATGGTAGGTTACGAAACCACCTCAAAGTTATCCTTTCTGATCTATCTATTCAAGAGTCCATAGTAAAATAACATGAAGCTATTCTTTCCATTCGAGCTATCATAGAGTTCGTACTAGAATAACACCTTAAGACACAAATCAACCAACCCTAATGTCACCTAGATACTCCAATATCACCTCAAGTATCCGTGGGTATGATTTTACGATATGCATCACACAATCTCAGATTCATCTATTCAATCAACACAAAGAACTTCAATCAGTGCCCCAAAGTTTCTACCAGAGAGTCATGATGAAAACATGTGCCAACCCCTATGCATAGTTTCATGGGCGGAACCCGCAATTTGATCACCAAAACATACATCAAGTGGATCAAATCCTTAAAGACTCAATCCGACAAGATAACTTCAAAGGGAAAACTAAATCCATTACAAGAGAGTAGAGGGGGAGAAACATCATAATGTCCAACTATAATAGCAAAGCTGGCGATACATCAAGATCGTATCACCTCAAGAACACACGAGAGAGAGAGAAAGGTCAAACACATAGCTACCGGTACATACCCTCACCCCCGAGGGTGAACTACTCCCTCCTCGTCATGGAGAGCGCCGGGATGACGAAGATGGCCACCTGTGAGGGATCCCCCCTGCGGAAGGATGCCGGAATAGGGTCCCGATTGGTTTTTGATGGCTACAGAGGCTTGCAGCGACGGAACTCCCGATATATTCTGTTCTCCGATGTTTTTAGGGTATATGGATATATATAGGTGATACGTCTCCAACATATCTATAATTTTTTATTGTTCCATGCTATTATATTATCTGTTTCGTATGTTTATGGGCTTTATTAAACACTTTAATATTATTTTTGGGACTAACCTATTGACCCACAGCCCAGTGCCAGTTCCTGTTTTTCCCTTGTTTCAGTGTTTCGAAGAAAAAGGAATATTAAACGTAGTCGAAACGGAATGAAACCTTCTGGAGAAGTTATTTTTGGAAGGAACGCAACCCGGGGGACTTGGAGTCCATGTCAAGGAAGCAACGAGGGAGGCATGAGGCAGGGGGGCGCGCCCACCCCCCTGGGCACGCCGTCCACCCTCGTGGGCCCCTCGTGGCTCCCCTGACGTACTTCTTCCTCCTATATATACCCATATATCCTAAAACGATCGGGGAACAGAATAGATCGGGAGATCCGCCGCCGCAAGCCTCTGTAGCCACCAAAAACCAATCGGGACCCTGTTCCGCACCTGCCGAGGGGGATCCTCACCGCTGGCCATCTTCATCATCCCGGCGCTCTCCATGACGAGGAGGGAGTAGTTCACCCTCGGGGCTGAGGGTATGTACCAGTAGCTATGTGTTTGATCTCTCTCTCTCTCTCTCTCTCTCTCTCTCTCTCTCTCTCTCTCTCTCGTGTTCTTGATTTGGCACGATCTTGATGTATCGCAAGCTTTGCTATTATAGTTGGATCTTATGTTTCTTCTCCCCCTCTACTCTCTTGTAATGGATTGTGTTTTCCCTTTGAAGTTATCTTATCGGAGTGAGTCTTTAATGATTTGAGAACACTTGATGTATGTCTTTCCGTGTGTATCTGTGGTGACAATGGGATATGAAGTGATTCACTTGATGTATGTTTTGGTGATCAACTTGCGGGTTCCGCCCATGAACCTATGCATAGGGGTTGGCACACATTTTCGTCTTCATTCTCCCGTAGAAACTTTGGGGCACTCTTTGAGGTTCTATGTGTTGGTTGAATAGATGAATCTGAGATTGTGTGATGCAATATCGTATAATCATACCCACTGATACTTGAGGTGACATTGGAGTATCGAGGTGACATTAGGGTTTTGGTTGATTTGTGTCTTAAGGTGTTATTCTAGTACGAACTCTATGGCTGTTTGTGATACTTATAGGAATAGCCCAATGGATTGATTGGAAAGAATAACTTTGAGGTGGTTTTGTACCTTACCATAATCACTTCGTTCGTTCTCCGCTATTAGTGACTTTGGAGTGACTCTTTGTTGCATGTTGAGGGATAGTTATATGATCCAATTATGTTATTATTGTTGAGAGAACTTGCACTAGTGAAAGTATGAACCCTAGGCCCTGTTTCCTAGCATTGCAATACCGCTTACGCTCACTTTTATCATTAGTTACCTTGCTGTTTTTATATTTTCAGATTACGTAAACCTATATCTACAATCCATATTGCACTTGTATCACCATCTCTTTGCGAACTAGTGCACCTATACAATTTAACATTGTATTGGGTGTGTTGGGGACACAAGAGACTCTTTGTTATTTGGTTGCAGGGTTTCTTGAGAGAGACCATCTTCATCCTACGCCTCCCACGGATTGATAAACATTAGGTCATCCACTTGAGGGAAATTTGCTACTATCCTACGAACCTCTGTACTTGGAGGCCCAACAACGTCTACAAAAAGAAGGTTGTGTAGTAGACATCAAGCTCTTTTCTGGCGCCGTTGCCGGGGAGGTGAGTGCTTGAAGGTATATCTTTAGATCTTGCAATCGAATCTTTTTGTTTCTTGTTTTAGCACTAGTTTAGTTTATAAAAGAAAATTACAAAAAAAATGGAATTGAGTTTGTCTCATATGCTTCATCTTTTTAATGTCTTCTGTGAAAATAAGGATTCCGAAAATTGTGCTCAAGTGCTAGAAGAAGAATGCGTTAAATTGTTTGGCACTAAATATTTGAATGATGAGCATGATTGCAATGTTGTTAGTATGAATTCTTTGAGTACCCATGATGCTAATGATATGCAAAGCCACAAGCTTGGGGAAGCTATGTTTGATGAAGATGATATTTTTTGTCCCCCAAGCTTTTATGAGCAGATATACTATGATGAAAGCATGCCTCCTATCTATGATGATTATTGTGATGACATGTATGCTTGAAATAATAATAATAACCATGAAACTTGTCATCTTGATCTTAATTTTCAATCACATGATAGTTATTTTGTTGAGTTTGCTCCCACTATTGTTGATGAGAATAAATTTGCTTATGTGGAGAGTAGTAAAAATTCTATACTCGTAGATCAAGAAAAATAATGCTTTATGTTATGGTTATATTGTTGAATTCATTCATGATGCTACTAAAAATTATTATGAGGGAGGAATATATGCTTGTAGGAATTGCAATAATATGAAGTTTCCTCTCTATGTGCTTAAAGTTTTGAAGTTATGCTTGTTTTGCCTTCCTATGCTAGTTGATTATTGTTCCCATAAGTTGTTTGCTCACAAAATACCTATGCATAGGAAGTGGGTTAGACTTAAATGTGCTACTCATATTCTTCATGATGCTCTCTTTATGTTTCAATTCTTATCTTTTATGCGAGCATCATTGAAATCATCATGCCTAGCTAGGGGCGTTAAACGATAGCGCTTGTTGGGAGGCAACCCAATTTTATTTTAGTTTCTTTGCTTTTTGGTTCTGTTTAGTAATAAATAATCAATCTAGCTTCTGTTTAGATGTGGTTTTGTGTTTTAGTTAGTGTTTGTGCCAAGTAGAACCTTTGGGAAGACTTGGGTGAAGTCTTTATGATCATGCTGTAAAAAACAGAAACTTTAGCGCTCACGAGATTAGCCAAAACGTTTTACTGGAGAGTGCTATTTAGTTGATTCTTTCTGCAGATGATTACGAGACAAATTCCTAAGGCCCACCAATTTATTTTATATTTTTTGGAGTTCCAGAACTATACGTTTGATACAGATTACTACAGAATGTTCTGTTTTTGACAGATTCTGTTTTTCGTGTGTTGTTTGCTTATTTTGATGACTCTATGGCTAGTAAAATAGTTTATAAACCATAGAGAAGTTGGAGTACAGTAGGTTTAACACCAATATAAATAATGAATGAGTTCATTACAGTACCTTGAAGTGGTATTTTGTTTTCTTTCGCTAACGAAACTCACAAGATTTTCTATTAAGTTTTGTGTTGTGAAGTTTTCAAGTTTTGGGTAAAGATTCGATGGACTACGGAATAAGGAGTGGCAAGAGCCTAAGCTTGGGGATGCCCAAGGAACCCCAAGGTAATATTCAAGGACAACCAAGAGCCTAAGCTTGGGGATTCCCCGGATGGCATCCCCTCTTTCGTCTTTGTTCATCGGTGACTTTACTTGGGGCTATATTTTTATTCACCACATGATATGTGTTTTGCTTGGAGCGTCATTTTATTTTATTTTGTTTGCTTGCTGTTTGAATAAAGTACCAAGATATGAAATTCTTAAATGTTAGAGAGTCTTCACATAGTTGTATAATTATTCGACTACTCATTGATCTTCACTTATATATTTCGGAGTAGTTTGTCTTTTGCTCTAGTGCTTCACTTATATCCTTCTAGAGCACGGCGGTGGTTTTATTTTGAAGAAATAGATGAACTATCGTGCTTCACTTATATTATTTTGAAAGTCCTAAACATCATGGTAATTTGCTTTGGTTATGAATTTAGTCCTGATATGATGGGCATCCAAGATGGGTATAATAAAAACTATCATATAAAGTGCATTGAATACTATGAGAAGTTTGATTCTTTATGATTGTTTTGAGATATGAAGATGGTGATATTACAGTCATGCTAGTTGAGTAGTTGTGAATTTGAGAGATACTTGTGTTAAAGTTTGTGATTCCCGTAGCATGCACGTATGGTGAACCGTTATGTGATGAAGTCGGAGCATGATTTATTTTTTTATTGTCCTCCTTATGAGTGGCGGTCGGGGACGAGCGATGGTCTTTTCCTACCAATCTATCCCCCTAGGAGCATGCGCGTAGTACTTTGTTTCGATAACTAATAGATTTTTGTAATAAGTATGCGAGTTCTTCATGACTAATGTTGAGTCCATGGATTATACGCACTCTCACCCTTCCACCATTGCTAGCCTCTCTAATACCGCGCACCTTTCACCGGTATCATACACCCACCATATACCTTCCTCAAAACAGCCACCATACCTACCTATCATGGCATTTCCATAGCCATTCCGAGATATATTGCCATGCAACTTTCCACCATTCCGTTTATGACATGTTCCATCATTGTCATATTGCTTTGCATGATCATGTAGTTGACATCGTATTTGTGAAAGCCACCATTCATAATCCTTTCATACATGTCACTCTTGATTCATTGCACATCCCGGTACACCGCCGGAGGCATTCATATAGATTCATATTTTGTTCTAAGTTGTCGGATTTCGGGTTCCGGCAGACCCTAGAGGTTCAAACACTGGGGTGCGCGCAGACCCTACCAGCTCACACGACAATGGATTGCGAGGGATCTAAACTATGAACGATGAACAACACAAGAGACACAAGGTTTATACTATTTCAGGCCACCGTTGTGGTGTAATACCCTACTATAGTTTGTGGTGTGGTGGATTGCCTCAGGGGCTGATGATCAACAATACAAAGGAAGAACAGCCTCGCGAGGGTCTGTTCTTGAGCTGGTGCGACGAACTGCTTGGGTGAGTCCAGTCGCCTCTCTCTCTCCGTGTGTGATCTCGATCCTCTCTACTTTGGTGGTGGCTAGTCCTATTTATAGAGGGAGGCCCTGGGCCTCTTCCCAAATAATGAGCGGGAAGGGCGCCAACAATTGGCCATTTTGAAGGGGAACATCTGGTACACTTATCCTGACTAAAGTTGGTCTTCGGCTGCCAAAGGCTCTGACGGTGACGCTGTCCTGGGCTCCACGATGACCTCCATCCTGCCGTTCTGCTGGTCTTGGTCTTGTTGCACCGAAGCGGTAACCTTTGCCTGATGCCTTGGCCTGTGCTTGCCTCCTTTGCACCAAAGAGGAAATGAGGACACTGCGTGGGCTGGCGCCCGCTTGGCGCCCGCCTGGCCTTGATCGTCAAGGCTTGCATCACAGGGCACCCTCGTGAGGTACCCTGGCTTGATCTCTCCGCCTCCTCGTGAGCCTGCCTGACGAGGCTGCTCCTGAGGGTGGTTCCTGTCGTCCGCCCCGCGAGGCTTGGCCCCTCGCGAGGGTCTTGAGCTTGAGCTGATGAAGCTGGGCTGCACTGGCCCCCACTTGAGCCACGCCGCAGCCGCAGTGTGCAAGTCTGGGGACCCCCATTCCCAGAACGCCGACAGTAGCCCCCGGGCCCAAGGCGCGCCCGGACTTGGCTAGGCAGAGAAGCGAAGGGGAAAGTGCGAAGCGCCGTGGGCCCCAACAGCCTACGGCCTTGGGCACCGCGTGGTGATTGGTTGGTCGTGGGCGTCTCCACTTCCCCATGATGCCTCGGCAACCGCATGGCTTGACAAGTCCCTGCATGCAGAAACGAGTCATGATTACCTGCGATCGTGGAGGCCAACGGTTGGTGAGGGAGTCCTGGATTAGGGGGTGTCCGGATAGCCGGACTATAGCCTTTGGCCGGACTCCTGGACTTTGAAGATACAAGATTGAAGACTTCGTCACGTGTCCGGATGGGACTTTCCTTGGCGTGGAAGGCAAGCTTGGCGATACGGATATGTAGATCTCCTACCATTGTAACCGACTGTGTAACCCTAACCCTCTTGGTGCCTATATAAACCGAAGGGTTTTAGTCTCAGAGGACGAACAACAATCATACCATAGGCTAGCTTCTAGGGTTTAGCCTCTCTGATCTCGTGGTAGATCTACTCTTGTACTACCCATATCATCAATATTAATCAAGCAGGAGTAGGGTTTTACCTCCATCGAGAGGGCCCGAACCTAGGTAAAAACATCGTGTCCCCTGTCTCCTGTTACCATCCGCCTAGACGCACAGTTCGGGACCCCCTACCCGAGATCCGCCGGTTTTGACACCGACATTGGTGCTTTCATTGAGAGTTCCTCTATGTCGTCATCTTTAGGTCCGATGGCTCCTCCGATCATCAACAACGATGCGCTCCAGGGTGCGACTATTCTCCCCGGAAAGATCTTCTTATTCGGCGGCTTTGCACTGCGGGCCAATTCGCTTGGCCATCTAGAGCAGATTGAAAGCTACACCCCTGGCCACCAGATCAGATTTGGAAGTTTGAACTACACGGCTGACGTCCGCGGAGACTTGATCTTCGACGGATTCGAGCCACAGCCAAGCGCGCCGCACTTTCACGAGGGGCATGATCTAGCTCTGCGGCTGAACAGTGTCCTGGAGGCCGCACCAGTGTCCGCTCCGACCTTTAGCTCGGAGCCGACTGCGCCGATCGAGGACGGGTGGCAGGACACCATCTCTGGGGCTGCGATCTCTACGGCTATTGAGCCATACACCTACACCGTCCTTTGAGAAGCTCGTGACTCCCAGGTACCGGACTCCTCTCCGGACTCCGAACCATCCGCGCCCCCGCCAATCGAATCCGATTGGGCGCCGATCATGGAATTCACTGCCGTGGACATCTTTCAGCACTCGCCCTTTGGCGACATCCTGAATTCACTAAAGTCTCTCTCTTTATCAGGAGAGCCCTGGCCGGATTATTGTCAGGAAGGTTGGGATGCGGACGACGAAGAAATTCAAAGCCCACCCACCACCCACTTCAGAGCTAATCGCCGATGATTTAACCGACGTGCTCAACTTCGACTCAAGACATCGACGGTATGGACGGCGATGATGTAGGAGACGATTAAGAACCAGCGCCCACAGGCAATCGGAAAAGGCCACCTCGTCATACGACATATACATGGTGGACATCCCAAAAGATGGGAATGGCGATGGAACAATGGAGGATGACCCTCCAAGAAACAGCCTAAGCGTCGGCGTCGGCACTGCTCTAAATCCCGCCACAGCAAAAGCGGTGATTCCGCACGGAGACAATAACACCCCGGACAGTGCCTAAGACAACCCCCTCCAGCAGGATTCAGCGCAGGAGGATGGAGAAGCCAGCCCTCATGAGAGAGCGGCATAAAGAGAGGTAGAGGACGATAATTACATGCCTCGCTCCGAAGATGAGGCAAGCCTCGACGACGACGAATTCGTCGTGCCCGAGGATCCCATCGAACAAGAGCTTTTCAAACGCAGGCTCATGGCCACGGCAAGCAGCCTCAATAAAAAGCAGCAACAACTTAGAGCTGACCAAGACTTGCTAGCTGACAGATGGACTGAAGTCCTTGGCGGCCGAAGAGTATGAACTCGAGCGGCCCTCCAAGAGCTACCCAAGACACAGGCTGCTACCCCGATTAGAGGAGGAAGCACCCAAACCTACATCACCAGCACATGACACGGCTGACCGACCACCTCGTGGCCGCGACAGAGAGGCCTCTCGGCCCTCAAATCAAGCCGCACCCCGGCGCCGCTCAAAAAATACCAAGGCACGAGGAAATGCGCCAGACCTTTGGGACATATTGGAGGACAAGGCAAGGCAAACAATATCGTTCTACGGATCGCGTGGGTGCCCCGCGACACGTGACGATAACCATCACGACGGATATGGCAACTCCGGCCAGGCCGAACACAGTAGACAAAGCTCATTTGAGCTGCGTCGTGATATAGCCCAATATAGAGGCGCCGCACACCCACTATGCTTCACAGATGAAGTGATGGATCATCAAATCCCTGAGGGTTTCAAAGCCGTAAACATTGACATACGATGGCACAACAGACCATGCGGTTTGGATCGAGGACTATCTCCTCCACATCCACATGGCCCGCGGTGATGATCTACACGCCATCAAATACCTCCCACTCAAGCTTAAAGGACCAGCCCGGCATTGGCTTAACAGCTTGCCGCCAGAGTCAATTGGTTGTTGGGAAGACACGGAAGCCGCATTCCTCGACAATTTCCGGGGCACATATGTGCGACCACCGCACGCCGATGACCTAAGCCACATAATTCAGCAGCCAGAGGAATCGGCCGGACAATTACTGACACGGTTCCTAACCAAGAAAAATCAAATCGTCGATTGTCCGGATGCAGAGGCCCTTGCAGCCTTCAAACACAACATCCGTGACGAGTGGCTTGCCCGGCACCTAGGACAGGAAAAGCCGAAATCCATGGCAGCCCTCACAACACTCATGACCCGCTTTTGCGCGGGAGAGGACAGCTGGTTAGCTCGTAGTAACAACATGACCAAGAGGCCTGGTAATTTGGATACCAAGGACAACAATGGCAGGCCGCGTCGCAACAAGCACAAGCGCCACATTAACGGCGATAATGGTGAGGATACGACAGTCAATGCCGGATTTAGAGTCTCTAAACCCAGTCAGCGGAAAAAAGCCATTTAAAAGAAATACTCCGGGCCTGTCCAATTTGGACCGAATACTCGATCGCTCGTGCGGATACATGTGGGACCCGAAAACCAGCCAATCACACCAACAGGATTGTTGGGTGTTCAAGCAGGCAAGTTAAATGCCGAAAACAATGACAAGGGCTGCATAGCGATGACGAGGAGGAGCCCCGGCTGCCGAACAATAGAGGATGTAGGCTTCCTTCGCAAGTGCGGACGGTGAACATGATATACGCAACCACATACCCAAAAGGGAGCGGAAGCGTGCACTAAGGGACGTATATGCGATGGAGCCAGTCGCCCCAAAGTTCAACCCGTGGTCTTCCTGCCCGATCACTTTTGATCGAAGGGGCCACCCCACTAGCATCCGCCATGGCGGATTCGCCGCATTGGTTCTAAACCCAATCATCAATGGATTTCATCTCACTAGAGTCCTAATGGACGGCGGCAGCAGCCTGAACCTGCTTTATCAGGACACAGTGTGCAAAATGGGCATAGACCCATCAAGGATTAAACCCATGAATACGACCTTTAAAGGCGTCATACCAGGTGTAGAGGCCAACTGTATAGGCTCATTTACACTCGAAGTGGTCTTCGGATCCCCAGATAACTTCCGAAGCGAGGAGTTAATCTTCGACATAGTCCCCTTCCGCAGCGGCTATCACGCACTGCTCGGACGAACCGCATTTGCAAAGTTCAATGCGGTGCCGCACTACGCATATCTCAAGCTCAAGATGCCAGGTCCTCGAGGAGTCATTACGGTCAATGGAAACACCGAACGCTCTCTCCGGACGGAGGACCTTACGGCGGCCCTCACGGCGGAAGTACAGAGCAGCCTCTTAAGGAAATTCCCGAGTCCGGCTATTAAATGTTCGGACACCGTCAAGCGCGCCCGGAGTAACCTACAACAAGACCGCCTGGCACGTTCCGAGCACGCATAGCAATGCGGCCCAAGCCCCAGCCCTCGCGAAATTGCGAAACCAGTACTACTGGCAGACATAATTACGCCCTGGAAATACCATGGGCATAGGGAAGGGCACGACCACAAGATGCCTGCACGCGGCTCAACCGCACTGTGGGCCCCGATTGTGTCATCCTTTTCTTTTCTTCTTTCTTTTTTACTTTCAGGACTCCGTTCTCACGAAGCCCTGTCCGGTAGTAGAATCGCCGAACACACGATGCAACAGCCAGGGAAGCAGCAAGCTACGTCGAGTGTCCAGGTGGTCTCTTTTACGAGCAGTATACCTGTTTTACACACCATCCTGCAGCTTACCCCTGGAGGGGGACATGTCAAAAAGTCCCGTCCCTTGCTTATCGCACTATTTGTATCTTCTGCTCTTACTGCAGCCCTTTTGAATAAAAAATACTTAGCTTCTGCCTATTATTGAATTCCCTTTTTTCTATATATATATATATATATATATATGTTCATTTATGACATTGTGCAACCGTACACTTTGGTACGGACAATACACCAGGGGCTTAAGTACCCCACAACATGGTGTGAAAAGTCCGAACACTTTCACAAGTGCGGCACCCCGAACTTATAGCATTATATGCATCGGCTCCGAATCATGTCTTGGGTCAATAGTTGGGTTTGCCCGGCTCCCATGTTTTGGTACCTTATGTTCCGTTATATCGGCTAAGGTAGTGCTGGGAGAACCACTGCGATTGTGCCCCTGCTGAGCTGGGTTAAGCACCTCAGTGGAGAAAGCTAAAACTGACCGTCATGATAGGGCGAGAGCCGGTCGCTGTTCGAGATGTTTTCGAGTCCCTAAAGACTTATGCCGCTTAGAGCGAGGAGTCGGCATTGTACGGCCTAGGCGTGGATAGTGCCCCGAACTCGGTCTTCCGAATACCAGGGGCTTCGCCGAAATTAAAAAATTATAGAATTATATGGCTAAGTGAGAGTGTTCAAGCATTATAGTCCGGTTGCCTTGTTACGTTATGCTGAGCGCCTCCTCGAAAGACCCAAGAATGGGAACAAGAGCGCTCAAGTTTATCCCGAACACCCCAGCACTCGTGGCATGGGGGCTGAAGCCGATGACTCGCCATCTCTCAAATTTAATACACGGCCGCACAGAAGGTAATATTTTAAATATGAACAAGTTTTCAGCGTACAGGATAACAAATGCGAGTCTACTCAAAAATTACATCTTTGGAGCATTCATCCGCTATAAGGCGAGCACCCTTCAGGACGCCCTCATAATACTTTTCAGGCTTGCGATGCTCCTTGCACGGTGGTGGTCCGTCTGTCACAAGCTTCTCACCGTCCATCTTGCCCCAGTGCACCATAACACGGGCAAGGGCCCTACGGGCACCTTCGATGCAGACGGAGCGCTTGACGACTTCAACCTATGGACAGACGTCCACCAGCCGCCTCACCAGCCCGAAGTAGCTCCCAGGCATGGCTTCCTTAGGCCACAGCCGAACCATTTAGGTTTTCATGGCCTGTTCGCCACCTTATGAGCTCGACCAGCTGCTTCAACTGGTCGCTTAAGGAACAGGTGTCCGCCTCGATACCGAGACCGTAACACCTTCTCCGTCGAGCTTCCCTCCTCGGCTCGGTAGAATGCGGCAAGATCGTATTACACCAGGGCAGATCTGCGAATGCTCCTGGAGAGCTCCGGATTCGGGTAAGTAACAGATAATTCACATTTTACATGCTTGCTTTGCATATAGAATGCCTTACCCTCCGCTATCTTCTTCATCACCTCAATTTCCTGGAGGGCTTTTTGGGCTTCGGCCTTCGTGGCTTTGGCGCTCTCAAGGGCCGAGCCGAGCTCGGACTCTCGAGTCTTTGAGTCACGCTCCAAACTCTCTTGTTTTTCCACGAGAGCCTGGAGCTCTTGCCGCACCTCCGCCACCTGCGCCTCCTGCTTCTCTCGCTCAAGGCGCTCAAGGCCGCATTGCTTTCGGCCTTGGACACCGCTTCCTTCAGGGTCGCCACCTCGTTCTTGGCCCCTGCAGTACTCACGTTATTCATGTCATCTTTTGCAACCACATCTTTTAAATACTCCTATAAGGTATTACTTACCTTCCTTGTCCTCGAGCCGCTTCTTGGCAAGTCCGAGCTCGTTCTCGGACCGCTCGAGGCTCTGCTTTAATGCATCAACCTCCGCAGTCAGTGCGGCAGAGGTCAGCAGTGCAGCCTGCATTCCCATATTGACATACTTATGTTAGACTCTTGCGTATATCTTTTGAGATCCTCAGTTCGTCTATTTCTTTCCGAACACCAAACTGAGCATCAGGGGCTACTGTCTATGCGGTAATATTTTTACATATCTTAAATACATACCTCAAAGCCTGTTAGAAGGCTGGCACAGGCTTCAGTCAGCCCGCTCTTGGCGGACTGAACCTTCTGGATCACCACACTCATAACAATGCGGTGCTCCTCGTCGATGGAAGTATTGTTAAGCGCCTCCATCAAATCATCCGGCGCCTCCGGTTGGACAGAGGTCACAGGCATCGCAGTCTTGCCCTTCTTACGAAGGGGTCGCCTGTCGGACTCCGGAACCACTGAAGGTTCCGGTATGGAGTCTGGCACATGGCCGGACATAAAGCCCTTTGGGGTTTTATCCCCTTTGAGCCCGGAGTCCGGGAGGTCGCCATGCGGCGCCTCCAGGGCCACCTCCTCCTGGCTGGGCCCCTTTTGGGACTCCACCCCGGCGTCATCCGCGGTGGGAGGAGACGAGGCGGTCGAAAGTGAGGTGCCATTCACATCCGACAAATCCAGGGAGCCGCTCGACGAAGCGTCGAGCCCGTCCTTGGGCGGGCTGCATGGTTATACTCGCTCGGTGCTTCCCGCGGCCGTGGAGGTGATCTCCTGCGCGGCGATGGGTGCCAGGCTGTTGATGGGGGTCGCGCTACGACCGTGCGGCCTCCTAGGCCGCGCTTCCACTCGGCAGAGGTGCTGCCGGAGTTTGTCGTGTGGTCGGTGGAGCCGACCAGCACCTGGCTCCAGCTTCCCCGCTTCCTTTTAGGTGAACTTCCGACCGGCGCCCCGGGCGGCCTCTGGCTCCAGGCGGACGGTTGCTGCAGCCGGGCCTCCTGGGCTTCGCTGGAGGTCTCTGCCGCCGGGAGTGTGGCCCTGACCCGCGGCTGGCAAACGTTTGCCCGCGCGCGTGGTCTAAGCCGGCGGTGCACCCTGCACTTCAAGTTCGACGGCGATGCTACCCTCTACGTGAGGGTGTTTGGGGAAGACGGTCGCCGCGCTGGGTGCTGCCTCGAGGATGATGACCGCGGCCATGGGCCCAGCCCCGGCGACGATCGGGATGAAGATGTCAGCGCGCGCATGGTCGGCGGTGCTCGGGGCTCGTCGAGCTTTGGCGGCTCTCCTTCGGACAGAAGCTCCTCCAGCGATGGCCGCGACCAACCTCCGTGCCGCCGTGCCCGCCTGGAGGGAGGTAGCGGGTCTGCCCACCGTCGTGCCCCGGTGAAGCGCGAGAGGGAGTCCGCCTGAGCTCCGGAGGTAGTACGAGCCTTCGCCGCGAGTTGGTGCCAAGCGAGTCGCGCCTATTTTGTTTTCCTCCTTTTCCTGCGCAAAGAGACAGTAGTGTAGGGCCCCACGGGGGCGTGCTTGGACTGTTGCTGTTAATTATCGTACTGTTTCTGCTATTTCTGTATTATGCTTTTGTGCCACACGCTTGCGCTTAGAAATTACTTAGCTCGGGGGGACCTGTCGCTGTATTTGCTTACCGAGGCCAAGGCCTCGTCGAACGCTTCATGTCCTGCAAAGATTAGTCAGGAGAGGTAGCTTCCGGCCTCGATTAGGAGGCGACGACACAGTCCTGTGTTCATACACGGTGCCCATGGGGCACGGACTGGGAGGGGTGCTCCCGTAGCGGACCCGTCTTGGAAAGCCTCAAACGATAGGGGCAGAAAACACTTGTGAGGGTGCCCGCGCCGCACCCTCGCGAGACTTGCGCGAGAGAAATCGAGGCAGGAGAGCGAAAAAAGGCAAAGAGTCACAAGCCAAAGACGGCAACAACTTCAATAAAACTGCAAATGGGAATGAACAAGCCAACTGCAGAGAGCAAATGAAAATGCCGCGTCCAGCACCTAATCTAGTCTTCGACGTCTTCTAAACAGTGCGGAGCTAAGTGCTGCCACTGGGCGTGGGAGGGAGCCCCAGGGCCTGAGGCCGGCGCTCCTGAGACTCAGGGGCGTGTACAACCCCAACTCATTATTTTGTGAGAGTGTCACGGGCGGCGAGCTTCACAGGCACTGGCCTTCTTCACAGGCTCCGGGCCTTTTTTGGGGGAAATGAACTTCACAGGCGTTGGCCTTCTTCACAGGCTCCGGGCCTTTCTCAGAAAAATAAGCTTCACAGGCGTTTGCCTTCTTCACAGGCTCCTGGCCTTTCTCAGAAAAATAAGCTTCACAGCGCTATTGCCTTCATGTGCTCTGGGCCTTTCTCGGAAAAATAAGCTTCACAGCGCTTGCCTTCTTCACAGGTTCTGGCCTTTCTCGTAAAATAAGCATCACAGGCGTTTGCCTTCTTCACAGGCTCTAGGCCTTTTTCAGGGATAGAACTTCCGGAGATGCTGGATGTTCCACGCGTTCGGGATGGGCGCCCCTTCCTGAGTCTCCAAGCATGAAGAGCCGGGCCTGGAAACATGAACAACTTTGAACGGGCCCTCCCACATGGGAGAGAGCTTATGCAACCCTTCCCCGGAGAGGACCCGCTCGAGAACGAGGTCCCCTACCTCCGTAGTCCCGGGCGGATGTTGCAAGAAGGGTATCGCCAAGCGCCTGTTGATACCTTGTCGCTCCTAGTGCGGCCTCTCGACGATGCTCCTCTCCCAGCACGAGATCCGTCCCCCGCATGGTGTCCTGCTGCGCCTCGTCGAACGCCAGGACCCGTGCGGAGCGACGCTTGACCTCGTGAGGGAGGACGGCTTCACCCGTGAGACGAGGAAGAAGGGGGTCTCGCCAGTCGACTTGGTCGTGGTTGTGCGGATGGACCACAGCACAGACTGGAGCTCGTCGTGCCAGCCCCTGCCGCAGGCCTCCAGCTTCTTCTTGAAGGTCCTGGTCTTGAGGCCCGTAAGGACCTCCGCGGTGGCTCGCCCGGCCTGGCCATTGCTCCGAGGGTGCGCCACCGAGGCGTAGCATATCTGCGTTCCAAGGTTAGCACAATATGTTTTGAAGAGATTACTGGTGAACTGCGAACCGTTGTCGGTGATGATGCGGTTAGGCACCCCAAACCGGCTCACGAGGCCCCTAACGAATTTGACTGCGGAGCTTGCGGGGATGGTGCGGACAGCTTCCACCTTAGTCCACTTGGTAAATTTTTCCACGGCGACGTAGAGGTAGCGATAGCCCCCTGGCGCCCAAGGGGACGGGCCCAGAATGTCCAGTCCCCAAACAGTGAATGGCCATGAGAGGGGTATAGTTTGCAGACCTCCCGCCTGCTGATGGATCTGCTTGGCATGAAATTGGCAGGCCTCGCAAGCCTTTACCAGCTCAACTGCGTCGCTAAGAGCTGTGGGCCAGTAGAACCCGCTGTGGAACGCCTTGCCAATGAGGGTTCGCGATGGTAAGTGGTGCCCACAATCTCCGCCGTGTATGTCTTCCAGCAATTCCTTCCCTTGCTCTCTGGGAATGTAGCGTAGGGACACGTCATTCAGCCGATGCCGGTAAAGCTCCCCGTCCCGGATACAGTAGGCCGTGGCTTGCCGCACCACACGCTCCGCCTCCTCCTCCTTCTCCGGCAGGGTCCCCTGTATCAAGTAGCTCTTGAGCTCCGTAATCAAGCACCCCTCCTGAGGTTCCAATGCCAGGAGCAGGCGCACTCCTGAGGCCGGGCCGCAGGCCGGGGCTCCCGAGGCAGGCGGCTGGGGGAGCTCCTTCCGAGGTGGCGCCGCGCTTGATAGTGATGGTGCCGCTGAGGGCCTGAAGAGTCGCTCCTCGAAGACGCCAGGCTCCTGTGGCAGCCGCCTGGACGCTCTCTTGGCGATGTCTTCCGCCTCTTGATTGGAGCCACGTGCCACATGCTGCAGCTCCAGTCCCCAGAACTGTTTCTCCATCTTGCGAACCTCCGTGAGGTAGGCTTCCATGTGCTCGTCCTTCGGCTCGTATATCTTCTTGGAGAAGTTGACGAGGAGCTGTGAATCGCCCTTGATGATGAGGCGCTTTACCCCCAAAGTGATTGCGGCTCTCGTGCCGCTATCGTGCCTTCATATTCTCGCTATGTTGTTGGAGACCTTTGCCCATCTTTGAAACAGAGCTGCCGCAGCGTAGTAGAGCTTGTCCTGAGTAGGGGATATGAGCATCAAGGCCGCCCAGCGCCATGTCGGGAGAATGCCCCATCGAAGTACATGACCCAGCCGTCCGGTGCTTCGTTCCCCGGAGAAAGCGACCGGTCTTCACCTGCTTCAACGCCAGGTGCCTCCGTCCATTCCACCATGAAATCTGCCAATGCGGCCCCCTTAATGACTCTTGTTGTGCTGAACTCCAGCTGAAATGCTTGCAGTTTGATGTTCCACTCGGCGACTCTTCCAGCTGAGTTGGGGCTCCTGAGCACCCTCTCCAGAGGGTATGCTGAGACGACCTTGATGGGATGACCCTGGAAGTAGTGCCGCAGTTTGCGTGAGGCTACCAATAGCGCGAGGAGGAGCTTTTGGGGCATGGGGTACCGCGCCCTTGCGTCCCGCAGCACCGTGCTGACGAAGTACACCGGGTGCTCGACGAGAGTAGGAGTGCTGACGAGGCCCGTGCCCTCCGGAGGGTCTGATGCCTCCCGAGGCGATGGAGCCCCCAGCGCCTGGCCGCCTGGCGCGGCCTCTTCAGCTCTAGGGGCATCTTCCTGCTAAGGCTGGTCTCCGTCTGCCGGGGCCGTGACCTTCACGAGGCCTTCTTGGTCTCGTGCTACCGCGGCCGGGGCCGTGGCCGGGCGTGGCGCAGCCTTGATCTAGCGCTCTTCCCGAACCGCCACTAGGGCTGCGCTGGCAGAGTAGGGTGTGGCGGAGATATAGAGCACCAGGGGCTCAAGCGGGCGTGGCGCGACCATCGCAGGAGGGCTGGTAAGGTACCTCTTGAGTTCTTGGAATGCCCTGTCGGCCTCTTCAGTCCATTCAAAGGGGCCCTTCTTCATCAGCTTCAAGAATGGCAGTGCTCGTTCTACCAGCTTGGAGATGAAACGTCCTAGCGCGGTCACACTCCCTGTGAGTTTCTGCATTTCTCTGAGGGTCTTTGGCGGGCTCATGTCTTCGACTGCCTTGACCTTTTCCGGGTTGGCCTCGATGCCCCTATGGGACACGAGGAAACCCATGAGCTTGCCCGAGGGGACTCCAAATACGCACTTCTCCGGGTTGAGCGGCAGGTCCACTTTTTCGAGGCTCGCGAAAGTTTCTTCCAAGTCCTCAGATCGTGGTTTTCGCCTCCGAGACTTCACCACAATGTCATCGACGTATGCCTCAAAGATTCCTCCCGAGCTGTCGGCCCAAGGCGATGTGCATCGCCATCGAAAGGTCGCTACTGCCAGTAAACCCAAATGGCATGCAGGTATAGCAGTACACTCCGCACGGGGTCAGGAAAGCTGTTTTTTCCACGTCTTCTACCGCCATCTTGATCTGGTGATAGCCTGAGAAGGCATCCAGGAAGCACAGCAGGTCACACTCAATGGTGGAATCGATGATCTGGTCAATGCGAGGAAGCGGAAATGGATCCTGTGGGCAGGCCTTGTTGAGGTTGGTGAAGTCGACGACATACGCTCCTTTCCCCTTTCTTTGGCACGACAACCGGGTTCGCCACCAATCCGGGTAGCGGAGCTCGCGAATAACACCTCCCGCCTCCAAATTGCGGGTCTCTTGGACGATAAAAGCTTGTTTCTCGTGGACTGTCACCTCGCTCGCTTCACGGGTGCACGTTGGGGTACACGTTGAGGTGATGCTCACCACGCCCCTCGTACCCTGCCAACTAATCAGGCCCCATGCGAACACCTTCTCGCTTATGCCAGAACTTTACCAAGGCCTCCTCCTGCTCGGGTTAGAGGTTTGCGCCTATGGTGAAGGTGGCGTCAGTGGGCCCGTCCTCGCTGACTGTTACCTGCTTTGTTTCTGCCTTGTTTTGAGTGAATAGATGCTTCTTCTTGGATGGCGCAGCCCCCTTGGGCTCGCAGCGTCAACACCAGTGGGTCGTGCCACTTCAACCGCTTTGAAAACATGCTTGAGCGCCTGCAGTGCCTCTCCAGTATTTCCCGACACGGTAAGGACGCCGCTGCTCCCGGGCATCTTCATGAGGTTGTATGCAGGGTGAGTTGCTGCCATGAACCGAGCCAAGGCCGGGTAGCCGAGGATGGCGTTGTAGGGGAGGCTGATGGGGCGGCGTCGGTCGATCAGCTCCGTGCGAAAGTTGTCCCGGGTGCCGAAGGTCACCGGGAGGCGAATTTGTCCCAATGAGGCGGTGGAGCCGGCTCTGACTACGGAAAAAGGCCTGCTGGGCTGAAGCCGCTCTGGTGGCACGTGGAGGAGTCTGAAGGCCTTCACAGAAAGCACGCTGAGGCCGGCTCCGCCGTCAATGAGGGTCCTGGTGATGGCCACCTCGCAGATGGTGGGGGTGCACAACATCGGGAGCGCACCCGATCCGACGGGGTTGGAGGGGTGACCGTCCGAGTTGAAGAGCAGGTTGGCCTCGGGCGCCACCCAAACCGGCGGGGCTCCCTGGCGCATGGAGGCGGCGGCGATCTGGCGGGTGAACGGCTTGACGTGGCGGCTCGCAGGTGGCGCCAGTGCGCCGCCCAGGAGAGCTGCGACGACCGGGGCGCCGCCCAGCGAGGGCGAGGTAGAGGTCGCGCAGCTCCCCTATAGGTCTGGCCGCCCATTCCCCACCGGCCGCTGGCGGCAAAGCGACGGGAATGGGGGCGTCACGACGGTAGCCGTCTCGGTGACTCGAGCGGCGCGAGCAGCCCGGCGCTCGGCGCGAGCTCGGCGAGCGTCGGCCATGGACACGACGGAAAATCACACGCGACTAGTGGAGGAAGGATTCCGCACACCCCTACCTGGCGCGCCAAATGTCGGATTTCGGGTTCCGGCAGATCCTAGAGCTTCAGACACTGGGGTGCGCGCGGAGATCTTTCCCCTACCAACTCACACGAGAATGGATTGCGAGGGATCTAAACTATGAACAATTAACAACACAAGAGACACAAAGTTTATACTAGTTCGGGCCACCGTTGTGGTGTAATACTGTCACACCCTGATTTTCATGGCACAACACTTAAGATGATAAATCATGATAAATTGTGGTTTGACAAAAACTTTTGTGTGTCGGTCTTTGCTTGATTTGATTTTTGTCTGCTGTTTGCAAGTGCTCTGAAAATCAAATAAATCCTCCAACTCTTATACTCCTTCTCCTTGATCCAAAAAAAAACCTTTCCCAATGATCATGCCATGTGTATAGGACATAAAAATAATTTCTTGCAAAAATAATTTGGCCAAGTAGTATTTTCAAAAATTAGTTTTTCAAAACCCCGAATTGAGGTTTGCAATCGCAAGTACTTAATTAATAGCAGTAAAATCTTTCCAAAATATATTTAACTCCTATTAGATATAGGATACCCGTAAACCACAAAAATATAATTTTAAAAGTTATTTTCCTATTTTACTTAAAAGCTTTTTCTTAAGGCCAGAAATGGTCTTTAGTAGGCAAAAATCATTTTATTGTTTCAAAATATTTGACAAAAACCTAGGGAAACTCAGTGGACATATATTGTCCATATATAAGAGTTTCAACACATGGTCATGTTCAAAATATTGGTCAAACCCTCAAAACCCTTTTCTGGATATTTCAAGCTTTTGAAATATTTACAAAGGAAATATTCTCCAAAAATTCCAAGAAAATTCTATAATGTCAAATATGACATGATGGATGATCTTGATAAGTATCATGTCATGGAGAATAGTATAACCCCATGAAATCCCATCAAAACCATTTCTGTCCATTTTGAAGTTTGAGCAACTTTACATTGCCAAACATGTCCAAATGCTCTCAAATCTTGTGAACATGCTCAACTGGTCGAATAATTCATCTAGACCAAATGGAACAAGTTGAGGAAAATGTTATATTGATCAAAGGGCCCCAAAACCCTCTCTGACCAGAATCAAATTTGAACAACTTTGTACTACCAACTTTCTCTCCTTGAACCCAACTTTGGTGAGCATATTCACATGACCAAATGAGGCCACTACACCAAGTGGTGCATCAAGGAGAAGTGATTTGCTCAACTAGATCTACACAAGTCCATTTCTGCTAATTTCTAGGGTTAACAAAAGTTGTATTGGCAACTTTGCCCAAATAGACTCAACCTTGGTGGAACCTATTATTATATCATTCCATTTGACCATGTAAAGCCTCATGACAAGAGGAGTTCATCTTATTGCCCAAACCAGCATCAAACACCTTCTGCCATTTTACTAAAACCCCCTGCTTTGACCACTTCCACTCTTCTCCATGGCCTCAACTTTTTACCACAGCCCCTCGTGAGTCCCCTTGCACCTCCAAAGAATCCTTCCCTGGCCTCAACTCAATGATTGAAGGGTGAAACATCCCCATTTACCCTTCTCGACAACATCATTCTTCTCCTTTCTCACCTCCCTCCTCACTCCAAGGATCTCCGTGGCATCCAATGCCCTCCCCACTTGTTTACTTCTCCCTAGCGCTACCAGACATGAGTGGGCACGCCGCCTTAAACAATGCCATGGCAGCCAAAGGCACGCCTGAGCTGCCTTATAGTGCGCCTCAAGACTGTAGCCGCCTCGGTACCTCGGGCCTCCCCAAAGACGCCAACCAACGCCGACGTCTGCTGCGTCACGACACGGTGATGTCCCCTTCCTCTCTCCTCCTCCCCACGCCTCCGCGCTAGCAAACACCGGCCGCTCGAGTGCGCCAATGGCGCGGCTCACACGCGCGCGCCTCTGACCTCTCCCCACTCCCTCTCTCTCTATTTCTCCCGACGTAGTCGACGTCCAGGAACACCCCAGACTCGGTGCAGCACCCTCCCGAGGCCCGTAAGCGACGAGCACAAGCTCGCCGGCGCACGAGCCCACGGTGGACCGCCGCTCGCCTATATAAGGCATCCCCGAGCCCTCCTCTCACCACCACTCGTCCCCTCCCACTCCAAATAGCCCCCTGGGCCTCCCGTTCACCCCCAGAGCAGCCCAAGCTCGAGATCGAGCTCGAGCTCCGCCGCTTCGGGTCACCGTCGATCTCGTGGTATAGGCCTCCTTTGCCCTCTCTCTCTCTCGATCTGGAACCGCCTCACCTCTCTTACCACTTCCCCTCTGTCTCCCCTCTCTATTGCAGCTGGAATCGACCGGGGCAAGCTCCTCCCGAAGCTCTGCCGCCGGCTTCCTCGTCAGCCGTGAACCTCTCAGACTCAAGCGACCGCCTTCACCTCCAACCGAACGACGACTCCGCCTTGAGCACACAGGTGCCCTCGGATCGCCTCGCCGTCGACCACAGCGACGCCGGTGAGCTCACCTCCCTCTCTGGCTCGAGGTAGAAGACGACAGCGTGGGGCCCGTCAGTCAGCCTCACATACTGACGGGTGGGCCCCATCCGTCAGGTTTAAAACGCACGCGCGCGCACCGGTTCGCTACATCGGCTGGAGACGTATTTCCCAACACGCCGACGTGGCGCTCGCTGGCTGAATTCCCTCCGGCCTTCGCACTTGTGGCCTCTTCCGCCCAAAGGGCACAAAGGTGCCGATTCTCTTTTTCTTTTTCTCTCTGTCTTATAAAAATTCCACAGGATAAAATATTTATCCAAATGGAATAATTCCAACTCCTAAAATCTTAGAATAATTCCACCTATTTATTGATGCAACATTCATGCACATCCATCACACTTTTATGTACTGTTCAAATTTAAATTCAAATTTGAGCATTTAAATCCTTCTTTGAAAATCCATTTCCACTATTCCTTAACTCCAAATCCAAAACTAGGAATTTTCCCCTTCTTAGATTTCCCCCTAGTATTTATCAAAAATAAGTTGACATTTTTCTGAGCACTTTGGTTTTTCTGTTTTACTATTGCCTTGTTTTCTCGTTATTTTCTTGCGACGATTAGATCCCGTACTAGACGAAGTTGTTGAAGAAGGAGAAGGAGAAGGAGAAGGGCAAGGATTTGAAGAACTTGAAGACCAAGGCAAGCAACCCTTTGACCATGTCTATGAAACCTTTTTATGCATGCCATATAGCACTTTTATTGCTTGCATCGGAGACATGATATTGTGGTGACCACATGGTGTGGCTTGCCACCGTTACTTCCTCGTTGATACTTGCATTGTGCGTGACCCTACCTTCTTATGAGGGTTATGCCGGTGGGAGTAGATAGGATGCTAATGTAGTGCTACGCAAAAGGGACGGGTATATGCATGGTGAAGGAGATAAAGTATTTTCAAAGGACTTTTCGAAAACCCCGTCGGGTGCCACTTATGCCTGAGGGAGATGATGAGTTGGGTAACCACTTGATGACGAAGTGGTGTACCGAGGCAAGTATGTGTGTTGTTTCCAAAACGGATTGGTTTAAGTTATGCACCGTTATTCCAACCTTACATGCGCAACCACTCTACCCTTATATGGGAAAGGGCTTTATTGACTACCTAGGCCGATACTAGCTTGGAGCCCGCATTACATTAGTGACGGGGAGAGTTGGTGCTCTCGCTGAGACGGGTCGTGCCGGGTAGGGCGGCCATGACTGTCTTTACAGGGCACCGGATACACTGTTGTGTCCCCTCTCGGATGTTACGATCTCGAGTGAGTCTCGTATGATATACATCATGAGGATACGGAACAACGAGCGGACTCCTCGTTAGTGTCGTCTAGGGAAAGATAGTGATCGAGTGCTTACCACGGATACTTGAGGTATCGTGGGTCGTGGATGACACGGAAGTTCCCCGGATCTTGTGGGTAAAGTGTGCAACCTCTGTAGAGTGTAAAACTATTCGAATAGCCGTGTCCACGGTCAAGGACAGTTGGGTAACCGCTCTTGGGCTACGTCCACATGTTTACAAACCAGTGTGTGTGTTTGGATAAGTAGGAAGATCTACTTGGGTCAAGTCAAAGGACTTGACATGATTAAGTTGGGTTGGTGCATGTCTTACAAGTTGTTGAACATATTATTGCACTCAAAACTAGCTTTCTGCAAAAATTTACCTATATCATGCATTGTTATATCTGGAACCAAAACATGGGTTGCTTGCGAGTACATTCAAAGTACTCATTGGCTTGCCACTGGTTATTTAATTGGCCAGGCATGGAAGAACCGGAGTTCAAAGAAGAGTTCTTTGGAGACGAACATGCGAACTAGGACGTTTGCCAGTCAGAATGCCTGTAGGGTTAAGGCAGATGGCATGGGTTCTACTTATCGACGAAGATTTCCGCTGCTTGTGTTTCATTTGATGTTCAGCCCTTAAGGCTTTATCAATGTAAGACTTGACCATAATGGTCATAACTTGTGTAATACGGTATGTATGGATGTAAGCCTCTTGTTATTCAGCTTCTGTGTGTTCAGTGAGCATTGATCTCTGGGATCACTGTACACGTGCATTCAGTGATCACGACTTATGAGTTGGGGTCCCCACAAATACCCTACTCTAGTTTGTGGTGTGGTGGATTGCCTCAGGGGCTGATGATGAACAATACAAAGGAAGAACAGCCTCGCGAGGGTCTGTTCTTGAGCTAGTGCGACAAACTGCTTGGGTGAGTTCAGTCGCCTCTCTCTCTCTCTCTCTGTGTGTGATCTCGATCCTCTCTACTTTGGTGGTGGCTAGTCCTATTTATAGAGGGAGGCCCTGGGCCTCTTCCCAAATAATGAGCGGGAAGGGCGCCAACAATTGGCCATTTTGAAGAGGAACATCTGGTACACTTATCCTAACTAAAGTTGGTCTTCGGCTGCCAAAGGCTCTGACGGTGACGCCGTCCTGGGCTCCATGATGACCTCCATCCTGCGGTTCCGCTGGTCTTGGTCTTGTTGCACCGAAGCGGCAACCTTTTCCTGATGCCTTGGCCCGTGCTTGCCTCCTTTGCACCAAAGGGGAAATGAGGACACTGCGCGGGCTGGCGCCCGCCTGGCCTTGATCGTCATGGCTTGCGTCACAGGGCACCCTCGCGAGGTACACTGCCTTGATCTCTCTGCATCCTCGCGAGCCTGCCTGACGAGGCTGCTCCTGAGGGTGGTTCCTGTCGTCCGCCCCGCGAGGCTTGCCCCCTCGCGAGGGTCTTGAGCTTGAGTTGATGAAGCTGGGCCGCAATGGTCCCCCACTTGACCCACGCCTGAGGCCGCAGGCAGGCAAGCCTGTGGACCCCCATTCCCAGAACGCCGACATAAGTATTGAGTTGTAATTCTTGAGTTGTAAGTAAATAAAAGTGTGATGATTATCATTATTAGAGCATTGTCCCAGTGACGAAAGGATGATGGAGACTATGATTCCCAAATAAAAAATAAATAAAGGATGATGGAGACTATTCTTGAGTTGCACCAAAGGGATGAGGCTCCGGACGGAAAATAAATAAAAGAGGCCAAAGAAGCCAAAATAAAAAAAAGAGAAAAGAGGCCATAAAAAAGAGAAGGCCCAAATAAAAAATAAAAAAATAAAAAAATTGAGAGAAAAATAGAGAAGGGGCAATGCTACTATCCTTTTACCGCACTTGTGCTTCAAAGTAGCACCATGATCTTCATGATAGAAAGTCTCCTATGATGTCACTTTCATATGCTAGTGGGAATTTTTCATTATAGAACTTGGTTTGTCTATTCCAACGATGGGCTTACTCAAAATGCCCTAGGTCTTCGTGAGCAAGCGAGTTGGATGCACACCCACTTAGTTTCTTTTGTTGAGATTTCATACACTTATAGCTCTGATGCATCCGTTGCATGGCAATCCCTACTCACTCACATTGATATCTATTGATGGGCATCTCCATAGCCCGTTGTTATGCCTAGTTGATGTGAGACTATCTTCTCCTTTTTTGTCTTCTCAACAACCACCATTCTATTCCACATATAGTGCTATGTCCATGGCTCACGCTCATGTATTGCGTGAAGATTGAAAAAGTTTGAGAACATCAAAAGTATGAAACAATTGCTTGGCTTGTCATCGGGGTTGTGCATGATTTAAATATTTTGTGTGATGAAGATAGAGCATAGCTAGACTATATGATTTTGTAGGGATAACTTTCTTTGGCCATGTTATTTTGAGAAGACATAATTGCTTTGTTAGTATGCTTGAATTATTATTGTTTTGTTTTGAATCTTATGGATCTGAATATTCTTGCCACATTAAAGAAGATTACATTGATAAATATGTTAGGTAGCATTCCACATCAAAAATTCTGTTTTTATCATTTACCTAGTCGAGGACGAGTAGGAATTAAGCTTGGGGATGCTGATACATCTCCAACGTATCTATAATTTTAGATTGTTCCATGCTATTATATTACCTGTTTTGGAAGTTTATGGGATTTATTAAACACTTTTATATTATGTTTGGGACTAACCTATTAACCAAGAGCCCAGTGCCAGTTCCTGTTTTTCCCTTGTTTCAGTGTTTCGAAGAAAAGGAATATCAAACGGAGTTGAAACAAAATGAAACCTTTTGGAGAAGTTATTTTTGGAAGGAAAGCAACCCGAGAGACTTGGAGTCCACGTCAAGGAAGCAACGAGGGAGGCACGAGGCAGGGGGGCGCGCCCTCCACCCTCATGGGCCCCTCGTGGCTCCCCTGACGTACTTCTTCGTCCTATATATAGCCATATACCCTAAAACGATCGGGGAACAGAATAGATCGGGAGTTCCGCGGCCGCAAGCCTCAGAGCCACCAAAACCAATCGGGACCCGATTAAGCACCACTGCCGGAGGGATCCTCACCGGTGGCCATCTTCATCATCCCAGCGCTCTCCATGACGAGGAGGGAGTAGTTCACCCTCGAGCTGAGGGTATGTACCAAGAGCTATGTGCGATCTCTCTCTCTCTCTCTCTCTCTCTCTCTCTCTCTCTCTCGTGTTCTTGATTTGGCATGATCTTGATGTATCGCGAGCTTTGCTGTTATAGTTGGATCTTGTGTTTCTTCTCCCCCTCTACTCTCTTGTTATGGATTGAGTTTTCCCTTTGAAGTTATCTTATCGGATTGAGTCTTTAATGATTTGAGAACACTTGTTGTATGTCTTGCCGTGTGTATCTGTGGTGACAATGGGATATCACATGATTCACTTGATGTATGTTTTGGTGATCAACTTATGGTTCCGCCCATGAACCTATGCATAGGGGTTGGCACACGTTTTACGTCTTGATTCTCCAAGAGAAACTTTGGGGAACTCTTTGAGGTTCTATGTGTTGGTTGAATAGATGAATCTGAGATTGTGTGATGCATATCGTATAATCATACCCACGGATACTTGAGGTGACATTGGAGTATCTAGGTGACACTAGGGTTTTGGTTGATTTGTGTCTTAAGGTGTTATTTTGTGACACTTATAGGAATAGCCCAACGGACTGATTGGAAAGAATAACTTTGAGGTGGTTTCGTACCCTACCATAATCTCTTCGTTCATTCTCCGCTATTAGTGACTTTGGAGTGACTCTTTGTTGCATATTGAGGGATAGTTATATGATCCAATTATGTTATTATTGTTGAGAGAACTTGCACTAGTGAAATTATGAACCCCAGGCCCTGTTTCCTAGCATTGCAATACCATTTACGCCCACTTTTATCATTAGTTACCTTGCTGTTTTTATATTTTTCAGATTACAAAAACCTATATCTACCATCCATATTGCACTTGTATCACCACCACTTCGCCGAACTAGTGCACCTATACAATTTACCATTATATTGGATGTGTTGGGGACACAAGAGACTCTCACGGATTGATAAACCTTAGGTCATCCACTTGAGGGAAATTTGCTACTGTCCTGCAAACCTCTGCACTTGGAGGCCCAACAACGTCTACAAGAAGAAGGTTGTGTAGTAGACATCAATAGGAGAAAGAAGTCGTTCAAGGGAGCCACAAGGGGACCACGAGGGTGGAGGGTGCGCCTGGGAGGGTGGGCGCGCCCCCTGCCTCGTGCTATCCTCGTTGATTCCTTGACGTGTACTCCAAGTCCCCTGGATTGCTTCCGTTCAAAAAATAACTCTCCTGAAGGTTTCATTCCGTTTGGACTCCGTTTGATATTCATTTTCTGCGAAACACTGAAACAAGGGAAAACAGAAACTAGCACTGGGCTCTGGTTAATAGGTTGGTCCCAAAAATAATATAAAAGTGTTTAATAAAGCCCGTAAACATCCAAAACAGATAATATAATAGCATGGAACAATAAAAAATTATAGATACGTTGGAGATGTATCAAGGCCTTGGACCCCATCTAAGCTCCTACCCTCATCGAGCACCCAGTGTACTTCGTCAGCACGGTGTTACGGGACGCAAGGGCACGCTATGCCATGCCACAGAAGCTTCTACTCGCAATCCTTGTGGCCTCGCGCAAACTGTGTCACTAGTTTCGAGGCCACCCCTTCAAGGTCGTCTCGGCGTACCCGCTGGAGAGGGTACTCTGGAACCCCAATGCTACTGGAAGGGTCGCCGAATGGAACATCGAGTTGCAGGCATTCCAGCTGGAGTTCAGCACCACTAGGGTCATCAAGGGAGCTGCGCTTGCCAACTTCATGGCAGAATGGACTGATACGTCTCCAACGTATCTATAATTTTTTATTGCTCCATGCTACTTTATCTATTGTTTTGGACTATAATGGGCTTTATTTTCCACTTTTATATTACTTTTAGGACCAACCTATTAACCGGAGGCCCAGCCTGCACTGCTGTTTTTGCCTTTTTCAGGATCTCGAAGAAACAGAATATCAAACGGAGTCCAAACGGAATGAAACCTTCGGAAACGTGATTTTCTCACCGAACGTGATCCAGGAGACTTGGACCCTACGCCAAGGAACCAGAGAGGCGGTCACGAGGGTGGGGGCGCCCCCCTAGGGCGCGCCCCCTGCCTCGTGGGCCCCTCGAAGCTCCACCGACGTACTCCTTCCTCCTATATATACCTACGTACCCCCAAACAATCAGAAAAAGAGCCAAAAACCTAATTCCACCGCCGCAACTTCCTGTATCCACGAGATCCCATCTTGGGGCCTGTTCCGGAGCTCCGTCGGAGGGGGCATCCACCACGGAGGGATTCTACATCAACACCATAGCCTCTCCGATGAAGTGTTAGTAGTTTACTTCAGACCTTCAGGTCCATATCTAGTAGCTAGATGGCTTCTTCTCTCTTTTTGGATCTCAATACAATGTTCTCCCCCTCTCTCGTGGAGATCTATTCGAGGTAATCTTCTTTTTGCGGTGTTTGTTGAGACCGATGAATTGTGGGTTTATGATCCAGCTTATCTATGAATAATATTTGAATCTTCTCTGGATTCTTTTATGTATGATTGAGTTATCTTTGGAAGTCTCTTCAAATTATCCGTTTGATTTGGCCAACTAGATTGGTAGTTCTTGCAATGGGAGAAGTGCATGGCTTTGGGTTCAATCTTGCGGTGTCCTTACCCAAAGGATGTAAAGGGTTGCAAGGCACGTATTGTATTGTTGCCATCGAGGATAACAAGATGGGGTATTTATCATATTGCATGAATTTATTCCTCTACATCATGTCATCTTGCTTAAGGCGTTACTGCTTTTTAACTTAATACTCTAGATGCATGCTGGATAGCGGTCGATGAGTGGAGTAATAGTAGTAGATGCAGAATCGTTTCGGTCTAATTGTCACGGACGTGATGCATATATACATGATCATACCTAGATAACCTCATAACTATGCTCAATTCTGTCAATTGCTCAACAGTAATTTGTTCACCCACCGTAGAATACTTATGCTCTTGAGAGAAGCCACTAGTGAAACCTATGGCCCGTGGGTCTATTCTCATCATATCAATCTCCATCACTTTTATACTTGCTTTGTTTTTATTTTTCTTTTTACTTTTCACTTTGCATCTATATACCAAAAATACCAAAAATATTATCTCTATCAGATCTCACTGTCGTAATTGACCGTGAAGGGATTGACAACCCCTAATCGCGTTGGTTGCGTGTAGCTATCGTTTTGTGCAGGTACGAGGGACTTGTGCGTGGCCTCCTACTGGATTGATACCTTGGTTCTCAAAAATTGAGGGAAATACTTACGCCATCTTGTGCTGCATCATCCTCTCCTCTTCGGGAAAACCAACGCAAGCTCAAGACGTAGTAAGAAGGATTTCTGGCGCCCGTTCTTGGGAGCCCTCATAAAAGTCAACATACCAAGTACCCATCACAATCCCTATCTCTCGCATTACATTATTTGCCATTTACCTCTCGTTTTCCTCTCCCCCACTTCACCCTTGCTGTTTTATTCGCCCTCTCTTTCCCAATCTCCTCCTCTCTTTTCCGT
Organism: Aegilops bicornis; assembly: GCA_021605145.1. Classification (NCBI taxonomy): domain Eukaryota; kingdom Viridiplantae; phylum Streptophyta; class Magnoliopsida; order Poales; family Poaceae; genus Aegilops; species Aegilops bicornis. The sequence continues at coordinate 293,823,519 of CM038674.1, forward strand.
TTGCCTTCCCGTTACCATGGTCGAATCAAAAAGAACTACGGGTTTTCTCCCAAGCTCTAGTGCCTTGGATAACCCCTCTATCCTCTCTAAGCTCATAAATAATGATGCTATAGAAAGACCCACCGGGGTCACCAATGAGAGCTTGAATAATTTTGATGAGGATGACTCTGGAATTTTTCGCTATTTACTTGATGAGTCTTTAAAAGATGCTTGGGATAGGTTACTTAGGATTCGGGCTAGCTATGTGCCACAATATCAAATTGAAATTTACTTAAAAAGTTTTTATGTTGGCTTGCCCGCTTCCTTCAAACAAGTTTTAGATTCCATCTTTGAAGAAGGTTTCCTTGAAGGGGATGCTGAGATACCTATGAAAAAATGAAAACTATATTTGGGCACCCTATGAATGATAAGGTTGAATCAACTACTCTCTTGTGCTTTTATCAAAATGAAATTATTAAAGAGATGAAGTCTAGCTTAGAGGCAAATTTCTGTAACGTGCTTAATCATACTTCTTCCATTAATGGCCATGTGCTTAACTTAAATAGAAGAATGAAAGCCATAGAAAGGAGATCCTCCTCTCTGAATACCAAATGTGCCACTACCTAGATATATCCTCGCTTTTATGCCTCCTAGGGGCGTTAAACGATAGCGCTTGTTGGGAGGCAACCCAATTTTATTTTTAGTTTTTTTAGTTTTTGTTTCTCTTTAGGAATAAATAATCCATCTAGTCTCTGTTTAGATGTGGTTTTATCTTTTAATTAGTGTTTGTGCCAAGTTAAACCTATTGGATCTTCTTGGATGATAGTTATTTGATCTTGCTATAATTTCCAGAAACTTTGCGCCCAGTGCCCGAATTGTTAAAAATCACCAGAACGTGATAAAATACGGATTCACGCTCTCGAGTCTTTGAGTCACGCTCCAAACTCTCGTGTTTTTCCACGAGAGCGTGGAGCTCTTGCCGCACCTCCGCCACCCGCGCCACCTGCTTCTCTCGCTCGGTGCGCTCCGCGGCCGCATTGCTTTCGGCCTTGGACACCGCTTCCTTCAGGGTCGCCACCTCGTTCGTGGCCCCTACAGTATTCACGTTATTCCTGTCATCTTTTGCAACCACATCTTTTAAATACTCCTACAAGGTATTACTTACCTTTCTTGTCCTCGAGCCGCTTCTTGGCAAGTCCGAGCTCGTTCTCGGACCGCTCGAGGCTCTGCTTTAATGCATCAACCTCCATAGTCATCAAGGCCGAGAGGTCAGCGCAGCCTGCATTCCCATATTGACATACTTATGTTAGACTCCTGCGTATATCTTTTTAGATCCTCAGTTCGGCTATTTCTTTCCGAACACCAAACTGAGCATCAGGGGCTACTGTCTATGCGGTAATATTTTTTACATATCTTAAATATATACCTCAAAGCCTATAAGAAAGCTGGCACAGGCTTCAGTCAGCCCGCTCTTGGCGGACTGAACTTTCTGGATCACCACACTCATAACAGTGTGGTGCTCCTCGTCGATGGAAGCGCTGTTAAGCGCCTCCATCAAATCATCCGGTGCCTCCGGTTGGACGGAGGTCACCGGCGTCGTAGTCTTGCCCTTCTTATGATGGGGTCGCCTGTCGGACTCCGGAACCACTGAAGGTTCCGGTATGGAGTCCGGCACACGGCCGGACTTAAAGCCCTTTGGGGTTTTATCCCCTTTGCGCTTGCAGTCCGGGAGGTCGCCATGCGGCGCCTCCAGGGACACCTCTTCCTGGCTGGGCCCCTTTTGGGACTCCACCCCGGCGTCATCCGCGGTGGGAGGAGACGAGGCGGTCGAAAGTGAGGTGCTATTCACATCCGACGAATCCAGGGAGCCGCTCGACCAAGCTTCAAGCCCGTCCTTGGGCGGGCTGCATGGTTATACTCGGCGTTAGAAGATGCTATGTGACAGATGGAACGCCATGAGTTATTCTGGTGTCCGGACACTTATGATTTCGCCAGGGGCTTGGTCCTTGGTGGCCACTCCTCTCCGCCGTCGTCGGCATTGGTGGTGTAGTCCGGAGGGAGGGTCCTTCCCTTCTTGGACCCTCCGGCCTCCCCTGTTGGGGCGGCCTTCCTTTTCTTCTCCCCCCCCCCCCCCCGCTGGGGGAGAGGCCTCTTTTTCCTCCTCCTCGTCTTCGCGGGAGGAGTCCGCCTCGGAGTCATCGGACAATGATTCTGACAACACCTGGCACCGGGAACTCCTCCCAGTTCCCGTGGCCTTCTTCTCCGGCACCACGTAAGGTGCCGGAACCAGCAGCCCCGTCAAGCGGGCGTTCGCTAGTTCTTCTGGCAGGGGAGCCGGACAGTCAACCTGTCCGGACGTCTTCTGCCAGTCCTGTCAAAGGTGAGGGAGTTTTAGATCCCGCATAGAGTCAAACTATGAAAAAAGAGTCCCGTAAAGGGTAAAATAGCTTACCTCGCTGGCTTGATACCGCGAGCTGAATCCGCGATCTTCGGTAGCGGATGCGGGAGCCTCGGCGCCCTTGAACAGCACCTTCCAGGCATCTTCGTACGTAGTGTCGAAGAGCCGGCTCAAGGTTCGGTGTTGTGCCGGATCAAACTCCCAAAAGTTGAAGGCACGTTGCTGGCATTGAAGGATGCGGCGGATGAGCATAACCTAGACTACGTTGACAAGCTTGAGCTTCTTGTCCACCAGGCTTCGGACGCAACTTTGGAGTCCGGTCAGCTCTTCCGAATTACCCCATGTCAGGCCCGTCTCTTTTCATGAGGTGAGCCGTGTAGGGAAGCTAGATCAGAATTCGGGGGCCGCTGCCCATTTGGGGTCGCGTGGCTCGTTGATGTAGAACCACCCCGATTGCCACCCCTTTATGGTCTCCACGAAGGAGCCCTCGAGCCATAGGACGTTGGCCATCTTGCCCACCATGGCACCTCCGCACTCCGCTTGGCGGCCGCCCACTACCTTCGGCTTGACATTGAAGGTCTTCAGCCACAAGCCGAAGTGGGGCCTCGCACACGACGATGAACGCCGAGATGTTGAGGATGAAATTCGGGGCCAGATCGTGGAAATCTAGGCCGTAGTAGAACATGAGCCCCCGGACAAATGGGTGAAGTGGAAACCCTAGTCCGCGGAGGAAGTGGGGGAGGAACACCACCCTCTCATGGGGCCTGGGGGTGGGGATGAGCTGCCCCTCTGTGACGGAGGAGGCCATCCACTTGCCTCCCGCTCTAGACATAGTTGGAGAAGGTTGAGGTGGGATGTGCGGACGTGGGCGCTGGAGCTCGAGTCTTGTGAAATGGATAAGCAAAGGAGGAAGAAGGCGTGTGTGAAAAAGTGGATCCTTATCCTCTTATATGGACGGACAAAGCTATGCGTCCCCACCGGCCTAATAAAACTCGCTTATCTCCCAAGCGCCGTAATAAATGGCGCGGTTGGGTTACCCACGCCCGTATTGATGAGAATCCCGGAATAAGGGGACATGATCTCTGCTTTGACAAGACGTGCCAAGGAAACCGCCTCGCTAAACGCGCTGAGGTGGCACAGTAAAAACGATTCGAATATAGGCTTGGCCGTGGTGTGATATCACGCCGCGGAATACGTCAGCAGATTGAACTTGTGTAAATGTTGTTCTCTCTACAGTGGTATGTGGAACTTATTTTGCAGAGCCGGACACTATCCTTGTGTTCAAAATCTTCTATGAAGTATTCGAAGGAGGAACCCGCCTTGCAATGCCGAAGACAATATGCGTGCCGGACTCGCCGCATGCCGCAGGCAGGCAAGTTTGGGGACCCCCGTTCCCAGAATGCCGACAGTAGCCCCCGGGCCCAAGGTGCGCCCGGACTTGGCTCGGCAGAGAAGCGAAGGGGCAAGTGCGAAGTGCCGCGGGCCCCAACAGCCTGCGGCCTTGGGCGCCGCGTGGCGATTGGTTGGTCATGGGCGTCTCCACTTCCCCACGATGCCTCGGCAACCGCATGACTTGACAAGTCCCTGCATGCAGAAGCGGGTCATGATTACCTACGATCGTGGAGGCCAACGGTTGGTGAGGGAGTCCTGGATTAGGGGGTGTCCGGATAGTCGGACTATAGCCTTTGGCTGGACTCCTGGACTATGAAGATACATGATTGAAGACTTCGTCCCGTGTCCGGATGGGACTTTCCTTGGCGTGGAAGGCAAGCTTGGCCATACGGATATGTAGATCTCCTACCATTGTAACCGACTCTGTCTAACCCTAACCCTCTTCGGTGCCTATATAAACCGAAGGGTTTTAGTCCGTAGGACGAAAAACAATCATCCCATAGGCTAGCTTCTAGGGTTTAGCCTCTCTGATCTCATGGTAGATCTACTCTTGTACTACCCATATCATCAATATTAATCAAGCAGGAGTAGGGTTTTACCTCCATCGAGAGGGCCCGAACCTGGGTAAAAACATCGTGTCCCTTGTCTCCTGTTACCATTGGCCTAGACGCACAGTTCGGGACCCCCTACCCGATATCCGCCTGTTTTGACACCGACAGTTGGCCTCCTCCGGCTATAAGTACGGAACGGCGCGAGCCCTTCCAGCCCATCTCTTCTTGCTTCTCCTTCTTCTCCATGGCTCCGTCGAAGAGGTTCTCGGCATGGAGAAGGAAAACCCGCCAGGTAAAGCCTGACTCTCCCCCGGCCAAGCGCGGTCGAGGCCGTCCTCGCAAGCACCCTGTGGCTCCCGGAGTGGCTTCTCGCGGCCGTGGAGGCGATCTCCTGCGCGGCAATGGGTGCCAGGATATTGATGGGGGTCGCGCTACGACTGTGCGGCCTCCTAGGCCGCGCTTCCACTCGGCAGAGGTGCTGCCGGAGTTTGTCGTGTGGTCGGTGGAGCCGACCAGCACCTGGCTCCAGCTTCCCCGCTTCCTTTTAGGTGAACTTCCGGCCGGTGCCCCGAGCGGCCTCTGGCTCTAGGCGGACGGTTGCTGCAGCTGAGCCTCCTGGGCTTCGCTGAAGGTCTCCGCCGCCGGGAGTGTGGCCTTGACCCGCGGCTGGCAAACGTTTGCCCGCGCGCGTGGTCTAAGCCAGCGGTGCACCCTGCACTTCAAGTTCGACGGCGATGCCACCCTCTACGTGAGGGTGTTTGGGGAAGACGGTCTCCGCGCTGGGTGCTGCCCCGAGGATGACGACCGCGGCCATGGGCCCAGCCCCGACGACGATCGGGATGAAGATGTCAGCGCGCGCGTGGTCGGCGGCGCTTGCCGCTCGTCGAGCTTCGGCGGCTCTCCTTCAGACAGAAGCTCCTCTAGCGGTGGCCGCGACCAACCTCTGTGCCGCCGCTCCCGCCTGGAGTGAGGTAGCGGGACTGCCCGCCGCCGCGCCCCGGTGAAGCGCGAGAGGGAGTCCGCCTAAGCTCCGGAGGCAGTACGAGCCTTCGCCGCGAGTTGGTGCCAAGTGAGTCGCGCCTATTTTGTTCTTCTCCTTTTCCTGCGCAAAGAGACAGTAGTGTAGGGCCCACGGGGGCGTGCTTGGACTGTTGCTGTTAATTATCGTACTGTTTCCGCTATTTCTGTATTATGCTTTTGTGCCACACGCTTGTGCTTTGAAATTACTTAGCTCGGAGGGACCTATCACGGTCTTCGCTTCTCGAGGCCAAGGCCTCGTCGAACGCTTCATGTCCTGCAAAGATTAGTCAGGAGAGGTAGCTTCCGGCCTCAGTTGTGGAGGCGACCGACCCAGGCCATGTGTTCGCATCGCGGTGCCCGTGGGGCACGGACTGGGAGGGGTGCTCCCGTAGCGGACCCGGCTTGGAAAGCCTCAAATGATAGGGGCAGAAAACACTCGTGAGGGTGCCCAGGGCCTGAGGCCGGCGCTCCTGAGACTCACGGGCGTGTACAACCCCAACTCATTATTACGTGAGAGTGTCACGGGGCAGCGAGCTTCACAGGCACTGGCCTTCTTCACAGGCTCCGGGCCTTTCTTGGGGGAAATGAACTTCACAGGCGTTGGCCTTCTGCACAGGCTTTGGGCCTTTCTCAGAAAAATAAGCTTCACAGGCGTTTGCCTTCTTCACAGGCTCCTGGCCTTTCTCACAAAAATAAGCTTCACAGGTGTTTGCCTTCTTCACAGGCTCTGGGCCTTTCACAGAAAAATAAGCTTCACAGGCGTTTGCCTTCTTTACAGGCTCTGGGCCTTTCTCAGAAAAATAAGCTTCACAGGCGTTTGCCTTCTTCACAGGCTCTAGGCCTTTTTCAGGGGTAGAACTTCCGAAGATGCTGGATGTTCCACGCGTTCGGGATGGGCGCCCCTTCCTGAGTCTCCAAGCGAGCAGAGGCGGGCCTGGAAACATGAACAACTTTGAACGGGCCCTCCCACATGGGAGAGAGCTTATGCAACCCTTCCCTAGAGAGGACCCGTCTGAGCACGAGGTCCCCTACCTCCAGAGTCCTGGGGCGGATGTTGCAGCAGTGGTATCGCTGCAGCGCCTGTTGATACCTTGCCGCTCACAGTGCGGCCTCTCGATGATGCTCCTCTCCCAGCACGAGATCCATCCCCCGCATGGCGTCCTGCTGCGCCTCGTCGAACTCCAGGACCCATGCGGAGCGACGCCTGACCTCGTGAGGGAGGACGGCTTCTGCTCCATAGACGAGGAAGAAGGGGGTCTCGCCAGTCGACTTGGCCGCGGTCGTGTGGATGGACCACAACACAGACTGGAGCTCGTCGTGCCAGCCCCTGCCGCAGGCCTCCAGCTTCTTCTTGAAGGTCCTGGTCTTGAGGCCCTTAAGGACCTCCGCGTTGGCTCGCTCGGCCTGGCCGTTGCTCCGAGGGTGCGCCACCGAGGCGTAGCATATCTGTGTTCCAAGGTTAGCACAGTATGTTTTGAAGAGATTACTGGTGAACTGCGAACCGTTGTCGGTGATGATGCGGTTAGGCACCCTAAACCGGGTCACGAGGCCCCTGGCGAATTTGACTGCGGAGTCTGCGGGGATGGTGCGGACAGCTTCCACCTCAGTCCACATGGTAAATTTGTCCACGGCGACGTAGAGGTAGCGATAGCCCCCTGGCGCCCGAGGGAACGGGCCCAGAATGTCCAGCCCCCAAACTGCGAATGGCCATGAGAGGGGTATAGTTTGCAGACCTCCCGCCTGCTGATGAATCTGCTTGGCATGAAATTGGCAGGCCTCGCAAGCCTTTACCAGCTCAACTGCGTCGCTAAGCGCTCTGGGCCAGTAGGACCCGCTGCGGAACGCCTTGCCAACGAGGTTTCGCGACGATGAGTGGTGCCCACAGTCTCCGCCGTGTATGTCTTCCAGCAATTCCTTCCCTTGCTCTCTGGGAATGCAGCGTAGGGACACGTCATTCAGCCGATGCCGGTAAAGCTCCCCGTCCCGGATACAGTAGGTCGTGGCTTGCAGCGCCACACGCTTCGCCTCCTCCTCCTTCTCCGGCAGGGTCCCCTATATCAAGTAGCTCTTGAGCTCCGTAATCAAGCACCCCTCCTGAGGTTCCAATGCCAGGAGCGCGCTCTCGAGGCCGGGCCGCAGGCCGGGGCTCCCGAGGCAGGCGGCTGGGGGAGCTCCTCCCGAGGTTGCGCCGCGCTTGATAGTGATGGTGCCGCTGAGGGCCTGAAGAGTCGCTCCTCGAAGACGCCAAGCTCCTGAGGCAGCCGCCTGGACGCTCTCTTGGCGATGTCGTCCGCCTCTTGATTGGTGCCGCGTGGCACATGCTGCAGCTCCAGTCCCCAGAACTGTTTCTCCATCTTGCGAACCTCCGTGAGGTAGGCTTCCATCTGCTCGTCCTTCGGCTCGTATATCTTGTTGGAGAAGTTCACGAGGAGCTGTGAGTCGCCCTTGATGATGAGGCGCTTTACCCCCAAAGCGATTGCGGCTCTTAGGCCGGCTATCAGGCCTTCATATTCTGCTATGTTGTTGGAGACCTTTTCCCCATGCTGGAAACAGAGCTGCACGGCGTAGTAGAGCTTGTCCTAAGTAGGGGATATGAGCACTGCGCCGGCCCCCGCGCCATGTCGGGAGAATGCCCCATCGAAGTACATGACCCAGCCGTCCGGTGCTTCGCTCCCCGGAGAAAGCGACTGGTCTTCGCCGGCTTCGAGGCAAGGTGCCTCCGTCCATTCCACCATGAAATTTGCCGATGCGGCCCCCTTGATGACTCTGGTTGTGCTGAACTCCAGCTGAAATGCTTGCAGTTCGATGTTCCACTCGGCGACTCTTCCAGCTGAGTTGCGGCTCCTGAGCACCCTCTCTAGAGGGTATCTTTGAGACGACCTTGATGGGATGACCACAGAAGTAGTGCCGCAGCTTTCGTCGAGCTACCAATAAGCGCGAGGAGGAGCTTTTGGGGCATGGGGTACCCAGCGCCGTTCGTCCCAAGACCGTGCTGACGAAGTACACCGGGTGCTCGACGAGAGTAGGAGTGCTGACGAGGCCCGTGCCCTCCGGAGGGTATGATTCCTCCCGAGGCGATGGAGCCTCCAGCGCCTGGCCGCCTGGCGCAGCCTCTTCGGCTCTAGGGGCATCTTCATGCTGAGGCTGGTCTCCGTCTGCCGAGGCCATGACCTTCGCGAGGCCTTCTTGGTCTCGTGCTGCCGCGGCCGGGGCCGTGGCCGGGCGTGGCACAGCCTTGATCTAGCGCTCTTCCCGAACCGCCACTAGGGCTGCGCTGGCGGAGTAGGGTGTGGCGGCGAGGTAGAGCACCAGGGGCTCAAGCAGGCGTGGCGCGACCATCAAAGGAGAGCTGGTAAGGTACCTCTTGAGTTCTTGAAATGCCCTGTCGGCCTCTTCAGTCCATTCAAAGGGGCCCTTCTTCTTCATCAGCTTCAAGAATGGCAATGCTCGTTCTCCCAGCTTGGAGACGAAACGTCCAAGCGCGGTCATGCTCCCTGTGAGTTTCTGCATTTCTCCGAGGGTCTTTGGCGGGCTCATGTCTTCGACTGCCTTGACCTTTTCCGGGTTGGCCTCGATGCCCCTATGGGACATGAGGAAACCCATGAGCTTGCCCGAGGGGACTCCAAATACGCACTTCTCCGGGTTGAGCCGCAGGTCCACTTTTTCGAGGCTCGCGAAGGTTTCTTCCAAGTCCTGTATCAGGGTTTTCGCCTCCCGAGACTTCACCACAATGTCATCGACGTATGCCTCAGCATTCCTCCCGAGCTGTCGGCCCAAGGCGATGTGCATCGGCCACTGAAAGGTCGCGCCTGCATTGCACAACCCAAATGGCATGCAGGTATAGCAGTACACACCGCACGGGGTCAGGAAAGCCATTTTTTCCATGTCTTCTACCGCCATCTTGATCTGGTGATATCCTGAGAAGGCATCCAGGAAGCACAGCAGGTCACACTCAATGGTGGAATCAATGATCCGGTCAATGCGAGGAACCGGAAATGGATCCTGTGGGCAGGCCTTGTTGAGGTTGGTGAAGACGCACATACGCTCCTTTCCCCCTTTCTTTGGCACGACAACTGGGTTGGCCAGCCAATCCGGGTAGCGAACCTCGCGAATAACCCCTCCTGCCTCCAGCTTGCGGGTCTCTTGGACGATAAAAGCTTGTTTCTCTGTGGACTGTCGCCTCGCCTTCTGCTTCACGGGGTGCACGTTGGGGTACACGTTGAGGTGATGCTCAGTCACGCCCCTCGGGACCCCTGCCAACTAATCAGGCCCCCATGCGAACACCTTCTCGTTTGCGCGCAGGAACTTTACCAAGGCCTCCTCCTGCTCGGGTTAGAGGTTTGCGCCTATGGTGAAGGTGGCATCAGTGGACTCGTCCTCACTGACTGGTACCTGCTTGGTTTCTGCCTTGTTTTGAGTGAACAGCTGCTTCTTCTTGGATGGCGCAGCCCCCTTGGGCTCGCAGCGTCAACACCGGTGGGTCGTGCCGCTGCAGCCGCTTTGGCTGTGCTTGGCGCCTTTGCTTTGTCTCTCCAGTATTTCCCGACACGGTAAGGATGTCGCTGCTCCGGGCATCTTCATGAGGTTGTATGCAGGGTGAGTTGCTGCCATGAACCGAGCCAAGGCCGGGTAGCCGAGGATGGCGTTGTAGGGGAGGCTGATGGGGGCGATGTCGAAGTCGATCGATTCCGTCTTGCGGAAGTTGTCGCGGGTGCCGAAGGTCACCGGGAGGCGAATTTGTCCCAATGAGGCGGTGGAGCCGGCTCCGACTCCGGAAAAAGGCCTGCTGGGCTGAAGCCGCTCTGGTGGCACGTGGAGGAGGCTGAAGGCCTCCACAGAAAGCACGCTGAGGCCAGCTCCGCCGTTAATGAGGGTCCTAGTGACGGCCACCTCGCAGATGGTGGGGGTGCACAACATCGGGAGCGCACCCGATCCGGCGGGGTTGGAGGGGTGATCCTCCGAGTTGAAGAGCAGGTCGGCCTCGGGCGCCACCCAAACCGGCGGGGCTCCCTGGCGCTTGGAGGCGGCGGCGATCTGGCGGGTGAACGGCTTGACGTGGCGGCTCGCAGGTGGCTCCAGTGCGCCGCCTAGGAGAGCTGCAACGACCGGGGGCGCCGGCCCAGCGCGAGGGGCGAGGTAGAGGTCACGCAACTCCCCCCAATAGGTCTGCTGCCCGTTCCCCACCAGGCCGTTGGCAGCAGGCGACGGGGAACGGCAGGGGTGTCCGCCGACGAGAGCCATCTGGGCGACTCGAGCAGCGCGAGCACCCCGGCGCTCAGCGCGAGCTCGCCGAGCGTCGGCCATGGACACGATGGAGAATCACACGCGGCCAGCGGAGGAAGGATTCCGCACACCCCTACCTGGCTTGCCAAATGTCGGATTTCAAGTTCCGGCAGACCCTAGAGGTTCGAACACTGGGGTGCGCGCGGAGATCTTTCCCCTACCAGCTCACACGAGAATGGATTGCGAGGAATCTAAACTATGAACGATGAACAACACAAGAGACACAAAGTTTATAGTAGTTCGGGCCACCGTTGTGGTGTAATACCCTACTCTAGTTTGTGGTGTGGTGCATTGCCTCGGGGGCTGATGATGAACAATACAAAGGAAGAACCGCCTCGCGAGGGTCTGTTCTTGAGCTAGTGCGACAAACTGCTTGGGTGAGTTCAGTCGCCTCTCTCTCTCTCTCTCTCTGTGTGTGTGATCTTGATCCTCTCTACTTTGATGGTGGCTAGTCCTATTTATAGAGGGAGGCCCTGGGCCTCTTCCCAAATAATGAGCGGGAAGGGCGCCAACAATTGGCCATTTTGAAGGGGAACATCTGGTACACTTATCCTGACTAAAGTTGGTCTCCGGCTGCCAAAGGCTCTGACGGTGACGCCGTCCTGGGCTCCAGATGACCTCCATCCTACGGTTCCGCTGGTATTGGTCTTGTTGCACCGAAGCGGCAACCTTTTCCTGATGCCTTGGCCTGTGCTTGCCTCCTTTGCACCAAAGGGGAAATGAGGACACTGTGCGGGCTGGCGCCCACCTGGCCTTGATCGTCATGGCTTGCATCACAGGGCACCCTCGCGAGGTACCCTACCTTGATATCTCCGCCTCCTCGCGAGCACACTTTGTGAGGCTGCTCACGAGGGTGGTTCACTGTCGTCCGCCTCATGAGGCTTGGCCCCTCGCGAGGGTCTTGAGCTTGAGCTGATGAAGCTGGGCTGCACTGGGCCCCCACTTGAGCCACGCCGCAGGCCGCAGGCAGGCAAGTCTGGGGACCCCCATTCCCAGAACGCCGACATAAGTATCGAGTTGTAATTCTTGAGTTGTAAGTAAATAAAAGTGTGATGATCATCATTATTAGAGCATTGTCCCAGTGAGGAAAGGATGATGGAGACTATGATTCCCCCACAAGTCGGGATGGGACTCAGGACGGAAAATAAATAAAAGAGGCCAAAGAAGCCCAAATAAAAGAAGAGAAAAGAGGCCATAAAAAAAGAGAAGGCCCAAATAAAAAAAAATTGAGAGAAAAAAAGAGAAGGGGCAATGCTACTATCCTTTTACCGCACTTGTGCTTCAAAGTAGCACCATGATCTTCATGATAGAAAGTCTCCTATGATGTCACTTTCATATGCTAGTGGGAATTTTTCATTATAGAACTTGGCTTGTCTATTCCAATGATGGGCTTCCTCAAAATGCCCTAGGTCTTCGTGAGCAAGCGAGTTGGATGCACACCCACTTAGTTTCTTTTGTTGAGCTTTCATACACTTATAGCTCTGGTGCATACGTTGCATGGCAATCCCTACTCACTCACATTGATATCTATTGATGGGCATCTCCATAGCCCATTGATACGCCTAGTTGATGTGAGACTATCTTCTCCTTTTTGTCTTCTCCACAACCACCGTTCTATTCCACATATAGTGCTATGTCCATGGCTCACGCTCATGTATTGCGTGAAGATTGAAAAAGTTTGAGAACATCAAAAGTATGAAACAATTGCTTGGCTTGTCATCGGGGTTGTGCATGATTTAAATATTTTGTGTGATGAAGATAGAGCATAGCCAGACAATATGATTTTGTAGGGATAGCTTTCTTTGGCCATGTTATTTTGAGAAGACATAATAGCTTTGTTAGTATGCTTGAATTATTATTGTTTTCAAGTCAATATTAAACTTTTGTTTTGATCTTATGGATCTGAATATTCTTGCCACATTAAAGAAGATTACATTGATAAATATGTTAGGTAGCATTCCACATCAAAAATTCTGTTTTTATCATTTACCTACTCGAGGACGAGCAGGAATTAAGCTTGGGGATGCTGATACGTCTCCAACTTATCTATAATTTTAGATTGTTCCACGCTATTATATTACCTGTTTTGGATGTTTATGGGATTTATTAAGCACTTTTATATTATGTTTCGGACTAACCTATTGACCCAGAGCCCAGTGCCAGTTCCTGTTTTTTCCCTTGTTTTAGTGTTTCAAAGAAAAGGAATATCAAACGGAGTTGAAAACAAATGAAACCTTCTGGAGAAGTTATTTTTGGAAGGAAAGCAACCCGAGAGACTTGGAGTCCACGTCAAAGAAGCAAAGAGGGAGGCAAGAGGCGGGGGGGCGCGCCCACCCCCCTGGGCGCGCCCTCCACCCTCATGGGCCCCTCGTCGCTCCCCTGACGTACTTCTTCGTCCTATATATAGCCATATACCCTAAAACGATCGGGGAACAGAATAGATCGGGAGTTCCGCGGCCGCAAGCCTCTGTAGCCACCAAAAACCAATCGGGACCCTGTTCCGGCACCCTGCCGGAGGGGGGATCCCTCACCGGTGGCCATCTTCATCATCCCGGCACTCTCCATGACGAGGAGGGAGTAGTTCACCCCCGGGGCTGAGGGTATGTACCAGTAGCTATGTGTATGATCTCTCTCTCTCTCTCTCTCTCTCGTGTTCTTGATTTGGCATGATCTTGATGTATCGCGAGCTTTGCTGTTATAGTTGGATCTTATGTTTCTTCTCCCCCTCTACTCTCTTGTTATGGATTGAGTTTTCCCTTTGAAGTTATCTTATCGGATTGAGTCTTTAATGATTTGAGAACACTTGTTGTATGTCTTGTCGTGTGTATCTGTGGTGACAATGGGATATCACGTGATTCACTTGATGTATGTTTTGGTGATCAACTTGAGGTTCCGCCCATGAACCTATGCATAGGGGTTGGCACACATTTTAAGTCTTGATTCTCCAGTAGAAACTTTGGGGAACTCTTTGAGGTTCTATGTGTTGGTTGAATAGATGAATCTGAGATTGTGTGATGCATATCGTATAATCATACCCACGGATACTTGAGGTGACATTGGAGTATCTAGGTGACACTAGGGTTTTGGTTGATTTGTGTCTTAAGGTGTTATTTTGTGACACTTATAGGAATAGCTCAACGGACTGATTGGAAAGAATAACTTTGAGGTGGTTTCGTACCCTACCATAATCTCTTCGTTCGTTCTCCGCTATTAGTGACTTTGGAGTGACTCTTTGTTGCATATTGAGGGATAGTTATATGATCCAATTATGTTATTATTGTTGAGAGAACTTGCACTAGTGAAGTATGAACCCTAGGCCCTGTTTCCTAGCATTGCAATACCGTTTACGCCCACTTTTATCATTAGTTACCTTGCTGTTTTTATATTTTCAGATTACAAAAACCTATATCTACCATCCATATTGCACTAGTATCACCATCACTTCGCCGAACTAGTGCACCTATACAATTTACCATTATATTGGATGTGTTGGGGACACAAGAGACTCTCACGGATTGATAAACCTTAGGTCATCCACTTGAGGGAAATTTGCTACTATCCAACAAACCTCTGCACTTGGAGGCCCAACAACGTCTACAAGAAGAAGGTTGTGTAGTTGACATCAATAGGTGAAAGAAGTCATCCAAGGGAGCCACGAGGGGCCCACGAGGGTGGAGGGTGCACCTGGGAGGTTGGGCGCGCCCCCTGCCTCGTGCTCTCCTCGTTGATTCCCTGACGTGTACTCCAAGTCCCCTGGATTGCTTCCGTTCCAAAAATAACTCTCCTGAAGGTTTCATTCCGTTTGGACTCCGTTTATTATACATTTTCTGCGAAACACTGAAACAAGGGAAAACAGAAACTAGCACTGGGCTCTGGTTAATAGGTTAGTCCCAAAAATAATACAGAAGTGTTTAATAAAGCCCGTAAACATCCAAAACAGATAATATAATAGCATGGAACAATCCAAAATTATAGATACGTTGGAGATGTATCAAGACCTTGGACCCCATCTAAGCTCCTACCCTCGTCGAGCACCCAGTGTACTTCGTCAGCACGTTGTTACGGGACGCAAGGGCGCGCTATGCCATGCCACATAAGCTTCTACTCGCAATCCTTGTGGCCTAGCGCAAACTGTGTCACTACTTTCAAGGCCACCCCTTCAAGGTCGTCTCGGCGTACCCGCTGGAGAGGGTACTCTGTAACCCCAATGCTGCTGGAAGGGTTGCCGAATGGAACATCGAGTTGCAGGCATTCCAGCTGGAGTTCAGCACCACCATGGTCATCAAGGGAGCTGTGCTTGCCAACTTCATGGCAGAATGGACTGATACGTCTCCAACGTATCTATAATTTTTTATTGCTCCATGCTACTTTATCTATAGTTTTGGACTATAATGGGCTTTATTTTCCACTTTTATATTACTTTTGGGACTAACCTATTAACCGGAGGCCTAGCCCAGAATTGCTGTTTTTTTGCCTTTTCAGTATTTGAAGAAACAAAATATCAAGCGAGTCCAAGCGGAATGAAACCTTGAAGCGTGATTTTCTCACGAGCGTGATCCGGAGACTTGGACCCTCGCCAAGGAACCCGAGAGGCGGTCCACGAGGGTGGGCGCCCCCTAGGCGCGCCCCGCCTCGTGGGCCCCTCAAAGCTCCACCAACGTACTCCTTCCTCCTATATATACCTCGTACCCCAAGCAGTCGAGCAGGGCCAAAACCCTAATTCCACACGCCCGCAACTTCCTGTATCCACGAGATCCCATCTTGGGGCCTGTTAGGAGCTCCATGGGAGGCATCCACCACGGAGGGCTTCTAAATCAACACCATAGCCTCTCCGATGAAGTGTGAGTATTTTACTTCAGACCTTCGGGTCCATATCTAGTAGCTAGATGGCTTCTTCTCTCTTTTTGGATCTCAATACAATGTTCTCCCCCTCTCTCGTGGAGATCTATTCGAGGTAATCTTCTTTTTGCGGTGTGTTTGTTGAGACCGATGAATTGTGGGTTTATGATCCAGCTTATCTATGAATAATATTTGAATCTTCTCTGAATTGTTTTATGTATGATTGAGTTATCTTTGCAAGTCTCTTTGAATTATCCGTTTGGTTTGGCCAACTAGATTGGTAGTTCTTGCAATGGGAGAAGTGCATGGCTTTGGGTTCAATCTTGCGGTGTCCTTACCCGATGTGAGAAAAGGGTTGCAAAGGCACGTATTGTTTTGTTGCCATCGAGGATAAAAAGATGGGGTATTTATCATATTGCATGAATTTATTCCTCTACATCATGCCATCTTGCTTAAGGCGTTACTCTGTTTTTACTTAATACTCTAGATGCATCTTTGGATAGCGGTCGATGAGTCTTGATAATAGTAGTAGATGCAGAATTGTTTCGGTCTACTTGTCACGAGCGTGATGCCTATATAAATGATCATACCTAGATAACCTCATAACTATGCTCAATTACATCAATTGCTCAACAGTAATTTGTTCACCCACCGTAGAATACTTATGCTCTTGAGAGAAGCCACTAGTGAAACCTATGGCCCCCGGGTCTATTCTCATCATATCAATCTCCATCACTTTTATACTTGCTTTGTTTTTATTTTGCTTTTTACTTTTCACTTTACATCTATATACCAAAAATACCAAAAATATTATCTCTATCAGATCTCACTCTCGTAAGTGACCATGAAGGGATTGACAACCCCTAATCGCGTTGGTTGCGAGTAGCTATCGTTTTGTGCAGGTCTACGAGGGACTTGTGCGTGGCCTCCCTCTTTGGATTGATACCTTGGTTCTTGAAAACTAAGGGAAATACTTACGCTACTGTGCTGCATCATCCTCTCCTCTTGGGGAAAAATAGCATAAGCTCAAGGCGTAGCAAGAAGGATTTACGGCGCCCGTTCTTTGGGGAGTCTCATAAAAGTCAACATACCAAGTACCCATCACAATCCCTATCTCTCGCATTACATTATTTGCCATTTGCCTCTCGTTTTCCTCTCCCCCACTTCACCCTTGCTGTTTTATTCGCCCTCTCTTTCCCAATCTCCTCCTCTCTTTTTAGTTTGCCTTCCCGTTACCATGGCCGAATCAAAAAGAACTACGGGTTTTCTCCCAAGCTCTAGTGCCTTGGATAACCCCTCTATCCTCTCTAAGCTCATAAATAATGATGCTATAGAAAGACCCACCGGGGTCACCAATGAGAGCTTGAATAATTTTGATGAGGATGACTCTGGAATTTTTCGCTATTTACTTGATGAGTCTTTAAAATATGCTTGGGATATGTTACTTAGGATTCGGGCTAGCTATGTGCCACAATATCAAATTGAAATTTACTTAAAAAGTTTTTATGTTGGCTTGCCCGCTTCCTTCAAACAAGTTTTAGATTCCATCTTTGAAGAAGGTTTTCTTGAAGGGGATGCTATAGATACCTATGAAAAATGAAAACTATATTTGGGCACCCTATGAATGATAAGGTTGAATCAACTACTCTCTTGTGCTTTTATCAAAATGAAATTATTAAAGAGATGAAGTCTAGTTTAGAGGCAAATTTCCGTAACGTGCTTAATCATACTTATTCCATTAATGGCCATGTGCTTAACTTAAATAGAAGAATGAATGCCATAGAAAGGAGATCCTCCTCTCTGAATACCAAAGACGGCACTACCTAGATATATCCTCGCTTTTATGCCTAGCTAGGGGCGTTAAACGATAGCGCTTGTTGGGAGGCAACCCAATTTTATTTTTAGTTTTTTTGTTTTTGTTTCTCTTTAGGAATAAATAATCCATCTAGCCTCTGTTTAGATGTGGTTTTATCTTTTAATTAGTGTTTGTGCCAAGTTAAACCTATTGGATCTTCTTGGATGATAGTTATTTGATCTTGCTGTAATTCCCAGAAACTTTACGCCCAGTGCCCGAATTGTTAAAAATCACCAGAACGTGATAAAATACTGATTGTAATTTCTTCTGATCAATAAACAAATTTTCCAGGTCTACTAATTTTGGTAGAATTTTTTGAGTTCCAAAAGTTTGCGTTAGTTACAGATTACTACAGACTGTGCTGTTTTTGACAGATTCTGTTTTGCGTGTGTTGTTTGCTTATTTTGATGAATCTATGGCTAGTAAAATAGTTTATGATCCATAGAGAAGTTGGAATACAGTATGTTTATCAACAATATAAATAAATAATGAGTTCATTACAGTACCTTAAAGTAGTCTTTTGTTTTCTTTCTCTAACGGAGCTCACGAGATTTCTATTGAGTTTTGTGTTGTGAAGTTTTCAAGTTTTGGGTGAATTATTTTGATGGATTATGGAACAAGGAGTGGCAAGAGCCTAAGCTTGGGGAGGCCCATGGCACCCTCAAGATAATCCAAGGACACCAAAAAGTCAAAGCTTGGGGATGCCCCGGAAGGCATCCCTCTTTAAATCCACTTCCATCGGTAATTTACTTGGAGCTATATTTTATTCACCACATGATATGTGTTTTGCTTGGGCGTCTTGTATTATTTGCGTCTTTGCTTGTTAGTTTACCACAATCATCCTTGCTGTACACTTTTTGAGAGAGCCATACATGAATTGGAATTTGATAGAATACTCTATGTGTTTCACTTATATCTTTTGAGCTTGATAGTTTTGCTCATAGTACTTCACTTATATCTTTTGAGCGTGATAATTTTTTCTCTAGTGCTTCACTTAGATCTTTTAGAGCACGGTTGTGGATTTGTTTTAAAGAAACTTGATCTCTCATGCTTCACTTAGATTATTTTGAGAGTCGTTAATAGCATGGTAATTTGCTTAATGTTAATATACTTGGTATTCAAGATATTTGAAACTTTCTTTTGAGTGCGTTGAATACTAAGATAAGTTTGATGCTTGATAATTGTTTTGAGATATGAAGATGGTGATATTAGAGTCATGCTAGTTGAGTAGTTGTGAATTTAAATAATACTTGTGTTGAAGTTTGTTATTCCCGTAGCATGCACGTATGGTGAACCGTTATGTTATGAACTCGGAGCATGATTTATTTATTGATTGTCTTCTTTATGAGTGGCGGTAGGAGATGAGCGATGGTCTTTTCCTACCAATCTATCCCCCTAGGAGCATGCGCGTAATACTTTGCTTTGATAACTTCTAGATTTTTGCAATAAGTATATGAGTTCTTTATTACTAATGTTGAGTTCATGGATTATACGCACTTTTTCCCATCCTTCCACCATTGCTAGCCTCTCTAATACCGCGCACCTTTCGCCGGTATCATACACCCACCATATACCTTCCTCAAAACAGCCACCATTCCTACCTATTATGACATTTCCATAGCCATTCCGAGATATATTGCCATGCAACTTTCCACCATTCCGTTTATTATGACACGATCCATCATTGTCGTATTGCTAGCATGATCATGTAGTTGACATCGTATTTGTGGCAAAGCCACCATTCATAATTATTTCATACATGTCACTCATGCTTCATTGCATATCCTGGTACAGCGCCGGAGGCATTCATATAGAGTCATATTTTTTTCTAAGTATCGAGTTGTAATTATTGAGTTGTAAGAAAAATAAAAGTGTGATGATCATCATTATTACAGCATTGTCCCAAGTGAGGAAAGGGTGATGGAGACTATGATTCCCCCACAAGTCGGGATGAGACTCCGGACGAAAAAATAAATAAATAAATAAATAAAAGAGGCCATAAAAAAAGAGAAAAGACCCAAATAAAGAAAATAAAAATAAAAAAATGAGAGAAAAAGAGAGAAGGGACAATGTTACTATCCTTTTACCACACTTGTGCTTCAGGCTAGCACCATGATCTTCATGATAGAGAGTCTCTCATTTTGTCACTTTCATATACTAGTGGGATTTTTTCATTATAGAACTTGGCTTGTATATTCCAATGATGGGCTTCCTCAAATGCCCTAGGTCTTCGTGAGCAAGCGAGTTGGATGCACACTCACTTAGTTTCTTTTGTTGAGGTTTCATATACTTATAGCTCTAGTGCATCCATTGCATGGCAATCCCTACTCACATTGATATCTATTGATGGGCATCTCCATAGCCCGTTGATACGCCTAGTTGATGTGAGACTATATTCCCTCTTTTTGTCTTCTCCACAACCACCATTCTATTCCACATATAGTGCTATATCCATGGCTCACGCTCATGTATTGCGTGAAGATTGAAAAAGTTTTGAAAATATTAAAGTATGAAACAATTGCTTGGCTGGTCATCGGGGTTGTGCATGATTTAAATACTTTGTGTGGGGAAGATGGAGCATAGCCAGACTATATGATTTTGTAGGGATAACTTTCTTTGGCCATGTTATTTTGAGAAGACATAATTGCTTAGTTAGTATGCTTGAAGAATTATTATTTTTATATCAATTTGAACTTTTGTCTTGAATCTTTCGGATCTGAATATTCATACCATGATTAAGAAGATTTACATTGAAATTATGCCAAAGTATCACTCCGCATCAAAAATTCTCTTTTTATCATTTACCTACTCGAGGACGAGCAGGAATTAAGCTTGGGGATGCCTGATACGTCTCCAACGTATCTCTAATTTTTGATTGCTCCATGCTACTTTATCTATTGTTCTGGACTATAATGGGCTTTATTTTCCACTTTTATATTACTTTTGGGACTAACCTATTAACCGGAGGCCCAGCCCAGAAATGTTGTTTTTTGCCTTTTTCGGTATTTCGAAGAAACAAAATATCAAGCGGAGTCCAAACGGAATGAAACCTTCGGAAACGTGATTTTCTCAGCGAACGTGATCCAGGAGACTTGGACCCTATGCCAAGGAACCAGAGAGGCGGTCACGAGGGTGGTGGGGGCCCCCCCCCTAGGGCGCGCCCCCTGCCTCGTGGGCCCCTCGAAGCACCACCGACGTACTCCTTCCTCCTATATATACCTCGCACTTCAAACGATCGTAACAGGAGCCAAAACCTAATTCCACCGCTGCAACTTCCTGTATCCACGAGATCCCATCTTGGGGCCTGTTCCGGAGCTCTGCCGGTGGGCATCCACCACGGAGGGCTTCTACATCAACACCATAGCCTCTCCGATGAAGTGTGAGTAGTTTACTTCAAAACTTCGGGTCCATAGCTAGTAGCTAGATGGCTTCTTCTCTCTTTTTGGATCTCAATACAATGTTCTCGCCCTCTCTCGTGGTGATCTATTCGATGTAATCTTATTTTTGCGGTGTGTTTGTTGAGATCGATGAATTGTGGGTTTATGATCCAGCTTATCTATGAATAATATTTGAATCTTCTCTGAATTCTTTTATGTATGATTGAGTTATCTTTGCAAGTCTCTTGAATTATCCGTTTGGTTTGGCCAACTAGATTGGTAGTTCTTGCAATGGGAGAAGTGCATGGCTTTGGGTTCAATCTTGCGGTGTCCTTACCCGGATGTGAAAGGGTTGCAAGGCACCTATTGTATTGTTGCCATCGAGGATAACAAGATGGGGTATTTATCATATTGCATGAATTTATTCCTCTACATCATGTCATCTTGCTTAAGGCGTTACTCTGTTTTAACTTAATACTCTAGATGCATCTTTGGATAGTCATCGATGAGTGGAGTAATAGTAGTAGATGCAGAATAGTTTCGGTCTACTTGTCACGGACGTGATGCCTATATACATGATCATACCTAGATAACCTCATAACTATGCTCAATTCTGTCAATTTCTCAATAGTAATTTGTTCACCCACCGTAGAATACTTATGCTCTTGAGAGAAGCCACTAGTGAAACCTATGGCCCCCGGGTCTATTCTCATCATATCAATATCCATCACTTTTATACTAGCTTTGTTTTTATTTTGCTTTTTTACTTTTCACTTTTCATCTATATACCAAAAATACCAAAAATATTATCTCTATCATATCTCACTCTCGCAAGTGACCATGAAGGGATTGACAACCCCTAATCGCGTTGGTTGCGAGTAGCTATCGTTTTGTGCAGGTACGAGGGACTTGTGCGTGGCCTCCTACTGGAATGATACCTTGGTTCTCAAAAACTGAGGGAAATACTTACGCTACTATGCTGCATCATCCTCTCCTCTTAGGGGAAAACCAACGCAAGCTCAATACGTAGCATGGACCGATGCCCCATGACCCGAAGTGAGTGAAGATCGATCTCTCTCACCAGGAAGCGAAGCAACAGACGGCTAGGTCATGTACTTATACGATGCCTTTGCACGCCAGGGCACGGGGGCTGGCTCCGTGCTCGTCTCGCCCACCCAGGAAAAGATCTACTACGCCATGCAACTCTACTTCTAGAGGGGCGAGAAGGTCTCCAACAACATTGCGAAATACGAGGGGTTGATCGTTGGCCTCAAGGCCGCGGCGGCCTTGGGAGTGAAATGCCTCACCATCAAGGGTGACTCTCAGCTCCTCGTCAACTTTTCCAAGAAAGTGTGTGAGCCAAAGGACGAGCACATGGAGACATACCTCACGGAGGTGCGCAAGATGGAGAAGCAATTTCTGGGCCTGGAGCTGCAGCATGTGCCTCGTGGCACAAACAAGGAAGACGACGACATCACCAAGAGGGCGTCCAAGCATCAGCCACAGGAACCCGGTGTCTTCGAGGAGCGGCTCTTCAAGCCTTCCGTGGCCCCTCTTGCTGCGGGGTCCGCACCGCCTTAAGAGGAGCTTCCCGGGCCACCAGCCTCAGGAGCCCCAGCCTGCGGCCCGACCTCAGGAGCGTGCCTACACCTCACGCTCGAACCTCAGGAGGGGTGTTGGACTGAAGATTTCAGGGCGTACATGGGGCAAGGAATACTACCAGACAAGGAGGAGGACATGGCGTGCGTGGCCCGACATGCTACAGCATACTACATCCAGGATGGTGAGCTATACAGAAAATGACCAAATGATGTTTCCTTGCGATGCATTTCCAGGAAGCAGGGGTGCGAGCTGCTAGCTGACATACATGGCGGATTTTGCGCGCATCACTCTTTGTCGCGCACCCTGGTGGGAAAGGCGTTCCGTAGTGGGTTCTACTGGCCCACGGCACTCAACAACGCAACCGAGCTGGTGAGATCCTGCGAGGCCTGCCAGTTCCATGCCAAGCAAATCCACCAGCCGGCTCAAGGCCTCCAGACTATCCCACTCTCCTGGCCGTTCGCGGTCTGGGGGCTGGATATCCTGGGTCCATTCCCTTGAGCGCCTAGGGGCTACCGCTACCTCTACATCTCCATCGACAAGTTCACCAAATGGGTGGAGGTGGAAGCCGTCCGCACCATCCCAGCCGGGTCCGCAGTCAAGTTCATCAAGGGCCTCGTGAGCCGGTTTGGGGTCCCTAACTGCATCATCACTGACAACGGATCACAGTTCACTAGCAATCTCTTCAAGACATATTGTGCTAACCTTAGAACACAGATTTGCTACGCCTCAGTGGCACACCCTTGGAGCAATGGCCAAGGTGAGTGTGCCAACGCGGAGGTCTTGAGAGGCCTCAAGACCAGGACCTTCAAGAAGAAGCTCGAGGCCTGCGGCAGGGGCTGGCCAGTCCGTGCTATGGTCCATCCGCACCACTGCCATCAAGCCAACAGGCGAGACCCGTTCTTCCTCGTCTATGGAGCACAAGCGATTCTCCCTCATGAGGTCAAGCATCGCTCCGCGCGGGTCCTCGAGTTTCGATGAGGCGCATCAGGATGCCAGGCGGGGGATGGACATCATGCTGGGGGACGAACGCCGCCACCAAGCCTCGCTTTGAGCGGCAAGGTACCAGCAAGCGCTGCGATGCTATCACTGTCTCAAGGTTCGCTCTAGGACGCTCGAGGTGGGCGATCTCGTCCTGAGGCGGGTGCTTTCCAGGGAAGGGCTGCATAAGCTCTCACCCATGTGGGAGGGCCCATTTAGTATTGCCCACGTATCCAGGCCTGGCGCCGCGCGCCTGCAGACGCAGGACATGATCCCCATCCAGAACACCTGGAGCATCCAGCACCTCCGAAAGTTCTACCCATGAAGCAAGGCCCAGTGCTTGTGAAGGTCTCCGCTTGTGACACTCTCACGTAATAATGAGTGGGGCTGTACAAGCCCCAAAGTCTCCGGAGTGCCGCCCTCAGGCCTCGGGAGCTCCCTCCCACATCCTAGTGGCAGCAATTAGCTCCGCGCTGGTGAGAAGACTAGACTAGGTGCCGGACGCGGCTGTTCATTTGCTTTCTGTATTTGGTTTGCAACACTTTTAATGGAATTTTAAGTTCTGGCATTTGCCGATCGCTTGGTTGAGTCTCTTCCTCTCTTTTCTTTTTTGCTTGGCTCTTTGTCTTACGCTAGGGGGCGGCAGTTGCCCGACGCTCTCCCTCGCGCGCCTCGCAAGGGGGCTGGGCAGGTGTGTGCGTATGCTAGGCTAACACGGTCACGGGCACACCTCCCCAAAGCCCTGCCAGCTCTAGAGCTTCGGCTCTCCTGATCTTCGTGTGGTGCTTTGATTGAGCTCGTGATCGGTGCACCCCTCTAAGTCCGTGCCCCACAGGTACCGCGGTGGTGTGCTAGGCCATGATCTGCCCACGCCTAAGGCTTCGCACAAGAAAGGATAAGGATTTCCTAACAAATTTCTGCAGCTTCATGGTATCTCCCGATGTGAACTGCTCCCGAGTCGGCAGCAGGGAAGCATCATCAGATGTCAGGAGGCGCGCGCTCTCATGAGGTGAATACTACCTCGGATATACCAAGCTAAGTTATCCCTCAGCATCTACATAAAGCGCAAGTACCACAACACAGTACAAAAATGATAAATATAACATAAGCGGCATAAAAATTATGGTTCATTACATGCCCTTGCAGGGCCCCATACTTGTTTTTCGAAATCCAGGGAGAAAGGAGAGGACGGTCAAAAGGGGCTCCTACGCCCGCAGCTGTTCACGAGGGTCAGCCAAATTGCCGGGCGTTCGGGAACGGGGTCCCCAGACTGCCGCTCATGCCCACAAGATGGCTAAGCTAGCAGGCTGTACGCCCCATCTTCATCAACAAGGCATCCAAGACCCTCGCGAGGGTCCAAGCCTCGCGAGGCGAACAACGCAAGACCTCCCCAGGAGTGGCCTAGTCAGGCAGGCTCACGAGGAGCGGAGATATCAAGGCGGGGAAAACCTCACGAGGCTCTCGTGACGTGAGCCATGACGAGCGACACCAAAGTGAGCCAGCGCCAAGCAGCCCCTTGTTTCCTGTTTGGTGCTAAGGAGGCCAGCAGAAAGTAGGAGTACCGAGGCATCAGGCAAAGATTGCTATATTGGTGCAACGAGACCAAGACCAGGAGGACGGCAATACGGAGGTCATCGTGGAGCCCAAGACGGCATCACCACCAGAGCCTTTCACAGGCGAAGACCACTTTTTGTCAGGATAGCTTGTACTAGCTGTCCCCCTTCAAATTTGCCCGCCGTTGTTGGCTCCCTTCCCGCTCAATATTTGGGAAGAGGACCAGGGCCTATATAAGTAGAGCTAGCCACCATAGTAGGGGCATCGAGCAATCCACCCAGCTCTAGCCCGCTAAGACACCAAGCAGAAGAACACCTCAACCTCAGGAGGTTGTTCTTCCCTTGTACCGTTCATCATCAGCCCAAGAGGCAATCCACCACCACCACACTGGAGTAGGGTATGACACCACAACGGTGGCCCGAACTAGTATAAACCTCGTGTCTCTTTGTGTCCCGAGTTCGTCAAGTTCGTCCGCGAGATCTTAGCGAGCTAGGGCATAGATCGGTAGGAGGGAAAGACTTCGCGCGCACCCCAGTGTTCGAACCTTAAGGGTTTGCCGGAACCCCACATCGACCATTTGGCGCGCCAGGTAGGGGTGCGCCGGAGCTCCTCTCCACCAACCTACGCCCAGTGCCGCCGCACTTCGCTCCCATGGCGGGTGCCCCGCCATCCGCCTCTGCGGCCGACGTCGGCAGCGGGGCATCTGGGTACCGAGCCCTGGCCCCCGCCCTACGGCGAGTGCAGTGGCCGACCAAGTTCACGCCAGAGATGCCGCCACATTACGACGGCACGGCAGACCCGACGCCGTTCCTGCTGGCGTACGAGGAGGCTGTCCTCGAAGCCGGAGGCAACGACAAGATCATGGCCAACTGGTTCCCCATGGCCCTTGCCGGCAAGCCGCGTGCCTGGCTGCTCAACCTCCCGGGATCCATGGTGGCCTCCTGGGGGGAACTTCGTGACCTCTTCACCGCTCGCTACGCGGTGCCAGCGCAACATGCGGTCACAGCCCTGCTGGGAGGCTCTCAAGCACCGCCTTCAGATTGCCACGTCAAAGCGTTCCTCCGCCAGATCAGGGCCGCCACCAAGCGCCCGGGGGCTCCACCAGGTTGGGCTGCGCCAGAGGCCGACCTCACCTTTAGCTCAGAAGACCACCCCGACTCCACCGCCGGCTCCGGCATGCTCTCAGTGCTCTGCACGCCCACCATCTGCAATGTGGCCGTCACCAAGACCATCATCGACGGCGGTGCCGGCCTCAACTTGCTCTCAGTAGAAGCCTTCATCCTTCTTCACATACCGCTCGAGCGGCTCAACCTCAGCAAGCCCGATTCGGGAGTGGGTGATGGAGCTGCCCACTCTCTGGGGCAGATCCGCCTCCCTGTCACCTTCGGCACACGCGGCAATTACCACATCGAGCTGGTGGACTTCAACATAGCCCGCATCGGTCTGCCATACAACGCCATCCTCGGGTACCCAGCTCTTGCTCAGTTCATGGCGGCGACCCATCCGGCCTATAACCTCATGAAGATGCCAGGAAGCAAGGGCGTCCTCACCATCAAGGGGGACACTAAGGAGGTCGTGGCGGCGCTCAGGCTCGCCTTCAAGACCGCGGAAGCAGCACAGCCCGCGGGCGCCGGTACCCTTGAGGCCAAGGAGGCCGCACCTACCAAGAAGAAGCAGATGTTCACCCAAGACAAGGCGGAAACCAAGTAGGTGCCGGTCAACGAGGACGGGTCTTCAGGAGCGACCTTCACCATAAGAGCCGGCCTTGACCCGGGACAAGAAGAAGCCTTGGTGAGGTTCTTGCGCGCGAACAAGGATATATTCGCGTGGGAGCTCAATTAGCTGGTAGGGGTCCCGAGAGAGGTGATCCAGCATCATCTAAGGGTATGTCCCAACATACGCCCCGTGAAGCAGCAAGCCAGATGGCAGTCCACTGAGAAGCAGGCCTTCATCGTCCAAGAGACACGCAAGCTGGAGGCGCCAGGCACCATCTGGGAAGTTCGATATCCTGAATGGCTGGCAAACCCCGTCGTAGTGCCAAAGAAAGGCGGGAAGGACCGGATGTGCGTTGAATTCACCAACCTTAACAAAGCGTGCCCCCAAGATCTGTTCCCGCTCCCGTGCATCGACCAAATTATCGACTCCACCGCCTAGTGCGACTTGATGTGCTTCCTGGATGCGTTCTCAGGGTATCATCAGATCAAGATGGCGGTGGAAGATGTGGAGAAGACAGCTTTCCTAACACCATGTGGGGTGTACTGCAACACCTGCATGCCCTTCGGGCTGCGCAACACGGGCGCCACCTTCCAGCGGTTGATGCACATCGCCCTGGGGCGATAGCTCGGGAGGAACACACAGAGGCCTACGTCAATGACATAGTGGTAAAGTCTCGCGAGGCGAAGACATTGATTCAAGACTTGGAGGACACCTTCAAGAGCCTGCGCCAGGTGAACTTGAGGCTTAACCCGGAGAAGTGCGTGTTCGGTGTCCCCTCCGGCAAGCTGCTAGGATTCCTCGTGTACCACAGAGGGATCAAGGCGAACCTGGAGAAGATCAAGGCCATCAAGGACATGAGCCCGCCATAGACCTTCAAAGAGATGCAGAAGCTACTAGGGCGAGTGACCGCATTAGGGCGTTTCATCTCCAAGCTGGGAGAGCGTGCCTTACCCTTCTTCAAGCTCATGAAGAAGAAGAGCCCGTTCGAGTGGACCACGGAGCCCTATCAGGCCTTCCAAGACCTCAAGAAATACCTTACCAGCCCCCCGGTGATGGTGGCATCACGGCCTCTCGAGCCTCTGGTACTCTACCTTGCCGCCACCCCATACTCCGCTAGCGCGGCACTGGTGGCGGTTAGGGAGGAGCGCGAAGCCAAGGGTGCGCCGCGCCAAGCCGGAGCTGAAGTGGCGCAAGGTCAGGAAGGCACAGCAAAGGCATCAGCAGGGGAAGACCAAGCTCGGCAGGACAGCGTCGCAGAAGCTCCTGAGGAGAGTCAAGTCTCAGGAACCCCTCCACCTCAGGAGATGCCCCAATCTCCGCAGGACCCGAGCCCCGACAGTGCGCCAGCCCTTGTCGAACACCCGGTGTACTTCGTCAGCACCGTACTGCGAGACGCGAGGGCACGCTACCCCATGCCTCAGAAGCTCCTACTCGCACTCTTGGTGGCCTCACGCAAGTTGTGACACTACTTCCAGGGGCACCCGATCAAGGTCTTCTCAGCCTACCCATTGGAGAGGGTGCTCAGAGCCCTAATTCAATGGAAGGGTCATTGAGTGGAATATCGAGCTGCAAGCATTCCAGTTGGAGTTCAGCACTACCAGGGTCATCAAGGGGGCTGCACTCGCTGACTTTGTGGCAGAATGGACGGATGCCCAGACACTTGAGGAAGGAGAAGACCGGTCCACCTCCCCAGGGAGCGAGGCTCCGGACGGCCCCCGCGTCCCCAGACCTGCCTGCCTGCGACCCACAGCGTGGCTAAGCTAGCAGGCCGTACACCCCATCTTCATCAACAAGGCATCCAAGACCCTCGCGAGGGTCCAAGCCTCACGAGGCGAACAACGCAAGACCTCCCCAGGAGTGGCCTAGTCAGGCAGGCTCACGAGGAGCGGAGATATCAAGGCGGGGCAAACCTCACGAGGCTCTCGTGACGTGAGCCATGACGAGCGACACCAGGCGGGCGCCAGCGCGCGCAGCGTCCTTGTTTCCTGTTTGGTGCTAAGGAGGCCAGCGCAGGCGAGGAGTACTGAGGCATCAGGAAAAGGTTGCTATATTGGTGCAACGAGACCAAGACCAGGAGGACGGCAATACGGAGGTCATCGTGGAGCCCAAGACGGTGTCACCACCAGAGCCTTTCATAGGCGAAGACCACTTTTTGTCAGGATAGCTTGTACTAGTTGTCCCCCTTCAAATTTCCTCGCCGTTGTTGGCTCCCTTCCCGCTCAATATTTGGGAAGAGGACCAGGGCCTATATAAGTAGAGCTAGCCACCACAGTAGGGGCATCGAGCAATCCACCCAGCTCTAGCCCGCTAAGACACCAAGCACAAGAACACCTCAACCTCAGGAGGCTGTTCTTCCCTTGTACCGTTCATCATCAGCCCAAGAGGCAATCCACCACCACCACACTGGAGTAGGGTATCACACCACAACGGTGGCCCGAACTAGTATAAACCTCGTGTCTCTTTGTGTCCCAAGTTCGTCGAGTTCGTTCGTGAGATCTTAGCGAGCTAGGGCGTAGATCGGTAGGAGGGAAAGACTTCGCGCGCACCCCAGTGTTCGAACCTTAATGGTTTGCCGGAACCCCACATGCGACACCAGCGCCCCTCGAACTCAGCCACAGCCCTCCTCGCGCTTCACTGGGGCGTGGCGACGAGATGACCCGCCGCCATCCTCGAAGCGAGCCCGATGATGTGGAGGCTGGTCGGAGCCGCCGCTGCTGGAGCTTTCCACAGAGGAGGAGCCGCCGCTCCTGGACCAGCCACGGCCATCGCCGAGGGCGAATTCGCCCTCATCCTCGTCACGCCTATCGCCAAGGCCGAGCACATCGTCACCATCCCTGTCTTTGGGGAAGCACCCAGCGCGGCGACCGTCTTCCCCGAACACCCTCAGGAAGAGGGTCGCGGTGCGTCAAACTTGAAGTGGAGGGTGCACCGCATGCTCAGACCGCGCGCGTGGGCAAACGTCTGCCAGCCGCGGGCTAGGGCTACGTTGCCGGTGATGGAGACCTCCACCGAGACCCATGAGGCCTTGCTCCTGCAGATGTCGGCCTGCAGCCAGAGGCCACCAGGACCCGTGGTCGGCAACTCGCCGGCAAAGGAGTGCGGAAGCTGAAGCCAGGTGCCGGTCGGGTTCTCTGACCACACAGCGAACTCTGGCAGCACCTCCGCTGAATGGAAGCGCCGCCGAGGGGGCCGGGCGACCACGGCACGCGCCCCTTGGCGCAAGGGCTGCTCCGCCTAGAATGGCCCCCACCACAGGAGGAGACACCGCCACGGCCGCCAAGGGCAACGCCGGCCCCCGAAGAGGTATGCCCGTGCCTGCGAGGGGCTGTAGTGGGGGTCGTGCTGTGTTTGCGGGGACGACCACGCCCCCTCTTAAGCGGCGGTGAGCCGTGCCCCTCTTGGCAAGCCTTCCCCTTCTCTGCGGCCGAGAACCTCTTCGTCGGCGCCATGGGTGTCGTAGCAAGACGGTGGAGCAAGGAAGAAGAAGAAGCAGACGAAGTGGAGAAAGAGATGAGTGACGGGCGCTCCACCCCTCTCGTCACTTATAGCCAGAAGAAGGCCAACAGCCTGCCTGCACGATTGCAGGTAATGATGGTTTTCTTCTGCATGCGGTAGGGTCTCGTCAAGTTAAATGGTTGCCGAGGCAGCGCGGGGAAGCGGAGACGCTACGTCCCGTCAGTCGCCACACGGCAATTAAGGCCGCATGTTGTTGGGGCCCGCTGCGCTCCGCACTTGCCCTTTGGCTTCGCCCCGAAGCCAAGTCCGAGTGCACCTTGGGCCCGGGCTACTGCTCAAGGCCCCGGGAACGGGGTCCCCAGACTTCATCGTCATGCCCATGACATGGCTGCACCAACGGCCAGGTAAGGCCCATCTTCAGCAGCAACCACTCAAGACCCTGACGAGGGGCGAAGCCTCGCGATGCTGACGACACCAAGACCTCCACATGGGCGGCCTCACTAGGCTGGCTCCCGAGGAGCAGAGATATCTATGCAAGGGGCACCTCACGAGGTTCACGTGATGTGAGCCATGACGACCAAGGCCAGGCGGGTGCCAGCGGGCGCAGTGTGCCAGTTTCCTCTTTGGTGCTAAAGAGGCAAGTGTCGGTGTCAAAACCGGTGGATCTCGGGTAGGGGTCCCGAATCAAGGCCTAAGGCGGATGGTAACAGGAGGTGGGGACATAATGTTTACCTGTGTTCGGGCCCTCTCGATGAAGGTAATACCCTACTTCCTGCTTGATTGATCTTGATGATATGAGTATTACAAGAGTTGATCTACCACGAGATCGTAGAGGCTAAACCCTAGAAGCTAGCCTATGATTATGATTGTTGTTGTCCTACGGACTAAAACCCTCTGGTTTATATAGACACCGGAGGGGGCTACGGTTACACAGAGTCGGTTACAAGGGAGGAGATCTACAGATCCGAATTGCCAAGCTTGCCTTCCACACCAAGGAGAGTCCCACCCGGACACGGGATGAAGTATCTTCATAGTCCAACAGTCCGGCCAAAGTATATAGTCCGGCTGTCCAAGGAACCCCTAATCCAGGACTCCCTCAGTAGCCCCTGAACCAAGCTTCAATGACGATGAGTCTGACGCGGAGATTGTCTTCGGTATTGCAAGGCGGTTTCTTCCTCTGAATACTCCATAGAATATTTCGAACACAAGGATAGTGTCCGGCTCTGCAAAACAAATTCCACATACCACCGTAGAGAGTATAATATTTCCACAAATCTAATCTGCTGAATTTTTTTCATAACGTGACATCACGCCATGGCCTGGTCATTATTCGAACCGTTTTTCTCAACCAGCTACTGCACATATTGCGAGGCGGTTTTCTTGGCACGTCTTGTCGAAGCAGAGATCGTGTCCCCTTATCATGGGATTCTCATCAATATGGGTGTGGGTAACCCAACCGCACCATCAATCACGGCGCTTGGGGAATAAATGAGTTTACCAGGAAAGTGGGGAGGCGCAAAATCCCTGCTGCCTTTATAAGGGGATAAGGACTCCCTTTCGCACCCACGCTTTCTTCTTCCCGATCCATTCCCCTTCGCTCGGGCTCCAACGCCCGAGCGTTCGTCTTCTTCGCCCACCAAGGTTTTCCGAAAATGCCCGGATCCGGAGCAGGAGGCAAGTGGATGGCCTCTACCGTCCAGGAGAAGGATATCAAAGAGCTTCGGGAGGCCGGGTACCTGGCCAAGAAGATCAGCCACTGTCTCCTAACGGCGGGACAGACCGTCCCTACTCCGGAACCCCACGAGAGGGTTGTATTCCTCTCTCATTTTGTCTGTGGGCTAGGGTTTCCCCTCCACCCGTTCGTTCGCAGCATCATGTATTATTACGGGATTGATTTTCATGATCTATCCCCCAATTCCTTCCTCAACATCTCAAAATTCATCGTCGTCTGCGAGGCCTTTCTCCGCATCCCGCCACACTTATGCTTATGGCTGAAGATCTTTAATGTGAAGCCCAAGGTGGTGAGCGGTGAGAATGCCGAGTGCGGGGGCGCTATGGTGAGCAGGATGCCCAATGTCACATGGCCAACAGGTACTTTTAATGATTCTGTCAAAGAGTGGCAACAGCAGTGGTTTTACATCACTGAGCCGCGCAGCACGGAATGGGCAGCTGCTCCAGAGTTCTGATCCGGAGCCCCTCTGCGGCTTACGTCCTGGCCCAAGAAGGGCCTGGACTGGTCTTCGTCCGACAAACTGTCGGTGCTCCAGATGCGCGTTAAAGATATGGAAGACAAGAACATTGAACTTGTCAATGTAGTCCAGGTGATGTTAGTTCGCCGGATCCTGCCTTGTCAACACTGGATTTGCAATCTATGGGAATTCTATCCGGCCAAGCACCAGACCCTGCGAGATCTCTTTGGCGCCTCGCACAAAGACATCTGGAAGGTGCTTTTCAAGTCCGGCAAATCATGGCCGGACTCGGACGAGGACCGCAGGTACCAACTGTCCCGCCCTGCAAGCTCGGTAAGTTATTATATGTTTTATCCGCATAACCCAAGGGAAATGCTTAATGCGTTTTTCTCAACCCCCCCAGGGCTGGACGAAGAAGGCAGGCGGATCCACTGTGCGGCCCCGCTGCCCGAAGAACTGACCGGCCCACTTCTGACGAAGATGCTGGTCCTGGCGCCGTACAAGGCACCAAAGAAGAAGACCGAGAAGGAGGTCAGAAAGATCCGGGGTGGCCTTCGTCGCTGCGGCACTGCAGACACAATATCCGAAGGCTCCAACACCCGTTCTACCTCCGAAGAGGACGAGGAGGGGGAGTAAGATGAATCCCCATCGGGGGAAAGAAAGAAGAGGGCGGCCATCATACACTTGGAGGCCGAGTCGCCTAAAAGGGGAAAAGTTCCTCTTCCGGAAGAGTCCACTGCCGCCGCTGATAGGAGCCCGGCGTGGGATCCCAGGGCCCAGCCCCTGGTGAACTCGTGAGTATAAAATCCAAACACGTTTATGCATCCAGACTCATCATGGCATAATATTTTCACCTGAGCCATGTTTTTTGTAGTCCGGCGAGGTCCCGCACCGAACGATCCTCATCAGAGGATTTGCTGAGTTCGGATGCTATGGAGAGTGGGACGCCCCCGAAGGCCCTTTCCCCCAAATATGTGAATAACACTGAGGCTTCGTCCCAGAAGGACCCCGGCCATGGAGGGGGGAAGAGATCATGAAAGCGGCGCCTGGAGGCTAAACTTTAGGGGCCGGAGACATGGGAGGGAAGATTCCCATGGGAGTCGACGACGGGAGCCATCTTGAGTTTGGTTCCCAGCCTGACGCAATTCCGGAGACCAATACGGCTCCAGAATCAAGCAGGCAGCCTCCCTCGGCTGGAGGGGGCGTGCCTGTTCAACCGGCAATCTCTGTCCAACCAGAGGTGCCGAATGTTTTGTTGGTGGCGCTGAAGAGCGCCTCCCTCGTCGATAAACACCGTGCCCTGATGGGTGCGGTTATTAAGGAGATTCAGTCTGCTGAGAGTGGACTGAATGAAGCCTGTCTCGGCCTTATAAGAGGCTTTGAGGTATGTTTTATGTGATTTCGAAGAGTGTCATGGTATGGATGTAGCCCCTGATACATTGTTTGGTGCAAGAAAGAACCAGACAGGGGATCAATTTTATGTTCGCAGGAAGACTTACTCGATGACATATGTCTCTCTTCTTTTGTAAGAAGGCATCTGCAGCGGCTGGAGCGGGACAAAGAAGAACTTGGCCAGTTGAAAAGGCAGTTGGAAGATAAACAAGGTATGCGCAAGCCTTGTTCGCGTTCAGTGCGAACAAGTTTCCGGTATGATAAAATATGTTTCATTATTTGCGCCAGGGGCGATGACCGAAGTCGAGGCTCTGAGGATGGATGTTGCCGAGGCCGAGGAAAAGGCTGCTGCAGAACAGGCTCTTCGTGAGAAGCACGAGGCCAGGGTTACTGAAGCTGAGCAGAAGCTTCAAGATGCCGTTAAGAAATGCGGGACCTTGGAACAGAGTTTTACGGAGAAAGAATCCGAACTCACCAGGACTCATCAGGCCGCGCGCGATGCCCAGGGGGAAACCCAAGGCTGCCTGCAGCTACAGGAGATCCAAGAAGCGAGGAAGATCGCGGCGGGTAAGGCTCTTTTCCATGTAAATCAAGTATTTGAGGAGAAAATCATGTTTCTAATTTTGAATTCAGATTTCTCCAGTGGTGTTTACGGAACTGCCCCACAGCATATCAGATGCCGCCCAATTCTACCGAAATAAGAAAGGAACATCATGGATAAGCTCTTCTCGTCGCAGATTCGCGCCAATTATCCGGTGCCTTTCACGACCATCCTAAACAACTGATTGAATCGCATAGGGCGTATTTAACTAGCCATGAAGTATTTGATTATCCGCTATGGCCCGCCGAGCCGATTCCAAGCGAATACTTCGGCTCGTGAAGCGGCTTGTGGGTGTTCCGCCTCGACTTGACGCCATCAAGCGGTCGGTTCAGAGTAGAGGGTGCGCGAATGGCCTTCGCCCGC
Source organism: Aegilops bicornis (assembly GCA_021605145.1). Taxonomy (NCBI): domain Eukaryota; kingdom Viridiplantae; phylum Streptophyta; class Magnoliopsida; order Poales; family Poaceae; genus Aegilops; species Aegilops bicornis. The sequence continues at coordinate 293,858,064 of CM038674.1, forward strand.
GCAAAGGTGCACTGGGGGAAGATGGATGCTGAAAAGCTGATGACGAAGGGACCGCCAAAGGGGAAGGAGCACTGCAAGCCCGAATTATATTATGAAAGTGTCCTGAAAGGATCCTGTCTTGCGGCGGAGCAATGCAACAAGGACATTATATTTCCATGAATACAATCATGTTGTCCTTTTTAATGTTGAACAGGGTCATTTCTTTATTTGTGGCCTGTTATGTAAAAGTTCATCTCCTGCGTGGCCGTTTCATATATAAATCCTAAGAGTTGGCCAGTCGTCGGCTTCTGCCCCCACGTAGGAAGTACGGGGGTGTTCGGGATAAACCTGATCACTCTTTATCCCGGTTTTGGGTCCTTCAAAGGAGGTGTTCAACACAAAGAACCAGGCAATCGGACTATAGGGCTTTATCACTCTCACTTAGCCATAGGAGCTTTAGGAAAGGAAGGTAGGCGCAGCCCCTGGTGTTCGGAAGACCGCACGAGGGGCTCTTATAAGCACCTGATCGGAAGAAAAACTGATCCATCGCACGCTGCATTCGTTATGGCATTATGCGGGAGAAATCGTTAAATATTTTACAAACTCTTGAACAGCTGACCAGCTCTCGCCGTATCATGAAAGTCAGTTTTCAGCTTTCTCTACTGAGGTGCTCGTTCGAAAGAACCGGGACACAATCGCAGTAGTTCTCCCTGTGCCGCCTTAGCTGATATAGCGGAACGTAAGGCCGCAAATCATGGGAGCCGGGCAAATCCAACATTTGACCCAAGACATGATTCGGAGCTGATGCATATAATGCTATAAGTTCGGGGTGCCGAACTTCCATGAAGGTGTTCGGACTTTATTGTCGTATTATGGGTTAAACGAAGCCCCTGCCATACTTAAGGCATATCGCGGTGTACGAATGCCACTTGGTAAAAGAATTTTTATAAGAAATAATCGCAGATAAGCGTTATATAAATCCACATGTTGTATTTTGAATAGTACGTCGATGCGTATGGGTACATGTAATGTGACAAAAAAACAAATATGATTGTGAAACCTGCTGAGACCGGGGGGAAGAAGCTGTGTGCCGATCCGGAGTATAGTCGGATGGTCATCGCGGGGAATATCTAAGGATTCCCTTGTGCGTTCGAGCTGCTTCCATATCGCCAGTCCTGGTCTGGCAAAGTTGAACCTGCAAACAAAATGTAAGAAATGCTTGTGTGCTGTAGAGCGGTTGAGCTGCGGTATGTGGCCTGTCCTGGCCTTTGCCGGAGTGTTTAATTGAGCTCTGGACGAGCCGGGATTTCCTGCCGCGAAGTAGTTCAGAGTCCTTTGGTGGTGTCCGGGAGCCTGGCCGTCGACTCGAGGTTCGATTGAAAGGTGCCACTCGTTGCTTCTGTTGTTAAAGCATCGGTATACTCTTTGGTACCAAGGGAAAGTTCGGCCTTGCCATTAACCGGGATGACGCCACGCGGACCGGGCATCTTGGGCTTACGGTAGGCATATTGTGGTACCGCGTTGAATCAAGCAAACACGGTTCGTTCGAGCAGTGCCTGATAATCAATGCGTAAGGGGATGATGTCAAAGATTAATTCTTCGGCACGGTAATTGTTTGGTGACTCGAAGACTACCTCAAGGGCGATGGAGCTTGTACAGCTGGCCTCCACACCTGGTATGATACCTCTGAAGGTGGTTTTAGTGGGCTTGATTACCGAATGGTCGATGCCCATCTTGCGACCGTGTGTCTCCGGTAAAGCAGGTTTAGACTGCTACCTCCGTCCATAAGGACTCGTGTGAGGTGGAACCCGTTAATTATTGGGTCGAGGACTAGTGCGGCTGGATTGCCCTGATTGGTGTTAACTGGACGATCTGTGCGGTTGAAGGTGATCGGCCCTAGTTTATATTGTGGGACGACTGGTTCCGTTAAGTCGACATCCCTAAGGGAGCGCATCCGGTCCGGGTTGTAGGTGCCGTTTACCACGTTCACCATTTGGATTTGCGGGGGAAATTTTTTGCCCTCCTGTACTTGATGATCTGGGATCCTCGTTGTCGTCGTTGCTTTGAGACCCCTTATCTTTTTTTAGCGCCTGACCTGCCAGCTTGTTTGAAGACCCATCATTCTCGGTTGGTATGATTGGGTGGTGTTCCTGGGGTGCCATGAATTTGGCATGGGCGGTCGAGTATGCGGTCCAGACTGGACGGACCCGAATTGTCATTTTTGAGTGGCCCATTCCGCTGACTGGACTTAGAGCCCCTAAATTCGACATTGACTGCCTTATCTTTGGCGTTTTCACCATTTTTGTGGCGCTTGTGTTTGTTGCGTCGGGGTTTGCCGTTGCTATCTTTGGCTTCAGATATGCCAGGGTTGCTTGCTGTCTTGTTGCTACAGGCCAACCAGCTATCTTCGCCCGCGCAAAAGCAGGTCATGAGTGTCGTGAGGGCTGCCATGGATTTTGGCTTCTCTTGGCCGAGATGTCGGGCGAGCCACTCGTCATGGATGTTATGTTTAAAGGCCGATAGGGCTTCGGCATCCGGACAATCAACAATTTGGTTCTTTTTAGTTAGGAACCGAGTCCAGAATTTCCTGGCTGACTCTCCGGGCTGTTGTGTTATGTGACTTAAATTGGCCACACATAAGTGCCCCGAAGTTTTCCAGAATGCGCCCGCCAGTTCTCCCAACTTACAATGGAGTTTATGCAAGCTATTCAGCCAATGCCGAGCCGGCCCTTTGAGTTTTAGCGGGAGATACTTGATGGCGTGTAGATCATCCCCGCGGGCCATGTGAATGTGGAGGAAGCAATCCTCTATCCATACTGCGGGGTCCATAGTGCCGTCATATGATTCAAAGTTCACGGGTTTAAACCCTTCTAGGAATTCATGATCCATTACTTCATCAATGAAGCATAGGGGGTGTGTGGCGCCTCTGTGTCGGGCTATATCACGACGCAGTTCATATGAGTCTTGTCTGCTGTGTTCAGCCCGGCCGGATTTGCTTTTGGTATATCCGGCGTGACGGTTGTCATCACGTGTTGGGGGCGCGCCCCCATGATCCGTAGACCCATCTTTTATGTCCTGATTTGTTTTCCAATACGTCTCGCAGGTCCTGCGTGTTACCCCAGGCCTTGGTATTTTTGTTTAACTGGCGACGGGGTGCGGGCTAGACTTCGGCCTGATATGACGCTTTGTCTTGGCCATGAGGTGGCCGGTCAGCCGCATCATACGCTGGAGGCGTAGGTTTTAATGCTTCCTCCTCGAGTTGGGGTAGCAACCTGCGCTTTGGGTAACTTTTGGTTGGGCGCTCAAGTTCGTATTCCTCGGCCGTCAGGACCTCAGTCCATCTATCCGCTAGCAGGTCTTATTCAGCTTGAAGCTGTTGTTGCTTTTTCTTCACGCTTTTTGTTGTGGCTATAAGCCGGTGCTTGAAGCGCTCCTGCTCGACGGGATCCTCAGGCACGGTAAATTCTTCGTCGTTGTGGCTCACCTCGTCTTCGGAGAGAGGCATGTAATTGTCATGCTCTGATTCTCCGTCTGCTTCCTGTTCCTTAGGACTAGCTTGCCCATCCTTCCGCTCGAAGCCTGGCTGGAGGGGATTGTCTTCGTCTTCGGCATTATCCGCAGCGTTATTGTCTCTTGTGCTGGTATCACTGCTTTTGCTATGGCGGGGCTTAGAGCGGCACCGATGACGCCGTTGCTTAGATTGCTTCTCGAGGGGATTATTCTCCGTTGCCTTATTGCCATCGCTTTCTTTGGGAGTGTCCACCATGTATATATCATATGATGAGGTGGCAGTCCAGTACTCGTGGGCGGTGGTTCCTGTTCTTCTCCTACATCGTCGTCCATACCGTCGATGACTTGAGCCGAAATCAAGCATGTCGGTTAAGTCGTCGACATGGCTATTAAGTGGGTGGTGGGTGGGGAACGAATTTCTTCGCCGTCCGCTTCCCACTCAAGCAGACACAGCCGCCAAGGGCCTCCCGACAAGGAGAGAGACCTTAATGAATTTAGCACATCACCCAGGGGCGAGTGCTGAAAGATATCCGCAGAGGAAAACTCCATGATCGGTGCCCAATCAGATTCGATAGGCACTGACGCAGGCGGTTCGGAGCCCGTGGCCGGGGACGAATCCAAGAGTCCGGCAACACAGGTCTCATAGGAGGTGAAGTCAGTATTCGGCTCTATCGCCACTGAGTGTGCGGCCTCCGTGGCGGGGTCCATCCACCCGTCCTCAGACAGCGCAATCTGCTCCGGATTGAGGGCCAGAGTAGCCACAGGTGTGATCTCACGAACATCGTCCGACATCAGAGCTAAGTCATGCTCCCGTGACTGTGCGGCGCACCTGACATGGGCTCGAGTCCGTCAAAGATCAAGTCTCCGCGGATGTCGGCGGTATAGTTTAAGCTTCCAAACCTGAGCCGACGTTGGGCGAGCTGCCGATTCGCTTCCAGATGGCTAAGACGAGTTGGTTCATCGCGAAGCCGCCAATCTGAAGATCTGTTCGGGATAAAAACCTCACCTTGGATTCCATCATTGGCGATGATCGAAGGAGCCATCAAGCCATATGGTGAGGGCACAGTGGAACTCTCAATGAAAGCACCAATGTCGGTGTCAAAACCGGCGGATCTCGGGAAGGGGATCCCGAACTATGCGTCTAAGGCAGATGGTAACAGGAGGCGGGGGACACAATGTTTACCCAGGTTCGGGCCCTCTCGATGGAGGTAATACCCTACTTCCTGCTTGATTGATCTTGATGATATGAGTATTACAAGAGTTGATCTACCACGAGGTCGTAGAGGCTAAACCCTAGAAGCTAGCCTATGATTATGATTGTTGTTGTCCTACGGACTAAAACCCTCCAGTTTATATAGACATCGGAAGGGGCTAGGGTTACACAGAGTCGGTTATAAGGGAGGAGATCTACAGATCTGAATTGCGAAGGTTGCCTTCCACTCCAAGGAGAGTCCCACCCGGACACGAGACGAAGTCTTCAATCTTGTATCTTCATAGTCCAACAGTCCGGCCAAAGTATATAGTCCGGCTGTCCGAGGACCCCCTAATCCAGGACTCCCTCAGCAAGCAAAGTCGAGGAGTCCCGAGGCATCAGGCAAAGGTTTCCATATTGGTGCAATGAGACCGAGACCAGCATGACGGCAGGACAGAGGTCCCCGCGGAGCCCACGGCGGCGTCACTACCAGAGCCTTTGGTAGGCGAAGACCACCTTTTGTTAGGATAGCTTGTACTAGTTGTACCCCTTTAAAATTGGCCGTTGTGGGATCCCTTCCCGCCTAGTATTTTGGAAGAGGACCAGGGCCTCTATAAATAGGACTAGCCACCCCCATAGGAGGCAACTCATCTTGGATTGGATCCATTCCACCAAGGCCATCCACCCAGCTCACCGAGCTCTACAACACCTCTCCTCAAGAGGCTGTTCTTACCTTGTATTGTTCATCCTTAGCCTACAAGGCAATCCACCACACCACACTGGAGTAGGGTATTACACCACAACTGTGGCCCGAACCAGTATAAACCCTCGTCTCTCTTGTTCTTTGGGTTCGTCGAGCTAGGCCTAGAGAACGTTATGCGAGCAAGCTAGGGAGAGAGATCTTTGTGCGCACCCCTGTGTTTGAATATCAAGGGTTTTCCGGAACCCGTAATCCGACAAACACACTGGCATCATCTACGCAATCGACAAAGCATATGGCACCACGTATTGCTGGGACGGCGCCTGTAAGTTATTTTTGTCTGATGTTAATGATAACGCCATGACACTGTTTGAACATTTTGTGATGATTGGCATATCCCTGTTAGAGCAGAATTTGAGTAGAACTAAGGCAATGTATTAGAAACATCATAAATCAGCTATACTTGGAATGAGTTAATTCATGCGATTGTGACCATGTCATTACAACAAATTTGTACCCTTGAATAATCAAACAATTAGGAAGATATGGATATTGTCCTTACTTTATAGTAATCTATATAGTACTAAATATGAGTGTGTATCTATAGCCATGTTAGTTTCCTCATTTTCATGATGTAGAAACATGCATCACACTATTGGTTTGATCTAACCATACATTAGGGAAGTAAATGTGCATATGGAGAACTCTATATTTGGAAGTAGTGAAATCCTATAATGCTTACCATGTGTACATACCTATATTCGCCCTTCAGCAATCAATGGCTAGAATAATATCCTCACAAAAATTCTGAGCACAACACATGCGTATATAACAATGCATGGTCAGTTAGTTTCCTTGAAGATTTTGTTTGTGAGGACAGAACATGATTACATAACATGCATGACATGGTAGTTTCCTGTGAAGAATTGATTGTGAGATAATATGAGTATAACCATGCATGGCACTTATATATTTCTGAACTCAGTATACATTTCCCTATATTTTCCTGTCAGTTCCAACAGGTACATATCAATGATGTTTCTTGCATTATCCTACTCATACTCTGAACAATGCTGATCTTACATTAACAATGCATGTCCTTTTTGATATGATGCAGTGTCCCTATAGTTACTGCCCTTTGTGATCACACCACCTTTGCCAAAAACAGGGAAGCACAACTGGTTCCTCGCTCGATCAGACGACAGCAAAAGACTGATGATCATTCGCACACATGAGCTAGAAAAGTTACATTGCAAAAACCCCACTATGTACAAGCATCATGAAATACGTGAGCATCCAGACAGTGGCTGTTACGTCTATGAGCAGGATACCAGCTTGTTAGGGCCTTCAGGATTTTTGAGTTGGATGCAGGTAAACAGGCTTGGTTCACACTCTCTGTTTCTCGGACTTAATTATCCGATTAACCAGGTGATCACCGTTGGCAAGGACCTTGATGGCTGAGAGGCTCTGTTTGCTATGGAAAATTGTGTCTACACGAGGAGCCCTAGGACGTCGGGAGCAAACTCCCCTGATGGTCAATGATACAGCCTACAACCAAACAAGGTGAGAATGACAAAGGCATCCTGATTAACTTTGATCCTTGGATGTCTCAAGTCCGATAGACAGTGATGTGGTTCAAGCCTTTAGGTTGATAGGTAATAAGGCTGTTGCATCAAAAGGGTGGAGTACTGGTGTCTTGGATCACTGGTGGCTGAAGCGGGGCTGCAAATTATGATGGTGTTGGATCATTCCTCTTCGAATGACTTGTTGTCTTTGCTTCTTGTTCTGGATGGGTAGTTCTCTCTTTTGTTATGCATATTCCTTGCCATTTGGTCATCCTTGTCTATGTCACTCTTACTATGTAATACTTGCCTCTATTTACAATGTCATTCTTGTCTGGATCACGAGAGTCTGAGTGCTGCAGATGGGTGCATTTTGGTGGTGTACCAAGACTTCTTATGAACTATCATGTCTTGTTGTTTATGTCAGTAGTAGTTACTAGTCAGTGTTTGAATGTTATATATATATATCGTTGTTTCGAACTCTTTATTGTCTTGAACTGTTGGTGGGATAAATGAGGGCATCACCATTCTCAAGTGTTCAGAGTATATCTCCTTTTTTCAAGTTATAATTTGAGCTCAGTGTCTTTTCGATGATGTACACTTGTTTGGGCCACTGAGGTGTCGTTGAATATGGGCCGAGTAGTAACACAATCCCAAGTAGGTCAATTATGACTCTCAGGCTGGGCTCTCAAAAAAGAAATAAAAATGACTCTTAGGTGGACATGTGGGCGCCACCGGAGTTTTCGTGCGCATGCGCACCGAGAGCATATTTCCATGTGTTCGAAATTCATGCTACCTTTTCAGCCCCAATCTCTCACCCCTCCCCCACCTCTGGAATGTCGATTCCTACTCCAGTTCCCCCCAATCCCTTGCTGTACTCCCTATACTCAAGCGCAATATCATGTCGCTGGTCAACGCGGATCTCCGAGCTGGAGATCCTGAGGTTGGACCTGCCTTCGGGCGCTGCGTGCTGTCGCTCAATAGTGGCATGGCGGCGCTTGATGACCAGTTTGCCTGCAAAGTGGTGATGGTAACCATCAATGGTGACCGGCCTCCCGTCTCTCCGGACGACCTTGTTGAAGCTCTTGGCATTGCACACGGCATCCAAATAAGTAACTGGCTCATCGGAGTCGGTCCGCCACCGGCTGGTTACTTTGTCAGGTTTCGGACAACTTTCGATTGTTGTCGTGTGTTCAAATCTTCCCGGCATTTGTTCTGCAATGGCGCACTGGTGAGCTTTGATCGCTAGCACTCAGGATGGGGCTCGGTGCCCTCTGAGCTTGAGTTTTTAACAAATCTTACCTTCCACGGCATGCTCGACGTGCTTGCAACAGCGATTCCATGAATGAGCTAATCAACAACCTTGGAGGTGAGCTCGTAAATGGGGGACACGATATGAAGTAGATATGAAGTAGATATTGATTTATGTTCAAGCGATGCACGTCCACGATCGCTAGATAGTGATACGTGAATGAACTATGCAATCTCTCTCACACGCATACATATCTCATTTCTCCGTGGGCATCAGAATCACACATGCGCACTTCATGTATTTCTCTCCCTCTAACAAGGTTAGAATTCGTTTTTCTACTCCATCATACAAGTCTCTCACACAGAAACACACACGCTCTCTCTGTCAAACACGCCCACCCCTTTAATTCCGCCCACCCACCGCCACTAATGTCTCAAAGTATAATTATGTCTCACACACATAAGCCTAAGGTTAACTCGAGTCCCGAAACCATATGAATACATACAATGGGATTCCAGCAGAGCGCCTTTTGTTTGGAGATTTCGCTCTCTCTCTCTCTCTCTCTCTCTCTCTCACACACACACACACACACACACACACGCGCGCGCGCGTAGACATTGTTTCTCTCTTAATTTTTTCCGGCACTTGCATGCACACTGGTTGGTTATCTCCATGGTGCTTTAAGTATGCCCCGCACACATTCTAAAAGAAATGGATAGTGTAGTCCCCTACTTAAAAGTGTTACCTCATATGATTACATAGCCTCCATTTCGTAAATGGTGTACCCGTTGAATTCTTATATGGATAATACATATATTACTTCATAATAGAACCTTAAATCATCCAACACTAACAACGGTGCATGTACATGACAACTATAGTGGTTGTTTGAAGAAACATCACTGTAACTTTGGCATGCACAACTGAAAAGGATTATTTGAAAAAAAAGTGACATCTGAGTGTCCAATCTTTATAGCGTTGAATCGACATTGTATCTTTGGCCACGATACGAAGTAGATATTGATTTATCTTCAAGCGATGCACATCCACGATCGCTAGATAGTGATACATGAATGAATTGTGCAATCCATCTCACACGCATCACTACAAAAAAGAGACACATCCTTGACATTTTGGGCCGAACGAATTTTTTTCTGTCATACATATGACACTTCTATGATGATAATTGTGACAAAACCCGGTATCATCATAGATGTGGTGGGCTCCTACTTTTATGACAAAAAATCATGACAGAAAATGGGCTTTTCGTCCTGGGCGGGCCGTAGACGCCAGGGGGAGGAAAATTTCGGGGAGTTTCCGGTTACGGTGGGAGGTCGGGGACCGAGCGAGATGCGCGTTCCTCTGGTACACGTGACGCTGCTGCGTGTGTGCGGCGTTAGCCCTAATCAACCCGAAAGCGACAGACCGCAGTTACGCTACATCGAACCCGAGCGATCGATCGATGGCTATTAACTGAACAGTAGCTGGTGGTGTGGAGGGCTGGATGAACAGTAGACGGTGGAGGGGTGGTTGAACAATAGCCGGTGGAGTAGCGCGCAGTGGAGGCTGGATGAACAGGGGCCCGTGGAGGCTGGAGGAGGTCGACGGTAGCCCGTGGAGGCTGGAGGAGGTCGATGGTGGAGATGAACAGTATCCCGTGGAGTCCCGTTTTGCGGTACACCACACCCCTCCCGATGAACAGGACCCTGCTTTGACCGTAGGAGGTCCGCTTTCTCCGCTTTTGGCGGTACGCCACACCCTCCCCGATCAACAGACCCCTGCTTCGACGGTAGGAGGTCCGTTTCCTCCGTTTTGCGGTACACCACACCCCTCTCGATCAACAGGACCCCCGTTTCGACCGTAAGAGGTCTGTTTCCTCTGTTTTGTGGTACGCCACACCCCTCCCGATCAACAGGACCCCGTTTAGAACGTGGTCGGTCGAACACAAGGCCGTTTCCTCCGTTCTGCGGTACGCCAGGCCTCATTTCCATCGCATGTTCCATCCAAGCCGGTTGGCTCCCACGCGTTCCGTTGCCTCCCGCCCTCCCCATGAACACGACGCATTTGGTTGCCTCCCCATGAACACGACGACAACGCTGTTTCTCCGTTCCGACCCAGCCATGTACACGAGCCCTCGCCGTACGTATGCGCGAGTAGGCGTTCGAGACCCCGCCCGTATATACACATACGTGGCCGTATTTTCTTTCTTGCACCCTGGCCGCTGTACGTACGTGTATATGCTACGTGCGCGTCTCTACTACGACACGTACGCGCCTCTACTACGACACGTGCGCGCCTCTACATCGACTAGTATGTATGTACACGTTCGCGACCAGAATGACAACGCTACATACGCTTCGACCAGGTGGGTCCCGACTGTCAGGCACTTACTTGCCTACGAAGATGTAGCTGGTGGGTCCGAGCAGTCAGGGGGGCGAATCGTTTTTTTGCCCGGACACACTTCCTTGCGTGCGAAGATGTAGCTGGTGGGTCCCAGCAGTCTGGGGGGCGAATCGTTTTTTTTTTCCCGGACGCACTTCCTTGTGTGCGAAGGTGTAGTTGGTGGGTCCCAGCATGTGGGAAATGTTTTTTATGAAATACAAGGGGTCTGTCCGGTGGGTCCCAGCTGTCAGGTGGAGGAATAATTATTTTGCGCGTAATAAGGAGGCAGTTCCTTGCGGCCGCCGTGGACCCAGCTGTCAGCCTCTCCACACATAGTACTCTTCCGATGGAAGTCGGTCGTTGACCACATTGACCACGACGCGCCGAGAGCACCACGGCGGTGGACGACGGCGAGGCCTAGGAAGGGGACAACGCGGAGCCAGGGAAGACGCAGCAGTGGATTCCCACGTGAAGAGGAGTACGAGGGTTCACTGGTTCGGCTGCGGTGTGAGGCTGCCGTCGCCGCAGAATAACAGGGGGTGTGGGTGAGTAGAGGGATGGCCTGGCTAGCGGTGGGAGTAGTAGGGGGCGGTGAGGCCTCCGCGGTATCACAGCCGGCCACGGGAGGCAGGAGCATGCGACACGACCGGCGCTGCTTTGGGCGGCTGGAGAACGAAGACCAGAGGTTGAAGAAGCACTACGGCCGTTGGATGGACATCGTACGGTCACTGGAGTATTGACTAAGTTGACAAAACCCTCCGTCCCCGTCAACTTAGTAGGCCCACAAGTCAGCCTGCCACTATACTGGGTCCTAGCTAGAAGGGGGAGTATTCATTTTTTTTGCGTAATAAGGAGGCACTTCCTTGCATGCGAAGATATAGCTGGTGGGTCCAAGCTGTCAGCGGCGGTAACTTTTTTTCGCAAAATACAGAGGCCCTTTCGGTGGGTCCTAGATGTCAGGTGGACGAATCATTATTTTGCGCGTAATAAGGAGGCATTTCCTTGCGTGCGGCCGTGGACTCAGCTGTCAGCCTCTCCACGTACAGTCCACTTCAGATGCATGTCGATCGTTGACCACGTTGACCAGGCCGCGCCGAGAGCAACATGGCGGTGGACGATGGCGAGGCCTAGGAAGGGAACGACACGGAGGCAGGGAAGACTCGGTAGTTGTTTCCCACGCGGAGGGGAGTACGACTGTATGAGGGTTTACTGGTTCATCTGCCGTCGCCGGAGAATAACAGCAGGTGTGGGTGAGTAGATGGATGGCTAGGACAGTGATGGGAGTACGGTGGGGCGGTGAGGCCTGCGCGGCAAAGACAGCCCGGCCATGGTAGGAGGGAGCAGGCAGTCCCGCCGGCGCTTGTTTGAGCGGCTGGAGCAGGAAGAGCAGAGATTGAAGAAGCACGACGGCCGTTGGATGGACATCCAACAGACACTGCTTGTGTGTCAACCTTTTTTTTTACGAAAGCCTCAAATCTGTGGAAAACAGCATACATTCCATCTGCCATTATTTCTAATAATTTACAGCACATTTGCTAATTCTTAAGATTTTTTTAGCCCATATTCTTTTTGTTAGCATTACAGCCCATATTGTGGCCACGGTTAAAAAATTATATGAAATTTTGCATATTTCAAAAGCGGTCCGAACTATTTTTAATCCCGAAATTTCGTCTCACATGCAAACTGATTTTAAAAATAAATGTATATCAATATAAAATCCAACAAATTCTCCATGCATAAAAATTAATGTAATTTAAAATCTTCAAATGAAAAAAAGATATTTGAAACTAATTGCCGGTCTGATGTGTTTTAAAAATGTACAGCCCATTTCTCATTACTGATGGGCCATTTTCTCGGCCAGCTGAATGAAAGCTCTCCTCGTCTTGAAAGATTTGCAGCCCAACAGGCCTGACAAAGTGACTTACGTGGCAAATCACAAAAAAACTGGGCTATGGCCGTGGACCCAGCTGTCAGCCTCTCCACATACAGTACTCTTCTGATGGAATTCATTCCTTGACCACGTTGACCATGCCGCGCAGAGAGCACCACGGCGGTGGACGACGGCGAGGCCTAGGAAGGGGACGATGCAGAGCCGGGGAAGACGCGGCAGCGGAATCCCGCGCGGAGAGGAGTACGAGGGTTCACTGGTTCGGCTGCGGTGTGAGGCTGCCGCTGCCGCGCAGGCCTGGCCAGCGGTGGGAATAGTAGGGGCGGTGAGGCTTCCACGGCAAAGACAGCCACCACAGGAGGCAGGAGCATGCGGCACGACCGGGCGCTGCTTTGGGCGGCCGGAGCAAGAAGACCAGAGGTTGAAGAAGCACTACGGCCGTTGGATGGACATTGTACGGTCACCGGAGATAGAATCGCTCATATTGACTAAGTTGACAAAGCCCTTCGTCCCCGTCAACTTAGTAGGCCCATTAAGTCAGCCTCCCACCAAGGTGGGTCCCAGCTAGCCGGGAGTATTCATTTTTTGTGCGTAATAAGGAGGCACTTCCGGTGGGTCCGAGCGACAATGGGGGAACATTTTTTCAAGAAATACGGTGGCCCGTCGGTGGGTCCCAGCAGTCGAGGGGCAAACGTTTTTCGCAAAATAAGGTGGCCCGTCCGATGGGTCCCTCGCCGCTTGGAGGAATCATTATTTTCCACGTAATAAGGAGGCACTTACTTGCTGCGGCCGTGGACCCAATCGAGACTCTCCACGACAAAGATACTTCCGATGGAAGTCGTTCCTTGACCATGTTGACCTCGCCGCGTTCGCTGCATGCATGCGCCCATGGGCGTGGTGCATCCCCACCGTCGACCTCTCACGACAAATCATCTTCCGGTGACTCTCGGTTATTGACCACGTTCACCACACCGTGCCGAGTGCACCCAGACTGGAACGACCCGGAGATGGGGAAGATGGGGCAGTGGAGTCGCAGATGGAGAGGAGTGGGAAACTTCACTGGTTCGGGTGTGCAGCAGCGCAGCCGTGGTGCCGGACAGGAGCAAGAACAGAGGTTGAAGAAGGAGCACGGCTATTGGATTAACATCCAACGGTCTAGCTGCTAGAATCATTTGTTGATTAAGTTGACAAAGCCATGCGTACACGTCCTCTTAGTAGGCCCACAAGTCAGTCACCAAATCTGACGGGTCCCAGCTATCAACGGGATGAATAATTTTTTTCGCAAAACAAGGAGGCACTTGCTTCCGTCCAAAGATACAGCCGGTGGGTTCCAGCTGTCAGGTGCAGGAACATTTTCTTCAGCTTAATAAGGAGGAACTTTCCTTGCGTGCGACCATGGACCTCGTGGGTCCCAGCCGAGCTCTCCACGTCATCCTCTTCCGATGACTCTCATTTGTTGACCACGCCGCACCGAGCGCAGCGAGGCGGTGGACGATGGCGAGGCCCCGGACGGGAACGACTCGGAGATGGGAAAATGCGGCAGTGGAGTCGCATATTGAGACGAGGAGAAGGGTTATAATTGGTTTTGTTGCGGTGTGGGGCTGTAGTCTGTGGAGAATAACAGGAGGTATCGAGGGGTGGAGGGATAGCCTGGCCGGCGGTGGGGTAGAGTTTCGCAGTGATGCGTGCTAAGTAGAGCCGCTTAGCCGGAGGCGGACCAAAGCGGTCCCGGCATTTACGCTGGAGGAAGAAGACGAGAGATTGAAGGTGCATGCCGCCATTGGATATAAATCCAATGGCTGTGGATGACACAATCATTTGTTGACCAAGTTGACAACGCCTGCGTGAGGCTTCGACCTATTGGCCCACATGTCACCGCAAAAATGTGGCATATATTTAACCCATGTTTTCTAGAATGTACAGTCCATTTGTCTTTGGCTGGGTGAACAAATAATTTCAAGGCCAATCGCACTCCATTTATATTTTCTAAGAAATCCCAGCCCATTTGCACTTCCTTAAAATACACGTATTAGGTGGGCTCGTTATATATATAATGTTATGTTAGAAGGAGCAATTAATATCAAAGAATAAACCGGAGAGGCACATTATATATATATATATAATTAACAAATTAGCGAGTTATTGCTCAAAATAAAAATGAGCGTGTTATTATTAAATTGGTCCTTAAAATGATTTGCCTAAGAGTTCAGGCTCCAAATGTTAGAAGGAGCTATTGTACGCAATCACCAGGATTTTCCTTGCCTGAGAGTCAAAAACAACCAGGATTTTCCTTGCCAACTTCCGTTAAACATTTAATTTTATAAGTTAATAACACGTGGGATGTTTTTATAATGTATATATAAGTCTCTATAAAATATACGATAATAGTAATAATATAAATATATATAATGTGGTTAGAAGGGAAAACATAAATTGGACACAACATTACTTCTATAAGAGACCTGCGTTTTATCAAACTAACAAGTTCACACACAAATACAACAGAAAAGGTAAACATTCATATCAAACTCAGGTTCACAGGACACGTTCATATTCGTAGCCAACATTCACTATCAACAACTCAAAAGATTCATATATGCACAAGCTCAGCATATGTATGCATCCAAATGATTGATAGATCACACGACAATATTCATACATAATTCACAAAAAAATTCAAATATACACATGCTCAGTATGTTTATGCATCCAAATGATTGAGATCACAGCCAATATGATGCATGCACGAACTTTAATTACCGAGGTTATAGACTGGTAAATGCTGTTCAATCGGAGGTACTTCTTGCTAAAATTAGTTCTTATACGAGTAAACTTTCGAGTACATAAGTGGCAGCACAGACAATCTGTACTTTGCTTGTAGGTTTATCCTCAAATAGTGGCCTCGTTCCAAGGGAGGTTTGAGCAACTTTGCCACTACTTTCATCCAACTAGTTTACTGGCTCATCTTGGTCCTGTATCTCGCCAAAATTCTACATTCCAGACGAGAAAGGAGGCAGTTGAGAAAATGAACCACCCAAATTTTTTGTGCAGTTCAATTGAAATGGAGCATCCTTGGCGTGCAGACTGATTAAGTGCTAGATGAATATACGCGTCAACCAACTTGTCTGGAATCTTTGGACTCCATGCCATATAGTTCACTACCATATGTGCCGATAACGCCGGTTGGTTGACAATTGGTTGACGCCGGTTGATACTCGAATGAATATAGGCACTTCTTGTCAACATCGATGCTTGTCTGAGTGAACTTTGGAGTACATAGCAGCAGCATAAGTACCTGTCCATCTGATCATTTTGTGCAGTTCTACTGAAATCACCCGATGTAATGATTTTCCTACGAGTTCAGGCTCCAAATTACTCCTTTATGAAATCGGCAAACAGTGGCACAATACCAAATTACCAAATACATATGACAGGCACAATAATCAGGATAAAGACCAGTACCAACCTGTTTGAGGTAGCATATCAATTACTATTTCCTTTGACTGGAAGCCGAGATAAGCCAAGCGACTGACAGCAAAGGAAGAAAGCAAGCGGAGATTAGGGACTGACAGGAAAGGACAGAAGCTGTCGAGGCAATGAAGCACCCAAAGTTTTTGTGCAGTTCCACCAAATCGAGCATCCCTGTTGGCACATATATTGAGAGAGTGAGATTACTGTAATAGTGGGACTAGTTGATGAAACATACACTAACAAATAGAAGCACCCTCATTATCTTAATGGGTAAAGTTAGCAACATAGTAGTCTTGCTTAAAGAGAGGTATTAGTTTATTTAATCAGTGCCAATTAGCTCAACTCAACACTCAAAGCATTGCCATTTATCATAGGTTGCAAAACTTTAATGTGCAAAGATAAAGGAGTTTCTCATGACAGTAGCACGATACAAATAGAGATGACAACAAACTAATATGGATGAAGGCCTTAGGCCCGTACCAACCTGAGAAAAAAAGCTTATTCATGTAGTCCCATAAGAGATGATAAAGTAGTCACTAGCATCACACAATAGTATATATTTTTGTGCACTTCAAATGTATGGTTGAAATCACTCTTGTTTACCGGTCTTTGAGATTATATCGAAGATTATCAAGAACTTCCAGCAGAAAGTTAAAGCAATCGGGCTGGGATACAGTTCATTGTATTGTCTTGTGTAGTTCCACTAAAATGTATGATTGGCACAACATGATCCCTGTTTGCACAAGTAGGAACAAGGTGAAACCTTCATTAGCTTAGTGAGAAAGGATAGGAAGACATTAGCATATTACTCAAACAGTAGCATCAAATTCATGATGGACAATACGCAAAACATTGCCTCATTGAGCCAATGGCAATAAATTGACATGCAAAACAATAGCACTATTATGTCATGACACTAATAATATTCCCTCCCTGCTCCACCACATGATTCACCTCCATAGACAAACATACACACATACATGATTCAGCATAGGATACTACTATAGATTTGTTTAACCCCAACAGGAAAATTAGGCAGTAATAAATTAGTGGTACTTAAGTACTCCTAATTAATTAAGTGAGATATCAGAAGTGGAAGGGCTCCCTGTAGGATCATATCACATGTAAGGTAGTCCTTGCTAGAGCACTTGAATGGCCTCAACTGAGGCCTCTGGCTTCAGCAAGATCGCCTTGGCACTGTTTATTCTTCTTCTTTTTCCTCATCATGCTCTGTTTCTCTTTCTCCTCACCAGTTGGTGAAACCAAGTACATGATTGGCCTTCTAACTTAGAATTGGTTTGTCAGTGAGGGAGTACAAGTGTACTAGTAAAAAACAACATTATTTTCTCATGGCAGTCGGAAAATAGAGATTAAAACATGCATTAAATATCATTCTTACCTAAAGGAAGGTTATGGCGCCAATATGGATGATGAGGATTGGAACACAAATCTCCCTTTGTGCAGTTCCATCAAAATGAACCAACTGTTCCATTCTGACATTCCAGTTAAATAACACAAAAGTCACTTCTTTTAAGAAGAGTTTTGTGCAGTGCACCAAAAGGTCACAACAACAACCAGGTGAATTGGATATCCCTGTTTGCACAAAAAGGCACAGAGGAAACAGTCAGAGTCTCAAACAATTACAGGCAAAAACATTTGGCTAAACTTGTCATGGCTTATAACAGTGGCATGGCTTGATTTTTACCAGGGACATTAGATTAAGAACAGCTAAGGTTGCGTTCGGCTCACAGGTTTGGTGCAGGATTTTCGTAGGAACACAATTCCTACGGTATTCTTTCCCTTCCAACCGTTCGGAACACGGGAAAAGTGAATAGTGTTTCATAGGAAAGCTGGTCTGGTAGTACTGATTCCATAGGATTAGAAACATCCACGCGCTGCTCATTTTTGGGCGGAAGCCCGAGGCAGGCGCTCGCTGCCATGCGTCAGACAGGTTGATGTGTTGTGTTTGCCGGAATAAAAATATCAACCTATGTGTGGTACGTGAGGTGAGGACAAGAGCAGTCACTGTGCAGCTGAATAAACAAATAGCATCTCATACTGCCAAGCATGCTACTCTAAAAAAACAAATCTGTACATTTCGTAGTCCATCCGAACACATTCTCTTGAGAGTTTCCTCCGATTTGTTGTTCCATAGTTTTATACCTACATTCCTTTCCTATTCCTCTATTTTCATCAAGACCTATGTTTTCTGCCCCTTTATTCGAGCAGCCTAAATATTTGGTATGGGACGGTGGGTGCACCAGTACAACACCATGTACGTAAACATGGGCATAAAGTGGTGATTCATAGTTTGTTGCCCCGAGAAACAAACATCCAAGAAACATATCTGGGTTGGTCCCATTTTTGTTCACTCTAGCCACCTACTCCTATGTGTGGATAGCAAATCTAGTCCCGGTCATACCACTATGTACAGCGTTACCCCTATATTTCCCTTTTCGACCAAGAGACCGGTTGGATGACCAGTCTGTACTACTTTCACCCCCTTTCCTTCCTGTTTGTACCAAGTCCTTTGTTGCTGTCGGAATAAGAATAAGGCCAAATCCCATTGACATAATAACTGGAAGTGGGCACCCAGATTTGAACTGGGGATAAAGGATTTGCAGTCCCCTGCCTTATCGGAATAATAGAAACTGGATCAAAAAAAGCAGGTCGTTTCAGGGTAAAATAAACCCTTTACTTTAATTATTTTAAATGAAATTATTTTATTTGGAATTGGAACATTTCCGCGGGTACTTTTCCTTTTGTTTTAAGATTTTGAGAAGAGTTGCTCTTTGGAGGTTTCATATTCGTATTCGTCTTCTAGGATTCCATATTTAGATTCATAATTCTAGCAATTGCCAATAAATCGAGGCTTTTTACCAACTTGATGCCGCGTTTGGGCAACCCTCTCAACAATTAAGAGATCCATTCAAAGAACACGGACGCAAATTTTGTGGATTCTGGACCACGAGAACTCTTTATTTTATCCACGATCTCGCGAGGGTGAGCTAACTCCAAAAACCCGTCCTCCGATGGGCAGAAAAAGGAAGGCGTTAAGAGACCCTCCTGGCCCAACCCTAGGGGGAGAACCAGCTAGCTCTGGGTTCGAGTGGCATTTCACCCCTGTTGCATTGCCAGAATCCATGTTCCATATTTGAAGCGGGTTGACCTCTGTGCTTCTCTCATGGCGATATATCTCACTTGGAAAAAATTAAAAGATGGAAAACCCTTTTCGTTCCGCTTAGTCCTATCGGGTATTTTAGCGTAATTGGAAAGTTCTGGAAGGAGACCCATCATTTTTGGCATTATTCAACAATAAAAAAAGAAAAATTTCGACCATCTTGCAAATAGGGCATATCTTTCCTAGAATTTTTTTTGGAAATGATGTACATACTAAATTCCCCCACCACCACTTTATTTCTTGTTTGAACCAAGTACTCCCTCCGTCCAGAATTACTTGTCATCAAAATGGATGTGTCTAGAACTAAAATACATCTAGATACATCCATTTCAATGACAAGTATTTTTGGATGGAGGGAGTACAAGATTCGACTCCATGAAGTAGCTTTACCTCTAACAATAGAAAAAAAATGTGATGTTGGACCATCCGATGAGAGGGGCTGAGAGGTAGAAAATGATGCACATGCAGCGACGTAGCGAGCTGGGGAAGTAGAGCTAAGGCGGTTTCGAACGAAGATATACCTGAAGGTCGTCAGGATGTGGATAGGTGGGCGCCGGGAGGCCAGATCCGCCCACAGGAAACGACGAAGGGATCGGAGGACCTCCCGCGCCGGCGCTCGGCCACAGATAACAGTGCGGCCGGCAGTGAGTCTCCTCCCTCGCTGTCTACGACGGCCTAAACGCTGCCCCTCCTCCCCTTCACAGGCGGAGGGGGATACGTCCGGATCTGTAACCAGCGGTGAGGATAGAAAGCCAGTGTTTTTTGAAGGGAGAAAGATAGTGTTACTACCCCTATCTTGTTTAGATCTGGAGAGGATGAGAGTGTGTAAATAGAGAAACCCTAGCAAGCAAGCGCGGAGGCTCCGGCCTATATATACGTAGAGGGGTAGTTTTCCTTTTTCACTCCATCAAAACAATCGTTTAAAATTGTGTACTACTACATGCCAGGTCGCGGTTTTTTTATTGTTTTTTGAGATAGCTACCCGCTTGTTCCAAGTGGTGTTACAAAGGTGCCAGTCGCACTTTGTATCGCTCAAGTCCGTACTACAAGTCCCTCCATTAAATGAACAACCACCCCCTCGTACAAATTGTGAACAAGCCCACGGCTAAAATTAGCGGAAACGTGGGTTGCCCCAACATGCATTATTATTTATATTTTCTATTCCCTCCGTTCCTAAATATAATTCTTTTTTATTAGCCACACCTAAGACAAGAATTTTTTTATTAGCATCGAACCCCACATGTCATAGACACAAAAATTGTGGCAAGATTCCCTTAGGCAAGCCAAAGTGTGTCTAACAATTTGAGCAACTCAGGTTAGGCAAGTGTGGCAAGTGTGGGAAAAATAATGTGGCAAGATAAGACAAACATAGTCACAATCCAAACATCCCCATAATTTTTTGTGACATGCATGGAAAATTGGTTAGTTAAATTTATAGTCAAAATTTGGCAAGGTGCATCAAATTAACACATGCAAGTATCAAAAGGAAAGTCACGGCATGCATGCATGCATTGTACTCCCTTTGTTTCCAAATATAAGTGTTTTTAGATATTGCAACAAGTGACTACATACGAAGTAGAATATGTCTACATACGAAGTAGCCCATTTGAAATGTGTAAAAAGACTTATATCGAGTGCAGTGCTTTGATGTGTCGCGTCAACTCGTACATGACCGAGAAATTTGATTACTACAACGCCCTCTCCCTTGCGGACTGAGCTCTGGAGCCTTAACTGCACCGCAAACGCCCTCTCCCTCTAGGTGAGTAAGTCATGTTGACCAAGGAGGAGGGGAAAACGAGAGAACTTAATGTTCATTTGCTAATTAATAGCATTGCATGCAATGAACTAACCACTTCATATCGTGTTTGTTGTCTCAAGTCATTAAAAGTATGCACACCCCATATCTCTTATTGGTTGATATTTCAAGAAACAAGAAACGAGGTAGAATTTAATGCAACGCGCCTAAGTGTTTTGGGATTATTTGGTTTTCGTAAGATGACTTACACACCTAGACGGAGGAAGTATTTTCCTTTCTAGAGATTTCAACAAGTGACTAGACTACAGCATGTGCAGTACTCCCTCCCTTCCGGTTTATAGGGATCAAATATCAAATCTCATGAACCAAGGAATTTTGCGATTGGAGGAATGTATCTCGTACTTTACAAAACTACCCTAATTAAACTCATGCATTAATTACGTAGTTCTCTCGTTTTCCTCTCCACCTTGGTCGCAGTGCACAATATTGAGCACTCCTATATGACTAGCCGCTCTATCTACATGCGGGACATTTCAACGCATCCAAGCGTGCCATCCACCAAATCACAGCGAGGTGCTACAATCGAGACTCACCTCTCACCCCGGTGTGGCCGTCATGACCCGTCATATCACAAAACCCACACCTTTACCAGCAGTGGTAAGGTGGCCTCCAAGTTGGACTGGATGAAGCAACCATCATTTCACTGGAACGCTCGTTCAAGCCCTTTCTTCCCTTTCTTGAAGAAAACCTCACTCCAGGCTACTCACTTATGCCATTTTTCTTCTGTATAGACAAAGGAAAGGTGGGCGAATCAGTTATGCTGCTATAGTTTCATTCCAATAATCTTCTTTTTGTGAAGCACCGACCGATTCTCACATCCTATTCTTTTCCCGTTTTCATTGTGATTGTGGTTTCCTTTCGATTGCTTTTTGTTTGTCAGTTCATTGATGGATCCCGGAGCACTAGGCAAAGAGTTGCGGCGGACAACCCACTGGAGACAAGTGATCTCCGTGAAACGAGCACCGACCAAGCGAGTTGACCATGTTGGCGGGCCAACCCATGGAGACGAAGAACTCCAAGAAACAAGCACCGCCAAAGAGTTGAGGACGTTGGCGGACGAACTCCTCAAAGAAAGTTGGAAGAACAGCAAGGGCCCCACCATGCCTACCTCAGGAACTCTGATTGCCACCTATGTGAGGCTCAAGACCGAGTTTGAGGAGATAGTCGCCGTTGAGAAGCAGTATTCCCCCGGCAAGGTGATGGCCCCCATCGAGGATGAGGAGATGGCCCCCGGAGGGATGAGATCCCCCGGTGAGCTGCGAAAGGTAAAAACTAATGGCTTATTACCATAGTTGTGGTTTTTGATTATTTGCAATGTGCTTGCTAATATGTTAGGGTTGTGCAGGTGCCGGTGGTTGTCCTTGATGATTCCGATGTCGTGGCCCGTCCTGTTGGCATCGCCCCGGAGATCGATTCCGATGCCGTTGTCCATCCTATGGACATCGCCCCAGAGATCGATTCCGATGTCGCGGTCAGTCCTGTGGACATCGCCCCAGAAATCGATTCCCATGCCACATTCCGTCTTTGTGGTCATTGCCGAGAGATCGATGACAAGAAATAGTTGGTCGCGCTTAATCCATCGTGGTAGTTTGCATTGCCCTTTGTTTAATTACCGTAACGATACGTGTTATCAAACCATCTTAGGGCTAGTGCACTGCCTTGTGTGGGCGGATCTTGCTACTTTTGTTTGATAGTGAATCATGCGATGAATCATGCGAACCCTCTCCGAGTTATGGAAACAGATGTATCCTCACCAGCTTTTGATGTAATATATGGCATGCTTAGATGTAAGTTTGAACTATTTATCATATCAGCAGGGCTTGTTTGATGATTCTTGGTGTTAGTAGGCTACCTACTGTGCGAGCCATAGTACTTGCAAAACACTCACCAAAGAGAAATGTTGGGGCTGCTGAGCTCGTGGTACGCTTATACTTATCCCTCGTCGATCGACCAATAGCCCTAGCTCCTAAAATTGTAGGCTTAGCGATCGATCAGACAATAGTCGACATACATTCAGGCCTCATTTCGTTCATAGGGTAGGAAAATCGTAGCAAAAGTACGGAGAACATGCAACACAAAATCATAGCGGCAGAGACGCGTACTCCCTCCGTTCCAAAATAGATGACCTAGGCGGGCTAGTTTGGCCTAGTGGGTTTCGGTGATATGACGTGGTACAAGTGCCGTCCGGTCTTGGCGTGTGGTAGCGATATTGCGTACAGTAAGTTTTCTTGAAGAAGCAGAATTCAACGAAGTCATGATGGTTCCTTCGTCCGAACAACTTACAGTGGGAAAGGTTGGTCCTGCGATACGACCGGGGTAGACTAGGATAATTTTGTGCATGGCAGGTGGACCAGGATGGTCGACGTCCCACATGTCGGCGAATGAAAGTATTCTTTCTGATATAGAGGACGAGCAACGAGTATTCATTGTTTATTTTGATGAAAGCTATTGTCTCCATCATTTGACGGAGGAGTGTGAAACACGGCAGCCTAGTGAACTTGGCATGTGCAACACTCCCTCCTTCCTCATGTAATGCCCAGGTTATAGCTTTTTCTCACTTTCTCTCTATCTATTTCCTCTCAAATGTTTTTTACCTTTCTTTTTTTAAGACACAATTGTTTTTATGCCTTTTTTTAGAATTAATTTTTTATACCTAAGAGCACGTGTAGATACGGGCTCTTGAAGATCCCACTCCTTGACTTTGTCAATGCCTCTCTCTCCTCCACATAAGGAGTACTACTTGCTATGCATGCATGTGGCGCGCAGCTGGAGTCTTGATGGGCCAGGGTGGTGAGAGCGGGGTCCGGAAGCGGTCCGGACTCCAGCATGGCCCACCTCACATTATCACCATATATTTCTTAGAGTCCCGTCTTGTGGCAGGCGGCGATCTCTTCTCCCTCCTCCGTTTCTCTCTTCTCAGCCGACGCCCACCGAGCGATTAGATTTCGGCTATCGACGGTTTATTCAATTATGGTCCCACATGTCAGTGAAATTGCAAGGCAACGCGTGTCCCCTCTGGTGAGCGGCGTGCGAGTCGGACTGTCGGGGGTGTGACGCGTACGAGTCGTAAGTGTGCCGCCTTTTCCTTTAGAACTTGCAAAGCGTAACATTTTTGCGCGATTGATCGATAGAAATCTAATCATCTCCCCCCTGATTTTAAGGGGGTGGGGGCCGGTGGTCCGGCCGGCGGCCCGTGCGTTGTTCTGTATGGGAAGAATCGGAAACGAGGAAGAAGAAGGGTTAGGAGACGTAGGATCTTCATCCAACCGCCTGAAATGGTCGAGAGACAGCTGGGAGTTGCATTCTTATGTGGGCACTGCGCAACCAACATTTTATTATCCAAAATCTGCTTGCTCTTCTTTACCATGTTCCTCTTCCGTTCTTCTTTAATATGTACTCTCTCCATTCCTAAATACAAGTCTTTGTATAGATTCCACCATGGACTACATATGGAGCAAAATGAGTAAATCTACACTCTAAAATGTATCTGGATACATCTATATGTGATCCATAGTGGAAATCTCTACCAAGAATTATATTTTGGAACGGAGGGAGTATGCTAGTAGTACAGTATGTTCCTTGTACTCAAGATGAGCAGGACATTTGCAGTGTAGAGGTCTATACGGTCGGTTGTGATGGACACTTTGAGCCTCTTTGATTTGTAGGATCTTGTAAACATAGGAATAGGATTTGTAGTGGCCTGCCCACTTGAATCCTATAAGAATAGCAAGGAAATGCGCGAAGCTGTGTCGCCTTTGAGAGTTACAATGATATTAACAGTACCGCACCTTCACTTAAAGAGAGCTGGTATCCGAAGCCTTTCTAGCCGTACCGGCAATACTAGCACATATATTCCAACAAGTTCCACTTTGCTGATTTTACTCTGATGCTTAAGGTTTTCCCGTTATATCTACACTATGATCTGTGTAGCTGCTTTGTGTCGCACTAGCAGCAGTCCACTCTTGAAGCTAAACACTGCAATGACTTACAATGAAACTCATACGCTCCCCATTCTGGATGCAATGAAACTCATACGCTCCGCACCTGTTGACTCTTGTTCAGAATACGATCCTAATGACTCTTGTTCAAAATTGCCACATATAGAGAGACAACATGGAATTGCATTTCTTTGGGCGTTGTGATTCATCGTGAGTGGGCAACCAACATTGTATGCAATGAAGCGGAACCTCAAGAATATGCTTCATCTTCTGTTCTTTAACATGTTCCTCTTTGTTTATTATGTATTTAGTACGTACAGTATGTTCCTTGTCAGGAAGGGGTGCAGGGACATCTGCAGTCAACAGCTGATAGAGCTGGCCTATACGTGATCGATAGGCTTTCAATTACTAGCGGCAATACAACACCGTATTTTCAAGCCAGTTCCACTTTCCCGATTTATATATCGTGGTTATGGTGTACCCCTGTTATGTACACTATGATCTGCCTAGTTCTTTGTGTGCTCTTGTTATCATGGTTTGGCAATAAACTCTCTCAGACAAGATATTATGAACCTATCATCTGCTAGCTATCCTTACTTCTGGAGACTATATTTTTGTGTACTTGTGCCAGATTATATAAATGCACGCACCATATTACAGCACACATGAGCTCTCTCATCAGAATCCACTGATAGCACACAAGTGTTTACAGGGGCACCCCTATATTAGAATATCATCTGCATTACAAAGATAATCTCACAACTATTTATGTTTTCATGGTTCTCAGATATTATACGCAATTACAGTGAATATTAGAACTGCAGCATCAAGAATATTGTGGAACACTGCAATGACTTACAAAATTGGCACCAAGGCATTGAGTGCCATTCTGGAAGCAATGAAACTCGTACGCTCCCCACCTGTTGATTCTTGTTCAAAATATCATCCTAATGACTATTCTAACCTCGAGGAGTCAAAGGCAGATGGCATGTCCTGTTCACCCATTAAGGTGCCTGTTCTAATTTGTCAAGGTTTTATTGATTGTGCGTATCTTGCATATGTTGTCTTGCATTTCTTCTACTTTGTTGCACCGCCATCTGCTTAGTTTACTCATCATCTAACTCGAGATGCCATGCCCATCCATTATCAATACATATTCCATCTGTCATCATACCATGTTTTTCACTCAAATGATGTTCTTGTGCATCGACATCAAAAGGAAGAGGGTGATTGCCGAACCTTAAGGAGCACCAAAGAAAGCCCTTGAAAAACGTGGTGGTGCGGAGAAATCGTATAACGCCCACTTATATTGGTTGTAAAACCGGTGACACAAAACGTAGGACCGACTCCAGCAGACTGTACTCCATACTTCATCGCCACACCACTAGCCCCACCACACGTGACTTGCATCGCAGCAAAAGGTATATCGATTTCATTTTCCATAGCACCAACCGTACTACGTAAAAATCCCACTCCAAAGAAAAAGTACAAGCAAGTCCACCGTCAAGACCGATCCCAACTGCAGAGACGGCCAATTCCTGCAGATTGGAACCCCATTCCATTTATTCCCAGTTTAAAAGACAATTCTTTCAATGTTATTAGGGACTACGTGCATATATTCCCATCATGGGAAGATTATAGTGAAGACAAACACCATTTTCACATCTCCCTGTCCAACTTACGTGTAAGTGCTATTATTCATGGTTATTATTTTCCTATTTCTGCTGATCGAACACATCAATGATTTACATTACATTGTTTTAACTAGGCGAGGGTCAACCTGGATAGTCATGACGAGCAAAGCTTGCTTGTGCTTTTCAAGGAAGCATTGCAGCAGTATCGGTGTTACCTTAGGAAATCACACTTTGATGGCAAGTCTATAAACGAATTTCCGGTGAAGTCTCCTGTGCTAAATTTAGAAGACATTGAATGGAAAAACCTTATTATGCAATCGGTCTCGCTCCCGTGATGAGGTACTCTCTATGAAATCACATGACAATTTGAACTTCTACTTTTCCGCATGTGCCTTACGGATATTTTTTGCAGAAAATCTGCTCGAAGAAGAATTCCGTTTTGAAAAGAACGACAGGATATCGCAAATATGCTGCCTGCTGCTTTGCTCTCGTTAGTACAGGTTGTCCTCAGATCACTTTTTGCATACATACCTGGTTCATTATGTGACAGCAGTATGCATGATAGCTTGCTTATCAATTGTTCGCTCCAAATTATCTGATCTGTATGAATGGTTACAGTAGTGTAGAATATATCCAATGCCAATTGTCGGTGTACTAGAGTAGGGGTACCCTAGTATCCCGAACTTGTGCACGGGCAGCTGCAGCCCTCCGCGGCAGGGCTTACCGGGTGACCGCCAAGGTCCTCCGTGGTTCCTTTGGAGCCATTCAAGAACAAAGTATTCAAGCCAAGGAGACAAGGCCCCGGCAAGAGAAGCTTGTCGGGAAGGCCACCCAAGGCACATAGGAGACAAGGCCCCGGCAAGAGGAGCTTGCCAGGAAGGCCACCCGAGGCACTTACAAGACAAGGCCCCGGCAAGAGGAGCTTGCCGGGAAGGCCCGGTGAGCGACAAGCTTCCGGGCGCGACAAGATAACAACCGCGACAAGGCGCTTGTCAGCAGCAGACCACCTCTTCTCAGACTCCACGCTTCCAACAAGATTCCACTAACGTGTCGCCCTAGGGCCTTTCCGCATCGCTGCGTGGCGAGAGGTCAGGCAGCCAGCGGTGCGAGGTGGCAAGCGCCGACAAGTTTGCCATCGTGGCAGACGGTGGCGCCCCGACGGTCCCTCGCTTGCACCGTTAGGGCGACTAGACAGCATTTAATGCCTTTGTCCCCTGCCGTCGTGGTTAGGTATAGCGACCTTTGACACTATACAAGTAGGTGTACCAACCACTATTTTTCCATTCAGACTTCGCCCACGCTGCCACCTGTCGGGGCCCCTTGAGCATATAAAAGGAGGCCCATGCGCAACGTAGAAAGAGTTGGTCGATCAGTTCCTCCACGCCAGCCTCGTTAGCAGCTCGTCTGCATCAGAGCACTCGAGCGCCTCCGAGCAAGAACGCAATACACCTAGACATGCAGCAGTAGGAGTATTATCTCTCCGGAGAGCTCCGAAGCTGGGTAAACCTCTCGCGTGCTTCGCCTTTATCTGCTCTTCGTGCGACCTCCGCTCCCCGCCGAACCAAAAGGGGCTCGGTCCGCCGACCCTATAGGTGTTCGTGGGCCAGATCAGCCTGCCCCGACATCTTTACCTCTCGCGTGCTTCGCCTCGATCTGCTCTTCGTGCGACCTCCGCTCCCCGCCGAACCGAAAGGGGCTCGGTCCGCCGGCCCCATAGGTGTTCGTGGGCCAGATCAGCCTACCCCGACATCTTGTACTAGAGTAAGGGTACCCTAGTATCCCGAACTTGTGCACGGGCAGTTGCAGCCCTCCGCGGCAGGGCTTACCGGGTGACCGCCAAGGTCCTCCGTGGTTCCTTTGGAGCCATTCAAGAACAAAGTATTCAAGCCAGGGAGACGAGGCCCCGGCAAGAGAAGCTTGCCGGGAAGGCCACCCAAGGCACATAGGAGACAAGGCCCCGGCAAGAGGAGCTTGCCGGGAAGGCCACCCCAGGCACTTACAAGACAAGGCCCCGGCAAGAGGAGCTTGTCGGAAGGCCCGGTGAGCGACAAGCTTCCGGGCGCGACAAGACAACAACCGCGGCAAGGCGCTTGCCGCAGCATAACCTCTTCAGACCTACGCTCCAGCGCATTCACTAACGTGTCGCCCTGGGGCCTTTCCACGCGCGCGTGGCGAGAGGTTGTGCAGCCAGCGGTGCGAGGTGGCAAGCAGCGCTGACAAGTTTGCCATCGTGGCAGACGGTGGCGCTCCTGACGTTCCCTGTTTGCACTGTTAGGGAGACTAGACGGGCATTTAATGCCTTTGTCCCCTGTCGTCAGGGTTAGGTATAGCGCACTGTACACTATACAAGTAGGTGTACCAACCACTATTTTTCCATTCGTACCCCCGTCTACGTTGCCACCTGTCGGGGCCCCTTGAGCATATAAAAGGAGGCCCATGCGCAACGTAGAAAGAGTTGGTCGATCAGTTCCCTCCACGCTCAGTCTCAAGTAGCAGCTCGTGCATCAGAGCACTCGAGCGCCCCGAGCAAGAACGCAATACACCTAGACATGCAGCAGTAGGAGTATTATCTCTTCGAGAGCTCAAGCTGGGTAAACCTCTCGCGTGCTTCGCCTCGATCTGCTCTTCGTGCGACCTCCGCTCCCCGCCGAACCGAAAGGGGCTCGGTCCGCCGACCCCATAGGTGTTCGTGGGCTAGATCAGCCTGCCCCGACACCAATGAATTTTTTTAGCTCTGCATTGTTCTTGTAAGTACATGCTATCCTTTATCAGTGTACTTATATTGACAGGTAGTTGTTCATGTACCATCACTCTGCAGCTTATTTTCCTTTGCCCTCCATTTTCTACACATCGATCTATATTTACTCTTACCATAAGGTTGGTAATCAAGAAGTTTAGTTGTGCATTGCTCTTGGTTGTGCCTTTTACTGTATCGCTGCACATACATTTATAGCTACTTGGTTATGTAGCATCACTCTTCATCTTATCTTAAATATTCTCCATTTTTTTCGTATATTATCACATCTATATTTACTGTTAACAAAATGTAGAATAAAGGCAATGCTTATGAAGAAGATTTTGTGCTAAACTTCTTGAATTGCCCCACCATCGGCATTGACAAGGGCTTTATAGAGCCTGTATTCATCAGTAATGTAAGTTTGTCCTTCTCAAGCCTTCAAACTTTGTTGTGTATATTTTGTTAGGCAGGACTGCAACAGCTGTTTATTTTTGGTGTTTGCATCAAATTGCATGTTTAAAGTTTATTATGTAGTTCATAAACAAAAGCTTGTCCTTCTCAATTTTAAGTTTTTAGTTGTACAACCAAGTTCCTTGTTCATACCATGTAAATTAAACTATACGGAGCAAGTGATCTTCTTTTGCACTTCATCTATGCTTCTGTTCTTCATCCGTAATCCAGTGGTGTGGTGAACCTACCCACTACAGCACAATGAAATATTCTGCAATGTCTTAACTATGAACAATGTCATATCATTCTAATATTATTTAAACCGTCTCTTTATTTGCCAATCTGAAATGGGATAAATTGACAGCACACTAACCATTGATACTTATGAGTTCTTGATCTGTAATCCAGTGGTGTCGTGAAGCTGCTAACTCCTTCACAATGTCATTTCCTGCCATGTCTTGACCTGAACAATACCATATTGTGTAATGCAATTTTAAACTGTGTCACTTTATTCGTCAGTAAGAAATGTGATGAATTGTCAGCACTGATACTTTTATGTGGAAAACCTGTCATCTGTCTGCTTGTTTATCTTTCAGAGTGAGGAAGATATAAGTGTTGAACAAGCGCAGTCTCATCATCTTGCTCAGCTGCTTGCGCTGCAGCTCCCCAGTAGGGCTAACCTTTCTTGAACTCTATTGAAGTGCTGTCGGTTTTGTATATTATTTTGTCGGCGTGTTTATTTGCACTGGTGGCGATCTTTGATGCCCAGTGTATGTAATCTGCTGTCTTCTTGTGCCTTATTATCATAGAGGCGAACTTTTATGCCCAGTGGATGTAATATGCCGTAATTTCTTTATTGTATAGTCAGGTTTTTTTCTTATTCACGATGCTGCAGTTATTTTACTGTATATATATCCTGTCTTCATAGTAAACCGGCCAAACCGTAAAATTACGGTACATAATCGAGCCATCATGCAATCACGATGTATGATCCGCATCATGGGCCCCGTCAAACTGGCCCACTAGTAGATTCGGGCCTTTGATAGGCCGAGTAACCACCGGCCCTCTTTTCGCAAGAAAACTCAATGGGCTTTAGGAGGTCGAGAAGTAGGTTGGGCCCAAACGCGTCGAATAGTTTCACGGGCGGCAGCCGCCGGAATGGACCTCGCCCATGATTGTGCGAATCAAATCACGGGCTTTTAATAGGCCAAAGTTGTCTCGGTCCTTGTTTGGCCCATCAGATATCGGTCATGCGAAAGGTGCCGGATGCAAATCGGGCTGTAGTGAGGCCCAACTATATGACGGGCTTTTAATAGGCCGAAATTATTATAGGGCCAAAATGTTAAACGGGCCCTTAACAGGCCGAAACTTATATCAGGCCGAATTACTAAATGGGCCTTTAGCAAGTGGGACCAAAAGCATGGCGTCCAGTTAACGGACCGAATCTGATTTGGGCCATAATTGAGCCCAAAGCCTCTTAAAGGGCCAGACCTGATCTGGGCCGTGATTTGGCCCAGAAAGTGGGAGGCTTTTAACGGGCCGGATCTCATATGGGCCATTATTAGGCCCGGAACGTGGCAGGCCATTAATGGACCGGATCAAATATGGGCCGGCATTTGGCGCAAAACATCGCAACCAGTTAATGGGCCGGCCTACTAGGGTCTTCAAAATCTTGTGGGCCTATAGCTGGGCCGGCCCATTAATGTCGACAAAATCTCGTGGGCCTTTAGCTGGGCCGGCCCATTATGATCCACAAGAATTTTGTGGGCCTTTACCTGGGCCAGCCCATTATGGCCCGCTAAATCCTGTGGGCCTTTAGCTGCGCCGGCCCATTATGGTCCGCAAAATCTTGTGGGCCTTTAGTTGGGCCGGCCCATTTAAACTTGATGGGCCGTGCCACGTGTCGACGTATCATAGGCGCCTTCTGTCCAATGAGTAGATGACATCTGTCCCAACGATGAGCCGACACGTGTTTCCTCCAGCCAATGATGATTTTACACGTGGAAAATCTCCATTGGTCGGGGCTGTGAACGGGTTATTGGATCCAAAACCCGACCCGATAGCTTAACGGCTTCCCGTTACGGTGGATGCCACGTGTCGGTCACCCTTAACGAAAGCACTTCTGTGACGCGTGATTTATCGTCATGGAAGTGGACACTTCCGTGATGATAATTTTGGTAATGTCATGGAACACTTCTACGACAGCACAGGTATGACTATCTTGATTCTGTCATAAAATCGTCATGGATGTACATGCATGACAGAAAATGCGAACTACTGTGACAAACACGTAGCATCACGGAAGAGTATTTTTTTGTAGTGCATACATATCTCATTTCTCCATGGGCATTGGAATCACACACGCGCACTTCTTTTATTTCTCTCCCTCCGTCAAGGTTAGAATTTGTCTTTCTACCCTGTACTACAAGTCTCTCACATAGAAACACACACGCTCTCTCTGTTGAACACGCCCACCCCTTTAATCCCACCAACCGACCGCCACTGATGTCTCAGAGTTTAATTATGTCTTGCACACATATGCCTAAGGTTAACTCGAGTCCCGGAAACATATGAATACATACAATGGGATTCTAGCAAAGCACCTTTTATTTTGATATTTTGCTCTCTCTCTCACACACACACGCGCGCACGCGTAGACATTGTTTATCTCTTCATTTTTTTCCAACACTTGCATGCAGACCGCTTGTTTATCTCCGTGATGCTTAAAGTATGCCTCGCACACATGCTAAAAGAAATGGATATCGTAGTCCGCTACTTAAAAGTATTACCTCATATGATTACATAGCCACCATTTCATAAACTGCGTACACATTGAATTCTTATATGAATAATAAATATATTACTTCATAATAGAACCTTAAATCATCAAAGACTAATAATGGTGCATGTACATGATAGCTACAGTGGTTGTTTGAAGAAACATCAATGTAACTTTGGCATGCACAATTGAAAAGGATTATTTGTAAAAATGTTATATGTGAGTGTCCAATCTTTATATCGTTGAATCGATATTGTATCTTTGGCCACGATACGAAGTCGATATTGATTTATGTTCAAGCGATGCATGTCCATAACCGCTAGATAGTGATACGTGAATGAATTGTGCAGTCTCTTTCACTTGCATACATATCTCCTTTCTTCGTGGGCATCAGAATCATACCAGTGCACTTCATGTATTTCTGTCCCTCCGTCAAGGTTAGAATTCCTCTTCCTACCCCGTCGTACAAGTCTCTCACACAGAAACACACACTCTCTCTCTCGAACACGCCCACCCCTTTAATTCTGCCCAACCACCACCGCTAACGTTTCAAAGTATAATTATTTCTCGCACACATATGCCTAAGGTTAACTCGAGTCCTAGAACCATATGAATATATACAATGTGATTCCAGCAGAGCACCTTTTGTTTTGAGAATTCACTCTCTCTCTCTCTCTCTCACACACACACACACACACACACACACATAGGCGCACATAGACATTGCTTCTCTCTTCCTTTTTTCCGCACTTGCATGCACACCGCTTGTTTAGCTCCATGATGCTTTAAGTATGCCATGAACACATGCTAAAAGAAATGAATATAGTAGTCCCCTAATTAAAAGTGTTACCTCATATGATTACATAGCCTCCATTTCATAAATTGCATACATCCTGAATTCATATATGAATAATACATATATTACTTCATAATAGAAACTTAAATCATCCAAGACTAACGATGGTGCTTGTACATGATACCTATAGCGGTTGTTAGAAGAAACATCATTGTAACTTTGGCATGCACAATTGAAAAGGATTATTTGGAAAAAAAGTGATTTGTGAGTGTCCAATCTTTATAGCATTGAATTGATATTGGATGTTTGGCCACGATACGAAGTAGATATTGACTTATGTTCAAGCGATGCACATCCACAATCGCTAGATAGTGATACATGAATGAATTGTGCAATCTCTCTCACAACATACATATCTCATTTCACCATGGGCATCGAAATCACACACGTGCACTTCGTGTATTTCTCTCCCTCCGTCAAGGTTAGAATTCATCTTTCTACCCCATCCTACAAGTCTCTCACAAAGAAACACACACGTCTCTTTGTAGAACATGCTCAGCCCTTTAATTCCGCCACCCATCACCACTAATGTCTCAAAGTATAATTATGTCTCGCACACATATGTCTAAGGTTAACTCGACTCCCAAAACCACATGAATACGTACAATGGGATTCTAGTAGAGCCCCTTTTGTTTTGTGTTTCACTTTCTCTCTGTCTCTCTCTCACACACACACAGGCGTGCGCCCATAGACATTGTTTCTCTCTTTATTTTTTTTATGCACTTGCATGCACACCGTATGTTTATGTACATGATGCTTTAAGTATGCCTCGCGCACATGCTAAAAGAAAAGGATATTGTAGTCCACTACTTAAAAGTGTTACCTCATATAATTACATAGCCTCCATTTCATAAATTGCGTACCCGTTGAATTCATATATGAATAATAAATATATTACTTCATAATAGAAACTTAAATCATCCAAGACTAACAATGTTGCATGTACATGATAGCTAAATTGGTTGCTTGAAGAAACATCACTGTAACTTTGGCATGCACAATTGGAAACGATTATTTGGACAAGATGTAATATGTGAGTGTCCAATCTTTATAGCGCTGAATCGATATTGTATCTTTAGCCAGGATACGAAGTCGATATTGATTTATGTTCAAGCAATGCACGTCCACGGTCTCTAGATAGTGACACGCGAATGAATTGTGCAATCTCTCTCACACGCATACATATCTCATTTCTCCGTGGGCATTGGAATCACACACGTGCACTTCATGTATTTCTCTCCCTCCGTCAAGGTTAGAATTCATCTTTCTACACCATCCTACAAGTCTCTCACACAGAAACACACATGCTCTCTCTGTCGAACACGCCCACCCCTTTAATGCTTCCCACCCACCGCCACTAATGTCTCAAAGTATAATTATATTTCGCACACATATGCCTAAGGTTAACTCGAGTCCCGGAATCATATGAATACATACAATGGGATTCCAGCAGAGCACCTTTTGTTTTGAGATTTCACTCTCTCTCTCTCTCTCTCTCACACACACACACACACACAGGCGCGCGCATAGACATTGTTTCTCTCTTCATTTTTTTCGGCATTTGCATGCACACCACTTGTTTATCTTAGTGATGCTTTAACTATGCCTCACACACAAGCTAAAAGAAATGGATATTGTAGTACAATACTTAAAAGTGTTACCTCATATGATTACATAGCCTCCATTTTATAAATTGCGTATCCGTTGAATTCATATATGAATAATACTTATATTACTTCATAATAGAACCTTAAATCATCCAAGACTAACATGGTGCTTGTACATGGTAACTACAGTGGTTATTTGAAGAAACATCACTGTAACTTTGGCATGCACAATTGAATAGGATTATTTGGAAGAAATGTGATATGTGAGTGTCCAATATTTATAGCGTTGAATCGATATTGTATCTTTGGCCACAATACGAAGTAGATATTGATTTATGTTCAAGCGATGCACGTCCATGATCGCTAGATAGTGATACGTGAATGAATTGAGCAATCTCTCTCACAACATACATATCTCATTTCACCGTGGGCATCGGAATCACACACGCGCACTTCGTGTATTACTCTCCCTCCGTCAATGTTAGAATTCAACTTTCTACCCCATCCTATAAGTCTCTCACATAGAAACACACACGTCTCTCTGTCGAACACACTCACCCCTTTAATTTCGCCCACCCACCACCACTAATGTCTCAAAGTATAATTATGTCTCGCACACATATGCATAAGGTTAACTCGACTCCCGGAACCATATAAATACGTACAATGGGATTCTAGCAGAGCACCTTTTGTTTTGAGGTTTCACTCTCTCTCTCTCTCTCTCTCTCTCTCTCTCTCTCTCTCTCTCTCTCTCACACACACACACACACATGCGTGCGCCCATAGACATTGTTTCACTCTTCTTCTTTTTTCAGGCACTTGCATGCACACCGCTTGTTTATCTCCATGATGCTTTAAGTATTCCTTGCGCACATGCTAAAAGAAATGGATATTGTAGTCCGCTACTTAAAAGTGTTACCTCATATGATTGCATAGCCTCCATTTAATAAATTGCGTACCCGTTGAATTTATATATGAATAATACATATATTACTTCATAATAGAACCTTAAATCATCCAAGACTAACAATGGTGCATGTACATGATAGCTATAGTGGTTGTTTGAAGAAACATCACTGTAACTTTGGCATGCACAATTGAAAAGGATTATTTGGATAAAATGTAATATGTCAGTGTCCAATCTTTATAGCACTGAATCGATATTGTATCTTTGGACATTATACGAAGTAGATATTGATTTATGTTCAAGCAATGCACGTCCATGATCGCTAGATAGTCACACTTGAATGAATTGTGCAATCTCTCTCACACGCATACATATCTCATTTCTCCGTGGGCATCGGAATCACACACGTGCACTTCATGTATTTCTCTCCCTCCTACAAGGTTAGAATTCATCTTTCTACACCATCCTACAAGTCTCTCACACAGAATAACACATGCTCTCTCTGTCGAACACGCCCACCCCTTTAATTCCTCCCACCCACCGCCACTAATGTCTCAAAGTATAATTATTTTTCGCACACATATGCCTAAGGTTAACTCGAGTCCCGGAATCATATGAATACATACAATGGGATTCCAGCATAGCACCTTTTGTTTTGAGATTTCACTCTCTGTCGGTTTACAAAAAGAGGGGTACACCTTTTAACTGTGCACGGGCAGTCTGAGCCGCGGGCGCCGCCACACTAAGCAAGGCAAGGAAGGTGAGCCAAGGTAAGGCCGAAGCTCGAAAGGAGCAGAACGACGCCAAGACCAAGACCACAAAGAGCAAAGGGGACGAGCAGACTCCCGGCAAGATCCTTGCCGGGGCGGTTTTTGTAAACCCGCAAGGTTCTTGCCGGGCGGTTTCCCATGCCCACGGAGCGGATCACCTTTGAAGTCCACTGCCCCCCATGGGGCAAAGGATTCGGGAGACATCCCCGTGGTGGCTTGCAGATCTTTGTGAAGACATTCAAAGATCAGATACATACTATAGAAGATGACGACCCTTGGCGGGATCCCGGCCAAGGAGGACTGATAAGGCCCCGGCAAGAGCCTTGCCGGGATGACAAGAAGCGCCATGGCAAGACTCCTTGCCGGGGCCCCGGCAAGACCCTTGCCGGGGCTGCGGCAAGGCCCCTGCCAAGGACACCCGTAGGGCCACCATCAGGCCCGCACCAATCAAGCCTCCACCATGTAGCTGCCGACCCAACCAGTTGGGCAGCCACCTGCGTGGCGGCAAGCGAACCTTCATGGAGACCCACCACTGCGCCACCTCAGCTGCCAGCCTGCCTACATGGCACCACAGGCACCGCTGGCCAGGGCGCGTGTCAACACGAAAGGGAGCGGCGACGGACGAGACTGGGCTCTCCCCCGTCCCCGATAAAGCAAGGACACCTAAGCAAGACGTATTTATGGCGCCTTGTCATGTAATGCGAGGGATAAACTCGTATGACTGTACCCTTTGCACCTCTTGTGTGCCACTGTGGCAACCCCTTTCCCTATAAAAGGAGGCCCAAGGTGACCAGGAGGAGGATTCGGCTTTTTGGAGCTCATCACGCCCCTTTGCTAGCTCAAGAACACAGATCAACAAACCACCAAACCAGGAGTAGGGTTTTATGCATCCCCGCGGCCCGAACCTGGATAAAGAGACCGTGTGCTATCTGCTTGATCCGCTCTTCTCACGACCCCGCCCAAGAACCGGAGTAGGGATTCTTGTGATCCCATAGGTGTCGTCCCCGCACCGACATCTTTGGCGCGCCAGGTAGGGGGCGCAGTTGTGAGAATCCGCTCTAGCAGTTAGCCCGGCACTCCTTCATCTTCGTGATCCTAGAAGAAGAAAGGAGGCCAGAAGGTCGATGCTTGAGCGATCACCAACAGAAGCTAAGTTGCACTGACTCCTTACTTGTGCTACCCTTCTTATTTGAGGTTATCCCCCCCCCCCCCCCACGGAGATGTCACGCCTTTGTATGAGAAACCCGCACGCCAGGGGGCTCTCCCACGATCGACAACGCCCTTGCCCTGTTTCAATTCCGCTCAACAGCTCAAGCAGCTGCGTCGAGAATGGCAGAGTAACCTTCCACGATCGACATCGCCCTCGATTCTGACTCGAGTCAAGCTCGACAGTTCGGGCGGCCGTGTTTGGAACGGAAAGGTGGCTCGTCCGGCAGCACGCGTACCCAGCAGGCCCCCGGGGATCCGTCCCCAAAACGCTGCTAGGGGCTTTCGCGCCGGCAAGCCTACCCGATCGATGAGGGGCACACATACAAAGAGGAATTGAACGGGGAAATAACTTGCAAGAAAATTAAGAGTACTTCAAAGTTATATTACATCACGTCATAGCTGCGGTTTTAACTAAAGATAAAATTTGTCTTGGTCGGGAACCTGCAGCGGCGAAGAAGAACGGGATGCTCAATCCCGGCGCTGGCCTTCCACCCTCTTGATTTCGTCAATGCCGTTGGTGATGGGCTTGATGCGCTCCTTGAGCACTGTGAGGTCAACACCCTCCGGCAAGCTCTTCATCGAGGCCGCGAAGCCAAGGTTGGGATTCCAGTGCGCCACCTTGGTGAGGACCTTGGTCACAACCCTCCGGCAAAGTCGCCGGGCCTCCTCGGCCGGCGTGGCCGGCCCTGTTGGAGTGGAGATAGGCCAAGGCTCCGAGGACGCCTTCGAAGAACTGGGTCAGCTTGGCGTTGACGGTCCCGCTGCGCTTGGGGGCGTACCTCACGTTTGGCAACCCCATGGTGGCCAATTGTGAGGTGACCCTGCCGGCGATGACCTCCAGATGGCTGATCCACTTGTTCTCACCCACCACATATTCCTGGTGGGAGGCGGCCTCGTTTGCCCGCAGCAGCTTCTCCTCCTCGAGGCTCCTGGTCAAGGTCTCCTCCTGAGCCCTGCTCTCCGATAGCATCTTCTCGAGACCCTCCAGGTTCAGCTTGAGGTCTCTGATGGAGTTTTGCGCGTCGGAGAGCTCCCCGGTCCTGCTGATGACTACTCATTGCGCCTCTATCAAGGCGCGGTTGAGCATGTTCTTCTCGCCGGACAACTTGAGGGCCTGCTCCTTCAGCTCGTCCCGCTCCGCTTCCAGCTCCTTCGCCTTGCCGACATGGGCCAGAGCCTGGGCATCGAGTGCCTTCTTGTGCCTCTGCTCCAGCTCGCGGGTCCGTCGCGTGACAAGGGCCTCGAGCTCCTCATCCTGTTGCTGAGCGCTATGCTAAGCTTCGCTTCACGCGCGGAGAGGTCCTCTTCCTGGGAATCCAAGGCGGCTTGATGTTGGTTCCGGGCGGCTTCGGCCGCGGTGGCCAAGTTCGCTGCCTCTTCCTGAGCCTTCTTGATGTCGGCCATTCTCATGGTGAGCTCCACGTCGCTTGGCCAACTCCTCCTGAAAGGCCCTTCGCTTCCTCGCGAGTCTGGTGGAACCAGGTCTGCGTCTCAGCAACGCACGCCTTGAAATCCACCTCCGTGTTGTCCACCGCTGCCATCCTGGCCTTGATCTTGTCCAGGCGGGCACGGTAGAGCACTTGGAGCTTCTGGAAGTCGGCCCCCATGGCGCGGAAAAGCTGCTCTTCTGGAGAACCGTCGCCACCAACGTCCGGCTCATCAACCACCTCAAGCCCGGTGGCGGCAAGCACCTCGCCGTCCAAGGCTTCCCCTTCTGCAGGCGCTCGGCTTGACGTCCCCGGGAGATGGACGAAAAGATCGTCGCCCACCTTCAGATATCTGCCAGGGCCCGAGGTTGAGGAAGAGGGAGGCTGGTCACCCACCGCCTCTTCCTCGGTGGAGGCCTTGCCGGCCCCGCCGGCAGGCCCACTGCTGGCGCCCTCGGCAGAAGCTTCGCAGGACGCCTTAGCGGCCTCCGCAGCGGCGTCCTCGGCGGCACCCTTGGTGGTTTCGTCAGCGGCAGCCTCATCAGCATCCTAGGCGGCCTCCTCGGCAGCAATCCTGCTGGCCTCCGCCGCGGCCTCCTCAGCAATGTCTCCCACAATAGTGTCCACGTCCTCCGTGTCTGTTGAAGGAGGGCCTGGGCAGTAATGGGGCGATGAAGCCAAGAAAGGAATAAGGGAAAAACAGAGACGAAGGACAGGCGACTCACCAGGCTGTGTCAGGAAGAAGTCCCTCTCCGCCAAAGATTTGGCGCCATGGCAGAGTCACCAGCCCAAGTTCCCTCTTCCTCCATGGGTATAGGCTCCGTGCTGGTGCCCTTGCCGGGACGCCCCATGCGGCATAGTCGATGGGGGTGGTGTGTTAGGAGCAGCCCTCTGTGGCTCCTCCTGCTGCCGCTCCCCTCCTACAAAACCCGGCAAGGTCAGCATCATGGCATCGAACGCCTACCACATGTCGAGTAGGAAGAGGGTGATGAACTTACGCTGGGGGCTGCGCCGGGGGCTGCTGTCCGGGCTGCTCAGCACCACCAGTGGTGTCTCTGAGGCCCCACTGGGCTGATCGCCGCCAAGGTCCTCGCCCTCTTCGCCCTCCGGGCCAACTTCTCCGCCTCCTGAAAGAAAAAATGGACCAAGACAAGCGACCCGATTCGGGAAGTGGAAATAATAAAGTGAGGAATGGAGTACTTACTGTCAGTCCGTCTCCTCCTCTTCCACCAGCTTCCTCTTCCTCTCCGGGCTGAGAGACCCGAGATCAAAAGGGAGCTCCACATCATCATCCGAATCGACGCCTGCAGGAGGAGGCGAAGAGGGCGACAGGGTTTGTGCGCGCCTCGATGAGGAAGGGGCCGTCGCCTTCTTCTTCTCAGCGGCCCTCGTCAGCCCCTTTGCCGCCGTGGCCCTCGTGTGGCGCCCGGACCCCTCCAGGGTCAATTGAGGCCGCGTGGCCCTGCCGGGCCGGACCGGCTTGCCGGAGCCAGCCCGCCGCAGGACCCGCCCTCTTCCCCTGGTTGGCGTCGAGCCCGCTGCCACGTCCTCCTCCTCCTTCGACGACTCGTCGGCCGCGTCCTTGACAAGTGGAGCTCCAGCCGGGTTCGTGAAAAGCCAGGCTGGCCTCCCCTTGTTGTGCAACGGGGCGATCCGGCGGCGAATGAAGTCCGCCCCGATCATCTCCAGGATGAGCCCTGCCTGGGTCAGCCGGAGGATCCTGGTGGTGGCGACGGTGAGCCTCCCATCGGCAGCATCGACATCACCCCAGTTGCTGCCGCGGACCGGCGGCGTTCGACGGACCTTGCAGAATTCCGGCGGATCTTCGTCCTCGATCCAGCACCACCGGCCACGCCATTCATCACACTTCTCCTTCATGGAACCTTCCGGGTACGCCCCCTTGGATCTTGAGATCCAGGCGATACATCCGGAGACGGCGCCTCCGGGCTAGATTCGAGGGGAGAAATAATGGCGAAAGAGTGTCGTGTTGGGCTGCACTCCGGCAAAGCCTTTGCAAAGATGCGCGAAGAGAGCCAAGCATGCCACCGCATTCGGAGTGAAATCCAAAAGGCAAAAGCCGAAGGTGTGCATGATATCGCAGAAGAAATCGGAAAAAGGGGGGCATAACCCGCAAGAAAGGTAATCGAAGAAAAAGGGATACCGGTTTGGGGCATGATCGGCACAGGCGGCAGGAATGATGCGCGTCGCCGGGTGCCCCGAATTCTCTCCCCCAGTCTTCACTCCCCATAAGGGCTTGAAGGAGGCCAGGAGATCATGAACACCAATTGACGAGGGGATGAAGAAGGCAGACTTCGTCCGGTCCCCCGACAGCGCGCTCTCCGGCGGCTCCACGGTCCCAGAGCTCTTAGCCACCCCTTGCCCTTGGCGGATTTGGGCGGCATGGCGGCCAAGAAGTCTAGAGGAGCAAGGAAGGAGGGTGGCGGCAAGCTGACAAAGGCGCATTTACAAAATCTTAGGAGGGAAGGAAGAGAGGAAACGGCGGCTCTGAGATTGGAAAAGGTACGAGAGAAAAGGTGAAAGTGAGCAGCACGCCCGCGGTTATTCCTTCTTATGGGGGAAAACGCGGGCTGCCTCCTTTCACATTAACTACGACGGGACGCATGCGTGCAGAGCTCAGCCCCACGCATGCCGCCCATGTCACGCACGCCTCCCCACGCCAAGCCATGCGCGGGAGGCATGGGAACCGCAGCGCGCGAAAAGACTTACCGCGGTAAAAACCACCCTGCCTCACAAGACCGCTTTTGGGCCTAGCCCAACGACGCGATTGCGCTTACGTGTGGCCCAGTTCGGGGCTCCTGTCGGTGTACAAAAAGAGGGGTACACCTTTTAACTGTGCACGGGCAGTCTGAGCCGCGGGCGCCGCCACACTAAGCAAGGCAAGGAAGGTGAGCCAAGCTAAGGCCAAAGCTCGAAAGGAGCAGAACGACGCCAAGACCAAGACCACAAAGAGCAAAGGGGATGAAGCAGACTCCCCCGGCAAGATCCTTGCCAGGTTTTAGCAAACCATGCAAGGCCCTTGCCGGGGCGGCTCGCCCCACGCCAACGGAGCGGATCATCTTTGAAGTCCACTGCCCCCCATGGGGCAAAGGATTCGGGAGACATCCCCGTGGTGGCATGCAGATCTTTGTGAAGACATTCAAAGATCAGATACATACTATAGAAGATGACGACCCTTGGCGGCATCCCGGCCAAGGAGGACCACAAGGCCCCCGGCGAGAGCCTTGCTGGGATGACAAGAAGCGCCATGAAGACCCTTGCCGGGCCCGGCAAGACCCTTGCCGGGGCCCCCTGCAAGGCCCCTCGCTAAGGACACCAGAGGCCACCATCAGGCCCGCACCAATCAAGCCTCCACCATGCAGCTGCCGACCCAACCAGTTGGGGAGGCACCTGCGTGGCGGCAAGCGAACCTTCGTGGGGACCCACCACTGCGCCACCTCAGCTGCCTGCCTGCCTACATGACACCACAGGCACCACTCGCCAGGGCGCGTGTCAACACGAAAGGGAGCGGCGACGAACGAGACTGGGCTCTCCCCCGTTCCAGATAAAGCAAGGACACCTAAGCAAGACGCATTTATGGCGCCTTGTCAAGGGATAAACTCGTATGACTGTACCCTTTCCACCTCCTGTGTGCCACTGTGGCAACCCCTTTCCCTATAAAAGGAGGCCCAAGGCGACTAGGAGGAGGACTCGGCTTTTTGGAGCTCCTCACGCCCCTTTGTTGCTCAAGAACACAGATAAACAAAACACCAAACCAGGAGTAGGGTTTTACGCATCCCCGCGGCCCGAACCTGGATAAAGAGACCGTGTGCTATCTACTTGATCCGCTCTTCTCACGACCCCCGCGCCCCGCAACCGTAGTAGGGATTCTTGTGATCCCATAGGTGTCGTCCCCGCACCGACACTCTCTCTCTCTCTCTCTCTCTCTCTCTCTCTCTCTATCACACACACACACACAGGCGCGCGCATAGACATTGTTTCTCTCATCATTTTTTCCGGCATTTTCATGCACACCGCTTGTTTATCTCAGTGATGCTTTAATGTAGGACCTTGAAGTATGTCTAGAGGGGGGTGATTAGACTACTTGACCAATTAAAAACTTAGCCTTTTCCCAGTTTTAGAGTTTGGCAGATTTTAGCTATCTTAGGACAAGTCAAGCAATCATCACACAATTCAAGCAAGCTTGCAAAGAGTGTATGAGTAGAAATTAAAGCATGCAACTTGCAAGAAAGTAAAGGGAAGGGTTTGGAGGATTCAAACGCAATTGGAGAAACGGATGTTTTTGGCATGGTTCCGATAGGTGGTGCTATCGTACCTCCACGTTGATGGAGACTTCAACCCACGAAGGGTAACGGTTGCGCGAGTCCACGGAGGGCTCCACCCACGAAGGGTCCACGAAGTAGCAACCTTTTCTATCCCACCATGGCCGTCGCCCATGA
This sequence comes from Aegilops bicornis, assembly GCA_021605145.1. Taxonomy (NCBI): domain Eukaryota; kingdom Viridiplantae; phylum Streptophyta; class Magnoliopsida; order Poales; family Poaceae; genus Aegilops; species Aegilops bicornis. The sequence goes on from CM038674.1 coordinate 293,901,768, forward strand.
AGGACTTGCCTCACCTAGCGGTAGATCTTCACGAAGTAGGCGATCTCCTTGTCCTTACAAACTCCTTGGTTCAACTCCACAATCTTGTCGGAGGCTCCCAAGTGACACCTAGCCAATCTAGGAGACACCACTCTCCAAGAAGTAACAAATGGTGTGTTGATCATGAACTCTTTGCTCTTGTGCTTCAAATGATAGTCTCCCCAACACTCAACTCTCTCTCATAGGATTTGGATCTGGTGGAAAGAAGATTTGAGTGGAAAGCAACTTGGGAAGGCTAGAGATCAAGATTCATATGGTAGGAATGGAATATCTTGGCCTCAACACATGAGTAGGTGGTTCTCTCTCAGAAATGGTAAGTTGGAAGTGTAGGTTTGTTCTGATGGCTCTCTCCACGAATGAAGAGGAGGTTGAGGGGTATATATAGCCTCCACAGAAAATCTAACCGTTACACACAATTTACCAATCTCGGTGGGACCGAATCAAAAAACTCGGTCAGACCATTTTTAGTAAACCTAGTGACCGTTAGGCTTTTCGTGGATCGACTTGCATCTCGGTAGGACCGATATGGTTAGGGTTAGGGCATAACGTAATCTCGGTGAGACTGATTACACAAACTCGGTGAGACCGATTTTGGTAACTAGCTAACCAGAGGGTTGGTCAGGTAAACTCGGTGGGACCGAGTTGCTCTTTTCGGTGAGACCGAAATGTTACAAAAGGGAAACAGAGAGTTTACATTGCAATCTGGGTGGGACCGATCCGCTCTTTCGGTGAGACCGAAAAGTTACGAAAAGGAAATAGAGAGATTAGAATCCCATCTCGGTGAGACCGAGATCCCTATCGGTAGAACTGATTTTCCTAGGGTTTGTGGCAGTGTCTATGACATATGGAATCGGTGGCGCCGGATAGGAAGAATTGGTGAGACCGATTTTGGCTTTAGGTTTAGGTCATATATGGATGTGATAAAGTAGCTGAGGGTTTTGGAGCATATCACTAAGCACATGAAGCAAGAGGCTCATTAAGCAACACCTCATCCCTCCTTGATAGTATTGGCTTTTCCTATATACTCAATGTGATCTTGAATCACCCAAATATAAAATGAAGAGTCTTGAGCTTTTGAGCTTGAGCCAATCCTTTGTCATTAGCATTTTGAGGGATCCACTTTCATCATCCATGCCATGCCATTCATTGAGCTTTCCTGAAATGTTCATCTTGGAATAGCATTAGCTCAATGAGCTATATGTTGTTATGAATTACCAAAACCACCTAGGGATAGTTGCACTTTCAATCTCCCCTTTTGGTAATTGATGACAACATAGAGATCAAAGCTTCGACAAATGATAATAAGATTGAAAAACATCGTCGCTTTGAGAAGTATGTGATAAGCAAGAGCTCCCCCTAAATTTGTGCATAGATTATGATTTGCTTTGGACTGCAAATGCACAAGGAACTAGGCTCATGGGATCATCTTCCATGTCACATACATCTTGGTGGAGCGCTCAAAATGATACGGAATGAATACATGCACTCATCACCAAGCACAGTAAATGATCACACAGGATAGATAAGATAATATCATCAAACATGCATAAGTGTAGCTTATGATCAAACACATGATCATCAATGTCTCACAAGAATAGCATAGTATCTCAAGCAATCAAAAGCAAACAAGTTTAAAAACCACCAAATCAAGAGAGAACAAAAGCAACACTCTCTCTCGAAGCCTATGATCTATACATTTTTCTCCCTTTGGCAACAAGTTACCAAAAAGTTCATAGAAAATGCATAGTGCTAGATCGACTCTCAGGCTTGATCTTCAGGTGGTGGAGTCCGTGATAGCGCCAAGGACGAAAGCTTCAGTTGAAGTAGATGGAGCTGGAGCTGGTGTAGGTGCTGGAGCTGGTGGCATTGAGGCTGTAGCTGGTGCAGATGAAGTGGCTCTGGTGTCAGGAACTGGCACAGGAGATGACCTCTGGGCTCTAGGCGCTCTGTCAAATGCATCAGGTGTTGTTTTGCCCTTCCTCTCCTGCATGTCATCCTGTAGTTGCTCCACTGCACACTGAATCTCAGTTACTTTCACATCTAAGTCATAGAACTTTTGTTCCATGATTCTCTCCAAGCTCTCCTGATTTTGAGGGAGGGTGGCCAATCCCTTCTCAATCCTCAGAGTTGATGCTATTAAGTATCCAAGCTGCTCCTGCTTGTTCTTCAAGAAATACTCAGATGCCTCCTCTTGAGTTGGCATCCTGGCAGCCTTCTCCTTCCTCGCCTTCTCCTTCTTCTCTTGTGCTTGAACTGACGATGGATCATTCTCATTCATGACAACCTCATTGTCCTCAAAGTCTGGATATATTGGAAAATGTTCTTTATCCAATAGATATTTGCATGTGCCCATCTTTGAGTTAATCAACTCTTGGATCTGAGGGGCATATCCACAACTTCTTTTCTGATCAGCTGCAGTCCTCTTAATGGTTTCAACCATAAGGCTCATGACTTTGAATTTCTGTGGCATATCAAACAAATGCAACATGTTGATTGCATGCCCTCTAATCATGTTGTGGTCACCAGACTTTGGTAGTAGAGTATGCCTTAAGATGCAGTTGATAGTTGGCAGCCCTGACAGAAGGAAGTGGAGTGATCCAAACTTATGTGTCTCAATGGCTGTGTCTGGGATCTCCTTGTACATGTGTGCCATGGAATTGTGGTCCATTTTATTCTTGGCATATACATCAAGGTCATCTTCATTCTCCTTTGGGGCATTTATCAGCTTTGCCCACTCCTCAAAAGTTGACTGGTACCTTGTACCTTCAGACATCCACACTATCCAGCCATCTAGATAAAAGTGTGCTATGGAGTATAACTGCATGATAAGTTCATCGTTCCAGTTTGTGAGCTTTTGCCCAACGAAGTCTGCAACTCCAACAGCAACAAAACTGTCTTGCACTCTAGGATAGTGCTCTACATTTTCTTTCATGTAGGTCCAGTCGACCCACCTCATATCACACACTATGTTCCTTGGTGTGGAACCTATAGTCCACAATAGTTCTTCTTATTGTGGCATATGGATCTGTCATCCTCCATAGCCTCAACCCATTGTCTCTTCTGATCTTCAAATCCTCAGCCACATGATGGGCATCATTGTGGTCTGGTATCTTTGGCTTGAGCTTCCTCAAAACTTGTCCTTCTTCATCTTCTTCTTCAGCAACCTCAGGCACTGGGGCCTTGTTCTTCTCAGTAGCTGGAATACTCCTGGTATTCCTCTTTGGTGCAGACTTGGCCTTGGGGGCAGCTTTGGGTGCTTCCTTGGGCTTAGATGTGGCAGCCCCTGATCTTATAGCATCACCCATAAGCTTTGGTGCCTTTGGTGCTAGTGCAGCAATCTCTTCTTCCTCTTCCATCATGGAAGGCTTCCCAATAACTCTGACTGTGGTCTTCTTGACCACCTCTTTCCTTTTCTTCCTTCAAAGAAGAAATGGCTCTTTGGGATCAGGCTTATCAGGAATTTGAGTTGATGCTCTGACCTTTGGCATAGGTGTCCTCTTGGCAGGAACCTTCTTATTGAGTCCAGGCTTTGTGCTATGTGTTGAGCCATACTCCTTTTTTAGCACAACCTTCTTGGAGGTTGCTTCATCCTCTTCTGCCCTATAATCCTCATCTTCAGAATCTGAGGTTTTCTTCTTCCTTTGCCTGGTGGCTGCTTTAGGCAAATTGCTTGGGGTGCTCCTGCTGCCTTCATCTGAAGAGCTGGAGGGACTCGTGCCCTCACTCATGTTCACCTGCTCCTCGACACATTACATTGTCACTCTGGTCGACATCTTGCAAACATTGACTCACCACCTGTGAAGAGTTATAGATGAGGTAGAGTGGATGAGCATCACAAAATGCAGAGATTTTTATGAAGAATGACTCAAAAATTCAGTTTTAGTTTTCCACGTAAAGCATTTCGGATCAACCGACTTTCAAACTCGGTGATACCGAAGCAGTTTTGGAACCTAAACTGATGAACTCGGTCAGACCGAGTCAAAGTTCTGTGGCACTGAGACTGCTAGGGTTTCACAAAGTCCTAAAATCGGTCTCACCGATTAGCAATTCTCGGTCAGACCGAGTCTCACTAGTGCAATGGCATAAGCCAAATCGGTGGGACCAAGTTTTTCAACTCGGTGGGTCCGAGATGGTTTCGGCGGAAACCTAACCCTAAATTTTCGAATCAAAACTATTCTAAGGATTGCATTGACTGGATAGGAGTATTTCAATCGTGGCAAGAATCAATAAGAACACACTGTGCTGAGAATAGGACGAGGAAAGCACTATGATCGAGTCCATACCCTAGTTCGCCGGAGACTCGCTACGGCGGCAACGGCGGGGTTGATTTCCGTTGACGACGGTGGAGACCAGCGACAGGAGGCGGCTCGCGACGAGGAGACGATCCGGAGACCATGGAGGCAGAGCGAGCTATTGCGCGGGCGAAGAGGTTCGGAGAAATTTCCAATTTTTGGCCCGTGACTATATATAGCCTGACCCTGTCGGTGTGACCGAGTGGAACAACTCGGTGGCACCGAGATGCAAAACTGTGTACAGTTATTGCAACTCGATGTGACCGAAAGGTTCTAATTGGTTGCACCGAGATTGAAAACCTAGATCGATTAAGTGATCTCGGTAAGACCGAAATGGAGGAATCGGTCGGACCGAGAATCACAAAGAAGTTTTGGAAGTTTAAGTCTATGATTTAATCGGGGACTCCGAAAGTGCTCCTCACAGTAGTGGTTTGAATCTGACTTGATCAAATTTTGTGATGTAGCATGAATAGAGTTTGAGACGAGAAAAGCATAGATAGCTAGAGAAGGTTCTTAGGCATTCTTGTCCATCCACTTGGCCAAATAGAAAGAAGCCAATCATTCAAAACAACAAGTGGATGTCCTCGAATGAGTAAAGTATGCAACCAACATGCTCACACAATAAGATGGCAAATGAGATATGTGGCAAAGCATGCACAACCAATTCTAGCATCTATCAAGCAATTGGCGATGACTAGGTCATCTATATATGAGTATATTGACTTAGGAGTCAAATGATAGACATTTGATCATAGGTCATACTCATCGTTTAAGCTCAAGTGGGGTTACCACTTTTACATAAAGCATTTATGTGTTCACATCATTAGAGTTGCTTTGACTCAATTCCTAGAGTTAAGCTCCCCCTAGATGTGAGATCCCCCCTAAGAGGGATGAACTAACCTTGGGTTTTGTCGATGATGACTTTATGTAGGTGTTGAAGATGTGGATGTTCAATGTTGTTGTAGATCTTTTTGGAGCAATACTTTGGAGTGAGTTGCACTTTCAATACCTACATGGGTTAGTCCCACAAGGAACAAACAAGTATATCCATAGACATAGACTTATGCACACACAAAATGATGTCCATGAAATCTTTAGGTTACCTTGTCCCTTGCCTTACCAACATGAGGGTTTGTGACTCCTTGAACTAGTGCAAGATATGGAACTTGATTGCACTTGTCCTTACCATAATGATGTGAGTGAAATATGTTGGCGGAGTCACCCTCAAGAACTCTCTAGTTTTTCTTCTTCAGGATCCACATCATCTTGATGGGAATCCTTGGAGTTGTAGTTGTACTTGATGAGGTAGAACTTGACGTAGTCTTGGGAATCCACTTGACCGAGACCTTAGGTGCTTCTTCAAATGCATCAATCTCTTCTTGAAGCTTGTCCTTGCCTTTGTTCTTGTGGTCTTGTGGTGGAAGATCATCTTGTTCTTGTGTTCCCTTGAAGGAAGTAGGATCATACTTCTCTTGTTCAGAAACAAACTTCATCTTGGGGTATTGATCTTCTTCCCACTCAACTCCATTGGCATTGAACTTCCGTTCAAAACCAACACCTTGATTCTTCCGGTGCCTTCCTTGGTTGTGTACAATTTCCTCGAATTGCTTACTCCCGGCAAGGCTCTTGTATACACCTTTCTCTATAATTCCCTTCAATAAGCTATTTTCTTGCTCAAGTGTAACTTGGCTAAGAGAATCATTAGTGGAATCAAGAGAACTACTAGAAGCAACAATATTGGATTTGACATTATTATTGTTACTACTAGAAGAAGAATCTTTCTTGTTCTTGTTACTAGACTTGACTTGAGGCATGTAAGTAGATAAGAGTAAACGCTTGGCAATGTAAGAAGAGCTTTTCTTACGGAGATCATCATTGTTTGCTTTTAAGAACTCATGCTCTTGCTCAAGATTGAGCTTTTCAAAGCGTAACTTCTCATGAGCCCTTAAAAGATCTCGATGATCTTCAAAGATAATTTCATGAGCTAACTTAAGAGTGTTTAGTTCTTTAGTTAGACGCTCAATTTTCTCCTTATCATTGTCATTCGTTTCACCTTGATTAGCATGATTAATTGACGTTTCATCATAGTATTCATCACTAGAGTTGTCAACAAGTAAATCATCATCACCTAACAAGTCATCTTCATCAACATCAAAATCAACATACTCAGGGTGTGTTACCTTAGGACCTTTGGCCATGAAGCATCTACCAATTCCTTCATTTGGTGATTCAAATATGTCGTAGGAGTTGGTTGACACAAGTGCTAGACCGGCAACACCTTCATATTGAGTAGATTCAGAGTCGGAGTGATAGCTTCTCTCGGAGTGATGGTCGGAGTCGGAGCCGGAAACCCATTCACCAACATGAGCTTGATGTCTTTGTTTTGTGTAGCTCTTTGATGATTTGTCCTTCCTTTCCGAATCCTTGCTTCTCCGTGAGGGTATTTGTTCATAACGATCATCTCTACTCCTCCTCTCTCTTGGTGATGATTCTTCTCTTCTACTTCTTCTTTTTGGAGAGTCTTCTCTTCTTTTGTAGGGTGCCGTACACTCATTGGAATAGTGTCCGGGTCTCCCACAATTGTAGCAATTTCGCTCTCGAATAGAAGATCTTTTGTCATTATAAGACCTTGACTTGGAGCTTCTTTCTTTGCTTCTACTCTTGTAGAATTTGTTGAAGTTCTTCACCATTAAGCTCAGTTCTTCATTGAAGGTGTGTTTCTCACTTGATGATGTGGGGGCTTCACTTGAGGCTTTGTAAGCACCACTTGACTTGTTGTGAAGTTCCTCCTTAACCTTAAGTGACATCTCATGAGCAACAATTTTTCCAATGACTTCCGTTGGCTTGAGATCTTTGTAGTTTGGCATCATTTGAATCAATGTGCACACGGTATCATACTTTCCATCCAATGCTCTTAGGATCTTCTTGATGATGAATCTGCTACCATCTCTTCACTCCCTAAGCCGGCAATTTCATTTGTGATAAGTGCAAGCCTAGAGTACATTTCAGCAACACCTTCACCATCCTTCATTTTGAACTTGTCAAGCTGACTTTGGAGCACATCCAACTTGGATTCCTTGACGGATTCGGTACCATCATGCATATCAATCAAAGTATCCCAAATTTCCTTTGCATTTTCAAGACGGCTGATTTTGTTGAATTCTTTGGGGCATAATCCGTTGAAGATGATATCACAAGCTTGAGCGTTGTATTGCAACATCTTCAATTCTTCCGCATTAGCTTCACGGTTCGGCTCTCTCTCATCAAAGAATTCACCTTGCAAGCCAATACAATAATTGCCCAAACGGCGGGGTTATGTCCGAGAATATGCATTTTCATCTTATGCTTCCAACTAGAAAAGTTAGTACCATCAAAGCAAGGACCTCTACGGTGATAATTTCCCTCGCTAGATGCCATACTCTCCTAGGTTGTGAAAGCAAGGCTATGACCACCAAAAGCTATGAAAATCAAAGCAAATGGAGACCAAGCTCTGATACCACTTGTAGGACCTTGTAGTATGTCTAGAGGGGGGTGATTAGACAACTTGACCAATTAAAAACTTAGCCTTTTCCCAGTTTTAGAGTTTGGCAGATTTTAGCTATCTTAGGACAAGTCAAGCAATCATCACACAATTCAAGCAAGCTTGCAAAGAGTGTATGAGCAGCGGAAATTAAAGCATGCAACTTGCAAGAAAGTAAAGGGAAGGGTTTGGAGGATTCAAACGCAATTGGAGACACGGATGTTTTTGGCTTGGTTCCGATAGGTGGTGCTATCGCATTCTCCACGTTGATGGAGACTTCAACCCCACGAAGGGTAACGGTTGCGCGAGTCCACGGAGGGCTACACCCACGAAGGGTCCACTTGGTAGCAACCTTGTCTATCCCACCATGGCCATCGCCCACGAAGGACTTGCCTCACTAGCGGTAGATCTTCACGAAGTAGGCGATCTCCTTGCCCTTACAAACTCCTTGGTTCAACTCCACAATCTTGTCGGAGGCTCCCAAGTGACACCTAGCCAATCTAGGAGACACCACTCTCCAAGACGTAACAAATGGTGTGTTGATGATGAACTCCTTGCTCTTGTGCTTCAAATGATAGTCTCCCCAACACTCAACTCTCTCTCATAGGATTTGGATCTGGTGGAAAGAAGATTTGAGTGGAAAGCAACTTAGGAAGGCTAGAGATCAAGATTCATATGGTAGGGATGGAATATCTTGGCCTCAACACATGAGTAGGTGGTTCTCTCTGAGAAATGGTAAGTTGGAAGTGTAGTTTTGTTCTGATGGATCTCTCCACGAATGAAGAGGAGGTGGAGGGGTATATATAGCCTCCACACAAAATCTAACCGTTACACACAATTTACCAATATCGGTGGGACCGAATCAACAAACTCGGTCAGACCGATTTTAGTAAACCTAGTGACCGTGAGGGTTTTCGGTGGATCGACTTGCATCTCGGTAGGACCGATATGGTTAGGGTTAGGGCATAACGTAATCTCGGTGAGACCGACATACAAACTCGGTGAGACCGATTTTGGTAACTACCTAACCGGAGAGTTGGTCAGGTAAACTCGGTGGGACCAATTTGCTCTTTTCGGTGAGACCGAAATGTTACAAAAGGGAAACAGAGAGTTTACATTGCAATCTCGGTGGGACCGATCCGCTCTTCCGGTGAGACCGAAAAGTTACGAAAAGGAAACAGAGAGATTACAATCCCATCTCGGTGAGACCGAGATCCCTATCGGTAGAACCGATTTGCCTAGGGTTTGTGGCAGTGGCTATGACATATGGAATCGGTGCCGCTGGATAGGAAGAATCGGTGAGACCGATTTTGGCTTTAGGTTTAGGTCATATGTGGATGTGAGAAAGTAGTTGAGGGTTTTCGAGCATATGACTAAGCACATGAAGCAAGAGGCTCATTAAGAAAAACCTCATCCCTCCTTGATAGTATTGGCTTTTCCTATAGACTCAATGTGATCTTGAATCACTAAAATATAAAATGAAGAGTCTTGAGATTTTGAGCTTGAGCCAATCCTTTGTCATTAGCATTTTGAGGATCCACTTTCATCATCCATGCCATGCCATTCATTGAGCTTTCCTGAAATGTTCATCTTGGAATAGCATTAGCTCAATGAGCTATATGTTGTTATGAATTACCAAAACCACCTAGGGGTAGTTTCACTTTCATTTAAGTATGCCTTGTACAAATGCTAAAAGAAATGGATATTGTAGTACGATACTTAAAAGTGTTACCTCATATGATTACATAGCCTCCATATCATAAATAGCGTATCCGTTGAATTCATATATGAATAATACATATATTACTTCATAATAGAACCTTAAATCATCCAATACTAACATGGTGCATGTACATGATAACTACAGTGGTTGTTTGAAGAAACATCACTGTAACTTTGGCATGCACAATTGAATAGGATTATTTGGAAAAAATGTGATATGTGAGTGTCAAATATTTATAGCGTTGGATCGATATTGTATCTTTGGCCACGATACGAAGTAGATATTGATTTATGTTCAAGAGATGCACGTCCATGATCGCTAGATAGTGACATGTGAATGAATTGTGCAATTGCTCTCACACGCACATATCTCATTTATCCATGGCCATCGGAATCACAAACGCGCACTTCATGTATTTCCCTGCCTCCGTCAAGGTTTGAATTCATCTTTCTACTCTGTCCTACAAGTTTCTCACACAGAAACACACACGCTCTCTCTGTCGAACACGCCCACCCCTTTAATTCCGCCACCCACCGCCACTAATGTCTCAAATTATAATTATGTCTCACAAACATATGCCTAATGTTAACTCGAGTCCCAGAACCACATGAATACATACAATGGGACTCCAGCAGAGCACCTTTTGTTTAGGGATTTCGCTCTCTCTCTCTCACACACACACACACGCACGTGCGTAGACATTGTTTCTCTCTTCCTTTTTTCTGGCACTTGCATGCACACCGCTTGTTAATCTCCATGATAATTTAAGTATGCCTCGCACATATGATATCTACCTATCCCTTAATATAGATATGTGTCACGCAAACTCGTTCACCCTATATCTAAGTGTCACTACCCCCCCCCCCCCCCCACCCACACACACACACTTCCCAACACTGAAGGAGTGGGGTGACACCTTGATCTTGATACTTATCTATTTCATGCCTTCTCTCTCTGTCGGTGTCTTGGGAACGGGGGTCCCCAGACTTTTCCTCGTCATGACCCACGGTGTGGTTTCCACCACGGCCCTCAGACGGCCCATCTTCACCAGCAAACACCAAGACCCTCGTGAGGGGCCAAGCCTCGCGAGGCGGACGACACAAGACCTCCTCAGGGGCGGCCTCACTAGGCCGGCTCACAAGGGGAGGAGAGATCAAGGAAAGGGACACCTCGCGAGGTTCCTGTGACGCAAGCCATGATGACTGGAGCCAGGTGGGCGCCAGTGCGTGCAGTGTCCTCATTTCCTCTTTGGTGCTAAAGGGGCAAGCACAGACGAGGAGTCCTGAGGCATCAGGCTAAGGTTTCCATATCGGTGCAACGAGACCAAGACCAGTAGGACGACAGGACGGAGCTCACCATGGAGCCCAGGACGGCGTCACCACCAGAGCCTTTGGCAGGCAAAGACCACCTTTAGTCAGGATAACTTGTACTAGTTGTCTCCCTTCAAATTTGGCCGTTGTTGTATCCCTTCCCGCTAAATATTTGGGGAGAGGACAAGGGCCTCTATAAATAGGACTAGCCACCACCATAGGCGGCATCTCGATCTGGATCTGGATCTCATCTTGGATCAGAGCCATCCCACACACATGTTCACCAAGCACAAGAGCACCTCTCCTCAGGAGGCTGTTTTTCCCTTGTAACTGTTTATCCTCTACCCAAGAGGCAATCCACCACACCACACTGGAGTAGGGTATTACACCACATCGGTGGCCCGATCTAGTATAAACTCTCGTGGCTCTCTTTCTGCGGGTTCGACGCGCTAAGCTTTGAGATCACGGTGAGGGTGAGGGCGTGATTAGGTAGGGAGAGATCTTCGTGCGCACCCCAGTGTTTGAACCTCAAGGGTTTTGCCGGAACCCGAAATCCGACATTTGGCATGCCAGGTAGGGGTGCGCCAAAGCTTTCTTTCTGCTGATCCGCATCCGGTCGCTTCGTCGCATCCATGGCGGACGCTCGTCGAGCCCGCGCCGAGCGTCGGGCTGCCCTCGCCACCCGCGTCGCTCAGGCCGCTCCTGTCGGTGGGCCTTCCCATCGTTCCCCGTCTCCCGCCGCCAATGCCGCCACCAACCCGACGGGAAACGAGCAGCAAGCATCCTCACTGCACCCCTCGGTGCGGCAGGACGGCCGCACCGCCACTCCGTCGCTAACCCCAGCCGGTTCGTCGTCTCACGCTCATCGCGCTCCCACGGACGCGCAGGCCGCGCTGCTCATGGCACGCAAGCTCCCGCGCTACCGTCCATTCGACGACCTCTACAAGGACTGGCTCGACCGCATCGCCGAGCTCGTCAGCACCGCAGGGGGATCCCCTGCGCCATCCTTCTCGCTGCCTCGCCCTCCACCAGCTACAGGCGACGTGGCTCACGGAGCGCCTCCACCACCTCTGCACCAAGAGGACGTCCTGGCGCCAAGGTGCGCAGCCCCCTGGCGCGACCCACCGTGTTGGGCGCCCGCACAAGAAGAAGGAAGCTGCCAAGAAGTTCCCCAGCCGCAGGAGAATGCGCCCGCGCTCCCAGCACCACTGCGACAAGACCGCGTGCCGCCTGCGGCGGCGGTGCGCGGGCACCAAGTCCAGGCGGTGCGCGGGCACCAAGTGCAGGCTCCGCATCAGCAAAGGGCCCAGGTGGCCACAGCAGGTTGCCGCGCCTTCACTCCCGAGCTGTGTAGTGTCGCCTGGCCGGGCAAGTTCATGCAGGACTTGCCTCCTCACTACGACGGCACCCCTGACCCCGCGGAGTTCCTGCAGCTCTATGAGCTGAGCATCGAGGCAGCCAACGGCGACGATAAAGTCATGGCGAACTGGTTCCCCATGGCTCTCAAGGATGGCGCTCGCTCATGGCTCCTGAACATGGCCCCGGCTCGATCTCCTCCTGGGATGAGATGCGCGACTGCTTCATTGCCAACTTCTAGGGCACTCACGATCGCCCTCCGGCCACGGGTGACCTGCGCCGCATCAAGCAGCAGCCAGGAGAGACCCTGCAGAAGTACATCCAGCGCTTCAACAACGTTCTTCTCAAGATCCCCAAGGTGACGGACTAGGCCATCATCTCCGTGTTTTCTGATGGCGTCTGCGACATCAAGATGAAGGAGGAGCTCGCCATCCATGAGGATCTATGTACGGCTTTGGAGTTGTTCAACCCGGCGACCAAGTGCGCAAGAGCTGAGGAGGGGCGCCTTTCCCTCCTCGAGCTCCCGGCTGCCGACCCCGAGGATAAGAAAGCCAAGGCCAAGGACGTGAAGCGCAAGGGAGTAGTCGTGCTCGCAATGGAGCCAGACACGAAGCGCGGCCGAGACCACCCCGATTCGTCCAAGAGCAGCCGATCGTTCTGCGCCTTCCACAATGTATACAGCCACAACACCAACGACTGTCAAGAGCACAGGGCCATTCGAGATGGACGCCTCGGCCAACGCCCCGAGCGCAATGACCGGGGCTACGACCGAGGAGGAGGACGAGCCGGAGGACGCTGGGATGATCATGGCCCCTGCCAGGAGTGGCGCGACCGGTCTCGCGAGGACCGCTGGTAGGACCAGCCTCGTGAGGGTGCATGGAGGGAGCAGCCTCGTGAGGACCGCCCCCAGGGCAATGTTGGTCTTCCTCCGCTGCCGCCACCGCCAAGAAGGAACGACGACCACCATCAGGACGAGGGGGCTGGGGGCTTCCAGGAACCGTGTGCCATCGCCTGTATCTTGGGCGGAGCTCAGGCCCCAGCCTCTCAGCGCATCTTCAAGCAGTTTGCTCGCGAGGTGAATGCAGCCCTTCCCAGGCTCGAGGCCACACGCCCACTCAAGTGGTCCAAGTGCGCCATCACCTTCAGCTCGGCGGACCAGCTCAAGTGCGCGGCCACCACTGGCGCCCTCCCGATGCTTTGCTCACCTGTCATCAGCAATGTGCAAGTCACCAAGACCCTCATCGACGGCGGCACAGGGCTTAACGTCCCATCCGTCGAGACGTTCTACAGCCTCCAAGTGCCATACGATCAGCTTCAGCCTACCAAGCCTTTCTCGGGAGTGACCGACGGCTCCACCACGCCAATAGGGCAGGCCCGCCTCTCTGTCACCTTCGGACAGCATGAAAACTACCGCACCGAGCTCATCGACTTCGACGTTGCTCACATCGGCCTACCGTACAATGCCATCCTCGGGTATCCGGCCCTAGCCAAGTTCATGGCGGTGACTGAGGGAGTCCTAGACTACGGGGTCCTCGGGCGTCCGGCCTGCTATCCATGGGCCAGACTGATGGGCTGTGAAGACATGAAGACCGAAGACCATACTCGTGTCCGGATTGGATTTTCCTTGGTGTGGAAGGCAAGCTAGACGACCAACTATGAAGATTCCTTCTTATGTAACCGACCCCACGTAACCCTAGATCTCTCCGGTGTCTATATAAACTGGAGAGCGTAGTCCGGATAGGACACATTCATTGCCATATATTCATAGGCTAGGCTTTTAGGGTTTAGCCATTACGATCTCGTGGTAGATCAACTCTTGTAACACTCATATTCATCAAGATCAATCAAGCAGGAAGTAGGGTATTACCGCCATAGAGAGGGCCCGAACCTGGGTAAACATCATGTCCCCCTCTCCTGTTACCATCGATCCTAGAAGCACAGTTCGGGACCCCCTACCCGAGATCCGCCGGTTTTGACACCGACATTGGTGCTTTCATTGAGAGTTCCACTCTGCCATCGCCATAAGGTTTGATGGCCCCTTCAATCATCGATGATGATGCTGTATAGGGAGAAACGTTTCTCCCCGGATAGATCTTCGTGTTCGGCGGCTTCGTACTGCGGGCCAACTCGCTTGGCCATCTGGAGCATACCCCAGCTACGCCCCTGGCCATCAGGTTAGATTCGGAAACTTGAACTACGCTGAGGACATCCGTGGAGACTTGATCTTCGACGGATTCGAGACCGTGACAATTGCTCCCCACCACCCAGATGGACATGGCTTAAACCTGTCATCGGGCCGCATCCAGGAGAGAGCTCCTGCAACAACTCTGGCCTTAGATACGGAGCAGATCTAGTCCCCCGAGGATGGGAAGCTCAACCCCATCGCGAGGGCTACCGATTCTGCGGTGTTGGAGCCGCTCGCAGATTCCGCTACGTACGTCATCTGCATCAACGGAACCCCGGACTCTTCTCTGGTGTCGGTTCCGAACCCTGCGAGCCCGCGGATACAGAACTCGATTGGTTATCAATGTTCAAGTTCAGCATCGCAGATGTCTTCCCACAGTCGCCCATGGGCGACCTAGTAAACTCATTAAAAAACCTATCCCTGGCAGATGGCTCGTCACAACTATGTTCGGTTCGAACTTACGGTGGATGATGGAGAATTTGCTTCCCACCTGCCACCCACTTTATAGCCACCGTCGAGGACCCAACCAACACGCCTGACCCCAGCTTCGAAGACATCACAGGCATGGACGATGAGGGGCAGGGCCAGAGCCTCCTACCCCCTAGACACGGGATGACCACTTCCTGGTATGACGTGTGTATGATAGACACACCCGACGACGCTCTCGACGATATCAAGGAGGATCCAGTCACGAATAAACCTCTTGGTACATAGTCCGAACACCAGCGCCCACGGCGCTGCCCCAAGCCACATCGCCCAAGAGAAAACACTGGTAAAACCAGAAAAGATAACAGTCTGGACAATGAAGACCCTGTTGAGGTAGAATCCGAACAGGAGGAACAGGAAAGTGGGCAAGATAGCCCTGATGAACCGGCCACATATGGAGACTCGGAGGACAGCAATTATCTCCCACCCTCCAAGGAAGAGAAGATCCTCGACAATGAGGATTTTATCGTGCCTAAGGAACCTCTCGAGCAGGAGCGTTTCAAACGCCAGCTAATAGCCACTACAAGGAGCCTAAGGAAGAAGCAACTGCAACTTCAAGCAAGCCAAGATTTGCTCAATGGTAGATGGACCTAGGTCTTGGCCGCCGAGGAATACGGCCTTATTAGCCCCAAAAAAGCCACCCAAAGGGTACGTGGCTCCCTCAATACGATGGTAGGGCGCTGGAGCCCACACCACCATCGAACAATGCGGGCGGGCCGCCACAGTTCGTCCGCATAAAGCAGCAGCCCAAACAGAGCAACATACCAACCCATCCGGCCATCAAATCAAGAGTAAAACAGCTCGAGGGAACACCCGCGACATAAACCGAGACCCATAAGATAGAACAGGGCGCACAAGATCGATGTACAGATCACGGAGATACACCTCGACCGGTTATGATGGTCACCCATTCGAACGCTATAGAGCCAATCACGCCCTGTCCAAAGTCTGTAAGCCGAGTCCACAGGAGGTGCTTCACAGTGTGGCCCAACATAGAGGAGCCGCAGACCCTCTCTGCTTCATCAACGAGGTAATGGAGCATGAATTCCCAGACGGGTTCAAACCCATTCACATCGAATCATACAACGGAACAACAGATCCCGCGGTATGGATCGAGGATTACCTCCTCCATATTCACATGGCTCGCAGAGACGACCTTCATGCCACCAAATACATACCTCTCAAGCTTAAGGGGCCAGCTCGATACTGGCTAAATAGTTTACCAGAAAATTCCATTGGTAGCTGGGAAGACTTGGAAGACGCCTTTCAAGACAACTTCCAAGGGACATATGTCCGGCCTCTAGATGCCGATGACTTAAGTCACATTGTCCAGCAGCCCGGCGAGTCAGTCAGGGAGTTCTGGACTAGGTTCTTAGTCAAAAAGAACCAAATCGTCGACTGTCCAGATGCAGAAGCCCACGCAGCTTTCAAACACGGCGTCCGGGATGAATGGCTAGCACGTCACCTCGGCCAGGAAGGACCCAATTCCATGACAACCCTTACCACTCGAATGACTCGCTTTTGCGCGGGAGAAGACAACTGGCTCACTCGTAAAAGCAATAACGCCAGTGACCCAGGCACTTCCGAAATTTGAGACGGCTACGAAAAGCAACGACAAACCGAACACAACAGCCGCAGCACAACGGTGAACGTCGAATTTCACATTCCGAAGCTGTCACAACCCTAGATCTTTGTTGCAATTTGTTGCATTAAGTGAGCATCATGCATCGTGTATAAATTCCTAGATTTTGAATTGAGGGAATTCTAAAGCCTCAAATATTAAATCAAGGGCAAAGAACCCTAAAAAGTGCATTCAATGAACCCAAAATGCCTTCATTAACATTTGGCATTTTTGGCAAGGTATTTGATCCAAACCAAAAATATTGAACATTTTTAAGGATTCATTTTTGGGACTTTGAATTTAAATCAATAGCTATTTGAATTTGAATTATATTCATACAACTAGAATATATTTTCAAATACCTCTGATATGTTTTATGAGCATTTGGAAATGTCCATAAAAGATACGTAAAAATATTCAGGGAGTTTGGCATTTGGTTTGAAGTTCACTTGAATTTTAGAACAGTGGGAAAAGATATTAAAGAACATTAAACAGAATACAAACCAGAAAGAAACAGGGAATGTAAACTCACCGACTTACCAGAGTCAGCCCAAAAGAAAGCAGCCCAGCCCACCAAATACCTCCGGTTGTCTTCAACCTCGAGCAACTACGTGGCAAAGACAGATGATCAAGGCCACCTCCTGCTTCCAGCGACGGGGGCCTCCCCCGAGTCTATCTGGATGCAGGAGATGCCCCCGATCCTCCTCGACCTCTCCCCTCTTCTGCAGCACTCTCTCCCTCCCTCTAGCGTTCGATTTCGCGGCCACCGAGAGCAACCGCCAGCCGCCACAGCCCGCAGGCGTAGCCACCGTCGTTGCCTTCCCTCCCCGACATGTTATAGGGGTTCGCCGCGAACTGCTCTTCCTCACGGCCGAACCAGGCGACCCGGGGCGCACTGTAGCCTCGACCCCGACCTCTTCTTCAACCTCTGAGGGCCGAGATCGCCGGCTCCCGTTCCTCACCTCTAGCGCTTCCCCGAGCCCACTGATCTTCCCTGCAGCACTGTTGTGAGCTTACCTTCGTTTTTCCCCTCCTCCCTCCGCCGATTACGTCGCCTAGCCGCTGATCCCACCTCGGTCGAAGCTCGCCGCCACCGTGCCTCGTCGGCCCCGTGGCTAAAGCTCATGGGTGTCGCTTGCAAGTGCACCACTGTGTCCAGCGCCTCTGCAGGAAACGAACAGGACCACCCACTCGTCCTTCTGTGCACCCTGGCAGGTTTCCGGCAAGGTCCGAACTCCGGCCACCGCGCAAACGGACGCCGCCATCGATTGAGGCCATCTCCGGCGATGCCGCTTGTTCCATCAGATGCACGAGAACCACAACTAACCGTAGCCGCAAACCACGCGTAGAATGGTGCCCTGTAGCGAGCACATGGTGAACCTCCACTGTCGGCTGTGGTCGTCGCCGGTTAACCTCCGGCGATGATGATGTGGCACCATCATTAGGGCTTAATCACATTTAATTTAATCACACCAGCCATTGACATCTGGACCCCACCAGCTAAATAACCTTGGGTTATTTCCTGATTAGATTTAAATAAACCAGGCAGGACCCACGCGTCAGAGTTGACTGCGCTGACTTGGTCGTTGACCAGACCCACCTATCTGTGAGCCTAACCATCACTGTGGGAATGACCAGTGGGACCCACTGGTCAGGTTTGACCTGGACCTGGCGTGTTGACCTGCTGATGTCACACTGATGTCATGCCGACGCAATAAGTTTATGGCACTTTCAACCATAAATTCAACCATAACTCCAAATGGAATATTTTATATATGAAAAATGATCAGAAAAATATGAAGAGTCTGTTTATGGCACTTTCATGCATGTTTGAACAAGTTAACCTCATTGAATAGGATAAATCAGGATTAGGGCAATTTATGAACTAGCATTTGGAGTTGAAGTTTAACCTTGTTGAATTCCACTTCAATTAACTTGGCTAGATATTGCATTAGGTGAATTCAGTACCTTAACATGACATGTCATTCATGTGAATGTGCATTGAATTGATTGTGTTCTTTCTTTGTTTGCCGGTGTTGTTCCCTCTCAGTAGACGTGCTTCCTACGATGAGTTCGATGACACCGATGAAGAGCTATAATATGTTCAGAAGTGCCAGGCAAGCAAAACCACCTTGTTCATTCTGATACAATCCCACTCTCTCGCTCCTGCTCTCTTCTACTACATTAGGACAAGAACGATTCAACTGTTACATGCTGCGGTAGCTGAACCCCTCTTCCTCTGCATGACCTGTCATTGCCACAGTAAATAGATGAAACCCACTAGCATGAGTAGGAGTTGTTTGAGCCCTGATGTGCCTACTCATTCATGCTTGTTGTCATGCCTGCTACTGCTTAGAGTTGAGTCAGGTCTGATTCATCGGGGATGAATTGGAGATGTGCGAACATGTCCTATTGTTGAGAGCTAAATGTGTGAACACGATTTTGTAAAGGTATCGATGAGAGGCCATGTAGGAGTACATGGTGGGTTGTTTCATTGAAGCCGTCCTTAGGAACTGAGTTCTATGTTTGTGATCCATGAACAGCTACTACCACGCATTGGGCCCGAAACCAATGGACCCTCTCGACTTATTAACTGCCCTCGCCCTCTGTCTAGGAGTTGCAACTAGTTTCTGGTGTTTGTAGGATATGTGTTGGAGGCCGTGCGTAGCGCTGACCCTAGGGGTGGGCTATGATGCGGTAGATACACCATGGCACAGTGTACCAGGCGCCCGTTTGGTGTCTCGGGAACCCTGCACACATCGTTTGCGGCTGTGACCGAAACTCCGGCCGGATCTCCTCACGGACGGAACCCGAATAGGCGATAAACCTGGACTAGAGACTTGTGTGGTTAGTCAGGTCATGGCCGACTCCCTCGCCAGGCTTCCGCTTGAAGGTTGTCGAGATACACGACATGTACATGGTGGTAAGTGGCGAGAGCATGTGTGAAGAAGTACACCCCTGCAGGGTTATAAATGATCTATTTGAATAGCCGTTTCCGCGGTAAAGGACTTCTGAGTTGCCTATAACAGTTCATAGACAGGTGAAAGTGGATACTCTAAAACTCGCAAGATAAGCATGAGTGCTATGGATGGCCTTCGCGTAGGGAGACGTGAGCGGATCCATAGTGGTGTATTGATATGGTGAATATGTGGACTCGTGTGCGCCACCTCAAAAGAGTTACTTGCAGTCGTAGTTTAGGATAGCCACCGAGTCAAAGCTGGCTTGCTGCAGTTAAACTCCACCACCCCCTTGTTGATACTGATGCATATGTAGCTAGTTCTGATGTAAGTCTTGCTGGGTACATTTGTACTCACGTTTGCCTATTTTATGTTTTGCAGGGAGACGTCAGTCTCGCTAGTAGTTCCGTGTGGACTTTGACGTTTAGCTTGTTAGCTCAGCTACGATCTTGTACCTTTGGGAGGGTCGCGTAGACAGTCAGGCTTCTCAGCCTTTTTTTCATTTGTAGTTGTCTGTACTCAGACATGTTTATGATTCCGCTCGATGCTTGTATGCTCTGTATTTTGGGTCATGAGACCATGATACTTCTCCAACATATCTATAATTTTTGATTGTTCCATGCTATTATATTATGTGTTTTGGATGTTTATGGGCTTTATTATCCACTTTTATATTATTTTTGGGACTAAACTATTGACACAGAGCCCAGTGCCAGTTCCTGTTTTTCCCTTGTTTCAGTGTTTCGAAGAAAAGGAATATCAAACGGAGTAGAAACGGAATGAAACCAACTGGAGAAGTTATTTTTGGAAGGAAAACTATCAGAAAAACTTGGAGTACACGTCGGGAAAGAAACAAGGGAGCTACGAGGTAGGGGGTGCGCCCTCCTCCCTCGTGGGCCCCTCGTGGCTCCCCTGACGTATTGCTTCCTCCTATATATACCCATATACCATAAAAACTTCGGGGAAAAGAATAGATCGGCAGTTCCGCCGCCGCAAGCCTCTGTAGCCACCAGAAACCAATCGGGACCCTGTTTCGGCACCCTGCCGGAGGGGGGATCCGTCACCGATGGCCATCTTCATCATCCTGGCGCTGAGTAGTTCACCCTCGGGGCTGAGGGTATGTACCAGTAGCTATGTGTTTGATCTCTCTCTCTCTCGTGTAATTTTATTTGGCACGATCTTGATGTATCGCGAGCTTTGCTATTATAGTTGGATCTTATGTTTCTTCTACCCCTCTACTCTCTTGAAATGGCTTGAGTTTTCCCTTTGAAGTAATCTTATCGGATTGAGTCTTTAATGATTTGAGAACACTTGATGTATGTCTTGCCGTGCTTATCTATGGTGACAATGGGATATCACGTGATTCACTTGATGTATGTGTTGGTGATCAACTTGCGGGTTCCGCCCATGAACTTATGCATAGGGGTTGGCACATGTTTTCATCGTGATTCTCCGGTAGAAACTTTGGGGCACTCTTTGAGGTTCTATGTGTTGGTTGAATAGATGAATCTGAGATTGTGTGATGCATATCGTATAATCATACCCACGGATACTTGAGGTGACATTGGAGTATCCAGGTGAGATTACGGTTTTGGTTGATTTGTGTCTTAAGGTGTTATTCTAGTACGAACTCTAGCGCTGTTTGTGACACTTATAGGAATAGCCAAACGGATTGATGGGAAAGAATAACTTTGAGGTGGTTTCGTACACTACCATAATCTCTTCGTTTGTTCTCTGCTATTATTTACTTTGGACTTGTATCACCATCCATATTGCACTTGTATCACTATCTCTTCGCCGAACTAGTGCACCTATGCAATTTACCATTGTATTGGGTGTGTTGGGGACACAAGAGACTCTTCGTTATTTGGTTTCAGGGTTTCTTGAGAGAGACCATCTTCATCCTACACCTCCCACTGATTGATAAACCTTAGGTCATCCACTTGAGGGAAATTTGCTACTGTCCTACAAACCTCTGCACTTGGAGGCCCAACAACGTCTACGATAATAAGGTTGCGTAGTAGACATCAAGCTCTTTCTGGCGCCATTGCCGGGGAGGCTAGGTAAGCGGCACTCACACCCCGTCAACTAAGCTCTTTTCTGGCGCCGTTGCCGGGGAAGTGAGTGCTTGAAGGTATATCTTTAGACATTGCAATCGAATTTTTTTGTTTCTTGTTTTAGCACTAGTTAGTTTAGAAAAGAAAACTACAAAAAAATGGAATCAATTTTGTCTCATACGCTTCACCTTTTTTAATATCTTTCGTGAGTATGATGGAAAAGAAAATTGTGCCAAAGTGTTAAAAGAAGAAAGTATTAAAATGTTTGGCACTAAATCTTTGAATGATGAGCATGATTGCAATGTTGTTAGTATGAACTCCTTGAATATCCGTAGTACTAATGATGATTGCACTAGTTATGATGAAAATGTCTCCTATAAACATGTCAATTTTTGTGGAGTACATTGGGTTTGCAAGTACACACCAAATAGGGAACATAGATATTTCAAGAAGCATAAGTATTTAGAAACTAAATGGTTGCAAGAAAGGCTAGATGCGTGTGCTGAAAATTTAAACTTTATTAGCCATACTTGTGAACTTTGCAATTAATGTGATCATTTCATTACCCAATGCAAATTGTTTCATGATCGTATCGTGTCCAAAAATTGTGATGACTTGATTTCCCTTGCACATCATAATGAACTTAGTTTGCTCTTGGGTTATGAAGAAATGAAACGTATAACTAAGGGTATTCCAAAATTTGCCCTTGATAGAGTTCTTCATTTTGATCTACTGGAAACTAATATGTATTGTGTGGTGAATTGCATTGAAAATCGTTATATTGCAAATTACATAAAGAAAAGAAAACAAATATAAGATGAAGAGAATGCTAACTAAAGGGAAGAGACTTCCCAATATTCTCCTATTATTTCTTATGATGAATCAGGTAACGAGGATGAGCCTTCTATTCAACCAATCTCATTAATAAGGAACTCTAAAAACAGGATTGAACCCACACATGATGTGGTGAATAAGAAGAAAAGGAAAAGGAAGAGAGGTAAAAAGATATCTCTCCCAAATAATGTTGCTCCTATCATTGTTGTGCCTCATGAAAATGAATCAAAAATAATTGTGGAAGATGGTGCACTTGATGATGATCTCGTTATGCCTATTTCTTGTTGCGATGATTATGATTGGGAAGATAATAACACTTCTTATGATCTTGAAAATCTTTTTGGCACTTGCTTGGAAGAATATGATAATTGCTATACTATTGGTGCTATCCATACTATTAATGATGAGAGTGATTATGCTTATGATATGAAAAGGCCCAAGCTTGGGGATTCTATGTTTGATGAAGATAAGGTTTCTGAGAATATATTTGCTGCAATTAATGTTTGTCCCAAGCTTGGGGATGCTACGTTTAATGAAGATGATATTTTTAGCCTCCCAAGTTTTGATATGCAAATTTATAATAATGATAGCATGCCTCCTACTTATGATTATTATATTGATGAAAGTGGGTTTGGAAGAGTGTCAACTTTAGGAAGTAGTGATCCCACAATATTGGAGGATGTTCAATCTTATTGTGATAATTATGAAAGTGGATTTGGAGAGGTCATGACTTTATTTAGTGATGTATCCACTATTTCGGAAGAGGTTTCAATCGATTGTGATGAGAACAAAGTTGCTACTTATGATGATTATTGTGATGAAACTTATGTTATAAAAATTATTGATGACTATAATTATATAACTTTTCATGATTATGATTACCCTTTTTCTGAAAATTACTCTCTTAATGTGGAAACAATTTATAGTATTCAAGTCTTTTATGATACTCCCACTATTCCGAATGAGAAGAATTTTGCTTATGTGGAGAGTAGTAAAATTTCTATGCAAGTAGATCATGAAAAGAATGATTTAGGTGCTGGTTATATTTTTTAATTCATTCATGATGCTAATGAAAATGATTATGATGGAGGAACATATGCTTGTAGGAATTGCAATAATATCAAGTTTCCCCTCTATGTGCTTAAAGTTTTGAAGTTATGCTTGTTTTTCCTTCCTATGCTAGTTGATTATTGTTCCCATAAGTTGTTTTCTCACAAAATACCTATGCATAGGAAGTGGGTTAGACATAAATATGCTAGTCATGTTCTTCATGATGCTCTCTTTATGTTTCAATTCTTATCTTTTTGTGAGCATCATTGAAATCATCATGCCTAGCTAGGGGCTTTAAACGTTAGCGCTTGTTGTAAGGCAACCCAATTTTATTTTAGTTTCTTGCTTTTTGGTTATGTTTAGTAATAAATAATCCATATAGCTTCTGTTTAGATGTGGTTTTATGTCTTAATTAGTGTTTGTGCCAAGTAGAACCTTTGGGAAGACTTGGGTGAAGTCTTTATGATCATGCTGTAAAAAACAGAAACTTTAGCGCTCACGAGATTATATTCAACTTTTTACTGGAGAGTGCTATTTAGTTGATTATTTTTGCATATGATTACTAGACAAATTACTCAGGTCCACCAATTTATTGTAGAATTTTTGGAGTTCCAGAAGTTTGCGTTAGTTACAGATTACTACAGACTGTTCTGTTTTTGACAGATTCTGTTTTCTATGTGTTGTTTGATTATTTTGATGAATCTATGTCTAGTAAAATAGTTTATAAACCATAGATAAGTTGTAATACAGTAGGTTTAACACCAATATAAATAAATAATTAGTTCATTACATTACCTTGAAGTGGTGTTTTGTTTTCTTTCGCTAACGGACCTCACAGGATTTTCTATTAAGTTTTGTGTTGTGAAGTTTTCAAGTTTTGGGTATAGATTTGATGGACTATGGAATAAGGAGTGGCAAGATACTAAGCTTGGGGATGCCCAAGGCACCCCAAGGTAATATTCAAGGACTACCAAGAGCCTAAGCTTGGGGATGCCCCGGAAGGCATCCCCTCTTTCGTGTTTGTTCAACAGTAACTTTACTTGTAGCTATATTTTTATTCACCACATGATATGTGTTTTGCTTGGAGCATCGTTTAATTTGCTTTATATTTGATTTGTGTTTGAATAAAATACCAAGATATGTAATTATTAAATGGGAGAGTCCTCACATAGGTGCATAATTATTCGACTACTCATTGATCTTCACTTATATATTTCGGAGTAGTTTGTCGTTTGCTCTAATGCTTCACTTATATCTTTTAGAGCACAGTGATGGATTTATTTTGAAGAAATAGATGAACTCTCATGCTTCACTTATATTATTTTGAGAGTTTTAAATAGCATGGTAATTTGCTTAAATAATCATAATATACTAAGCATACAAGATTTGTAAGAATTCTTATGAGTGTGTTGAATACTATGAGAAGTTTGATTCTTTATGATTGTTTTGAGATATGAAGATGGTGATATTAGAGTTATGCTAGTTGAGTAGTTGTGAATTTGAGAAATACTTGTGTTAAATTTTGTGATTCCCATAGCATGCACGTATGGTGAACCGTTATGTGATGAAGTCGGAGCATGATTTATTTATTGATTGTCTTCCTTATGAGTGGCGGTCGGGGACGAGCGATGGTCTTTTACTACCAATCTATCCCCCTAGGAGCATGCACGTAGTACTTTATTTTGATAACTAATAGATTTTTGCAATAAGTATGTGAGTTCTTTATGACTAATGCTGAGTCCATGGGTTATACGCACTCTCACCCTTCCACCATTGCTAGCCTCTCTAAGACCGCGCACCTTTCGCCGATATCATACACCCACCATATACCTTCCTCAAACAGCCACCATACCTACCTATCATGGCATTTCCATAGCCATTCCGAGATATATTGCCGTGCAACTTACCATTGTTCCGTTTATTATGAAACGCTCCATCATTATCATATTTCTTTGCATGATCATGTAGTTGACATCGTATTTGTGGCAAAGCCACCGCTCATAATTCTTTCATACATGTCACTCTTGATTCATTGCATATCACGGTACACCGCCGGAGGCATATATATAGAGTCATATTTTGTTCCAAGTATCGAGTTGTAATTGTTGAGTTGTAAGAAAATAAAAGTGTGATGATCATCATTTTTAGAGCATTGTCCCATGTGAGGAAAGGATGATGGAGACTATGATTCCCCCACAAGTCGGGATGAGACCCTGGACTAAAAAAAAGGCCATAAAAAAGAGAAAAGGCCCAAATAAAAAAATGAGAGAAAAAGAGAGAAGGGGCAATGCTACTATCCTTTTACCACACTTGTGCTTCAAAGTAGCACCATGATCTTCATGATAGAAAGTCTCCTATGTTGTCACTTTCATATACTAGTGGGAATCTTTCATTACAGAACTTGGCTTGTATATTCCAATGATGGGCTTCCTCAAAATGCCCTAGGTCTTCGTGAGCAAGCGAGTTGGATGCACACCCACTTAGTTTCTTTTGTTGAGCTTTCATACACTCATAGCTCTAGTGCATCCGTTGCATGGCAATCCCTACTCACTCACATTGATATCTATTGATGGTCATCTCCATAGCCCGTTGATACGCCTAGTTGATGTGATACTATCTTCCCCTTTTTGTCTTCTCCACAACCACCATTCTATTCCACATATAATGCTATATCCATGGCTCAGGCTCATGTATTGCGTGAAGATTGAAAAAGTTTTGAGAATGTCAAAAGTATGAAACAATTGCTTGGCTTGTCATCGGGGTTGTGCATGATTTAAATACTTTGTGTGGTGAAGATAGAGCATAGCCAGACTATATGATTTTGTAGGGACAACTTTCTTTGGCCATGTTATTTTGAGAAGACATAATTGCTTTGTTAGTATGCTTGAAGTATTATTATTTTTATGTCAATATTGAACTTTCATCTTGAATCTTTCGGATCTGAATATTCATACCAGAATTAAGAAGAATTACATTGAAATTATGCCAAGTAGCACTCCACATCAAAAATTATCTTTTTTATCATTTACCTACTCGAGGATAAGCAGGAATTAAGCTTGGGGATGCTGATACGTCTCCAATGTATCTATAATTTTTTATTGTTCCATGCTATTATATTATGTGTTTTGGATGTTTATGGGCTTTATTATCCACTTTTATATTATTTTTGGCACTAACCTATTGACCCAGAGCCCAGTGCCAGTTCCTGTTTTTTCCCTTGTTTCAGTGTTTCAAAGAAAAGGAATATCAAACGGAGTCGAAACGGAATGAAACCAACTGGAGAAGTGATACGTCTCCATCGTATCTAATTTTCCAAACACTTTAGCCCTTGTTTTGGACTCTAACTTGTATGATTTGAATGGAACTAACCCGGACTGATGCTGTTTTCAGCAGAACTGCCATGATGTTGTTTTATGTGCAGAAAACAAAAGTTTTCGGAATGACCTGAAACTCCATGGAACATCTTGGAAAAAATAATAATAAATCCTCGCAAAAGATGAATACCAGGGGGCCCACACCCTGTCCACGAGGGTGGGGGCGCACCCCCCTACCTCATGGGCCCCCTGGAGACCTTCCGACGCCAACTCCAACTCTATATATTGGCTTTCAGAGAGAAAAAAATTAGAGAGAAGAAATCATTGCGTTTTACGATACGGAGCAGCCGCCAAGCCCTAAAACCTCTTGGGAGGGCTGATCTGGAGTCCGTTCGGGGCTCCGGAGAGGGGGATTCGTCGCCGTCGTCAGCATTAACCATCCTCCATCACCAATTTCATGATGCTCATCGTCGTGCGTGAGTAATTCCATCGTTGGCTTGCTGGACGGTGATGGGTTGGATGAGATCTATCATGTAATTGAGTTAGTTTTGTTAGGGTTTGATCCCTAGTATTCATTATGCTATGCTTAATGCTTGTCACTAGGGCCCGAGTGCCATGATTTCAGATCTGAACCTATTATGTTTTCATGAATATATGTGAGTTCTTGATCCTATCTTGCAAGTCTATAGTCACCTATTATGTGTTATGATCCGACAACCCCGAAGTGACAATAATCGGAATACTTCTCGGTGATGACCATAGTTTGAGGAGTTCATGTATTCACTATGCGCTAATGCTTTGTTCCGGTTCTCTATTAGAAGGAGGCCTTAATATCCCTTAGTTTCCATTAGGACCCCGCTGCCACGGGAGGGTAGGACAAAAGATGTCATGCAAGTTCTTTTCCATAAGCATGTATGACTATATTCGGAATACATGCCTACATTACATTGATGAATTGGAGCTATATTCTGTGTCACCCTATGTTATGATCATCACATGATGAACCGTGATCCCAAGATAATTATCCATCACCGATCCAATGCCTACGAGTTTTCCATATACTGGTTTACGCTTATTTACTTTCCTGTTGCTATTGTTACAATCACTACAAAACACAAAAAATATTACTTTTGCTTTCATTACTCTTTTGTTACCGTTACCATCACTATCATACTACTTTGCTACTAAATACTTTGCTGCAGATATTAAGTTATCCAGGTGTGGCTGAATTGACAAATCAGTTGCTAATACTTGAGAATATTCTTTGGCTCTCCTTGTGTCGAATCAATAAATTTGGGTTGAATACTCTACCCTCGAAATATGTTGCGATCCCCTACACTTGTGGGTTATCAAGACTAATTTCTGGCGCCGTTGCCGGGGAGCATCGCTCTATTCTTTGAGTCACTTGGGATTTATATCTGCTGGACACTATGAAGAACTTGAAAGACGCTAAGACAAAAATTTATCCCTCAACTACGAGGGGAGGTAAGGAACTTCCATCTAGCTCTGCACTTGATTCACCTTCTGTTACGAGTAAGCTTGCGACACCTAAACCTGCTTCTCCTATTCGTTCTGATATGTCGCATGTTATTGATGATGCCACTTCTGCTATGCATGATACTTATGATGAAACTACTTCTATGCTTGATACTACTGTGCCCCTTGGTTAATTTCTTGATGAACAAATTTTTAGGGCTAGAGAGAAAGCAACTATTGAAACTGATAATATTGATGAAAGTGATGATGAGGATATGCCTGCTATTCCTGAGGGTTATGTTTTTGATGTGGAATCTTCTGCAGCTATCTTTGCCTGCCAAGATAGATACGAACTTAAGAGGATGTTAGTGAAATGGAGTAAAGAATCTCTTAGAGACAGAATGAAACCTGACCCTGCTTTTGCTACTTCACCTATTTGTGTTCCCGATAAGGATTATGAATTCTCTGTTGATCCTGATATAATTACCTAGGTTGAATCTGATCCTTTTCATGGCTATGAATCTGAAACTATTGTGGCACATCTTACTAAATTAAATGATATAGCCACCCTGTTCACTAATGATGAGAGATCTCGCTACTTTAACATCCTTAAAATATTTCCGTTCTCATTAAAGGGTGATGCTAAGATATGGTTTAATTCTCCTGATCCTGGTTGTGTGCGTAGTCCCCAGGATATGATTTATTACTTCTCTGCTAAATATTTCCCTGCTCATAAGAAACAAGCTTCTTTAAAGGAAATATAAAACTTTGTGCAAATTGAAGAAGAGAGTCTCCCACAAGCTTGGGGGAGGCTTCTCAAGTTACTTAATGCTTTGCCTGATCATCCTCTTAAGAAAAATGAAATACTTGATATCTTTTATAATGGGCTAACTGATGCTTCCAGAGATTACCTGGATAGTTGTGCTGGTTCTCTTTTCAGGGAAAGAACACCGGATGAAGCTGAAATTCTATTGAATAATATGTTGACAAATGAAAATAATTGGGCACCTCCTGAGCCAGCTCCAGAGCCAATTACTGAGCCTATTCCTAAACCAACTCCGAAGAAGAGAGGTGTTCTATTTCTCAGTCCTGAAGATATGCAAGAGGCAAAGAAATCTATGAAAGAGAAAGGTATTAAAGCTGAAGATGTTAAGAATTTACCGCCTATTGAAGAAATACATGGTCTTAATTTACCGCCTGTTGAAGAAACATATGATCTTAATCCATTACCTATTGAAGAACCTCCTGATCCCGATAACCCGACACAAGTAGTAAAGGTAAGTTCTCTCTATAGATTTGATGAAGGTGATATTCCTCACTATAAGTCTGCTAGACAATGCTTGGATGAGTTTGATAATTTTATTGCCAAACAAGAATATTTTAATGCTTATTTTGGTAGACAGTTGAAGTATGATTCTGATATGATTAAACGCTTGGGTGATTATATGGCTAATGTTAGAGGTGAACTTAAATTCGTTAGCAAACATGCTTCTATGGTTACCACTCAAGTAGAACAAGTACTTAAAGCTCAAAATGATCTGCTCAATGAAATGAATAGTAAGAAAAATGATTATGTTGTTAGAGTGGCTACTAGAGCTGGTAGAATGACTCAGGAACCTTTGTATCCTGAAGGCCACCCTAAGAGAATTGAGCAAGATTCTCAGAGAAATAATACTGATGGGCCTAGTTATTCTAAAAGGAAGAAAAAGAAAAATGATAGGACTTTGCAAACTTCTAGTTAACCTATTACAGAACCATCTGAGAATCCAAATGGTATATCTATGTCTGATGCTGAAACAAAATCTGGTAACGAACATGAACCTAGCAAAAATGTTAATGATGATGTTCATGATGATGCTCAACCTAGTAATGATAATGATGTAGAAGTTGAGCCTGCTGTTGATCTTGATAACCCACAATCAAAGAATCAACATTATGATAAGAGAGACTTTGTTGCTAGGAAACATGGTAAAGAAAGAGAACCATGGGTTCAGAAACCCATGCCTTTTCCTCCCAAACCATCCAAGCAAAAGGATGATGAGGATTTTGAGCGCTTTGCTGAAATGATTAGACCTATCTTTTTGCGTAAGCGATTAACTGATGTGCTCAAAACAAATCCTTAAGCTAAGTATATGAAGGATATCATTACTAATAAGAGAAAGATATCAGAAGCTGAAATTTCCACCATGCTTGCTAATTATACTTTTAAGGGTGGAATACCAAAGAAACTTGGAGATCCAGGAGTACCCACTATACCATGCTCCATTAAAAGAAATTATGTTAAAACTGCTTTATGTGATCTTGGAGCCGGTGTTAGTGTTATGCCTCTCTCTTTATACCGTAGAGTTGATTTGAATAGGTTGACACCTACTGAAATATCTTTGCAAATGGCCGATAAATCAACTGCTATACACAGCCGGTATTTGTGAGGATGTGCCTGTTGTGGTTGCAAACGTTACTATTTTAACGGACTTTGTTATTCTTGATATTCCCGAGGACGATAGTATGTCTATTATTCTTGGAAGACCTTTTGTGAATACTGCAGGGACTGTTATTGATTGCAACAAAGGCAATGTCACTTTTCATGTTAATGGTAATGAGCATATGATACACTTTCCGAGGAAACAACCTCAAGTTTATAGTATCAATTCTATTGGAAAAGTTCCATCGATTATTTTTGGAGGTTTTGAATTTCCTCTTCCTACTGTCAATAAGAAATATGATATTCTTATTATAGGGGATGTGCATATCCCCGTTGAGGTAACATAGTGTTATTCGAATTTTCTCCGGTTCCATGTTAGTCGGAATGAGTTTGTTAACAAGACCTCATCAACCTTGTTAGTGGATTCCTTTTGATGAGCATGAGATGGACGAAACTAGAAGCACAAACTCCTGTACCCTATTTATACTTTTTGTTATTTAGTTGAAATAAAGTAAAAATAGTATTTTTCTATCTGTTTCCTGATTTATCCGTGCAATATAAAAATATCCCGAAAATAAAAGTCCTTAGAATGACATGCCAATTTAATATGATTTTTTCGGGAATATTTGAGGATTTACTGTGCAAAAATCACCGCGGGAGTAGCTGCCACCTGGCCACGAGGGTGGAGGGCGCGCCCCCCTGCCTCGTGGGCCCACGGTGGCCCTCCTCCACTTCTTCCTGCACCAATTGAGGGAGTCCTGGATTAGGGGGTGTCCGGATAGCCGAACTATCACCGTTGGCCGGACTCCTGGACTATGAAGATACAAGATTGAAGACTTCGTCTCGTGTCCGCATGGGAATTTCCTTGGCGTGGAAGGCAAGCTTGGCAATACGGATATGTAGATCTCCTACCATTGTAACCGACTCTGTGTAACCCTAACCCTATCCGGTGTCTATATAAACCGGAGGGTTTTTAGTCCATAGGACGAACAACAATCATACCATAGGCTAGCTTCTAGGGTTTAGCCTCTCTGATCTCGTGGTAGATCCACTCTTGTACTACCCATATCATCAATATTAATCAAGTAGGAGTAGGGTTTTACCTCCATCGAGAGGGCCCGAACACAGGTAAAAACATCGTGTCCCTTGTCTCTTGTTACCATCCGCCTAGATGCACAGTTCGGGACCCCCTACCCGAGATCCGCCGGTTTTGACACCGACATTGGTGCTTTAATTGAGAGTTCCTCTGTGTCGTCATCCTTAGGCCCGATGGCTCCTTCGATCATCAACAACGACGCGGTCCAGGGTGAGACTTTTCTCCCCGGACAGATCTTTGTATTCGGCGGCTTTGCACTGCAGGCCAATTCACTTGGCCATCTGGAGCAGATCGAAAGCTACGCCCCTGGCCATCAGGTCAGATTTGGGAGTTTGAACTACACGGCTGACATCCGCGGAGACTTGATCTTTGACGGATTCGAGCCACAGCCAAGCGCCAGCGCCTTTGTCTCGATGGGCACGATCTAGCTCTGCCACCGAACAGTGCCCTGGAGGCCGGAACAGCGTCTGCTCCGACCCTTAGCTCGGATCCGACTCCGCCGATCGAGGACGTGTGGCTGGACACCGCCTCGGGGGCTACGATATCTACGGCAATTAAGCCGAACTCCATCCCTGTCCTTTGCGAAGACCGTGACTCCAAGGTGCCGGACTCCTCTCCGGACTCCGAACCCTCCGCGCCCCCGCCAATCGAATCCAATTGGGCGACGGTTATGGAGTTCACTGCCTCGGACATCTTTAAGCACTTGCCCTTTGGCGACATCCTGAATTCACTAAAGTCTCTCTCTTTATCTGGAGAGCCCTGGCCGGACTACGGTCAGGAAGGTTGGGATGCGGACGACGAAGAAATTCAACGCCCACCCAGCACCCACTTTGTAGCCACTGTCGATGATTTAACCACATGCTCGACTTCGACTCCGAAGACATCGACGGTATGGACGACGATGCTGGAGACGACCAAGAACCAGTGCCTACAGGGCACTGGAAGGCCACCTCGTCATACGACATATACATGGTGGACATCCAAAAGATGGGAACGGCAATGGAACAGCGGAGGATGACCCCTCCAAGAAATAGCCCAAGCGCCGGCGTCAGCGGCGCCGCTCTAAATCCCGCCACAAAGAAAAGCGGTGATTCCGCACGGAGATAATAACACCCCGGACAGCTGAAGACAACCCCTCCAAAGCAGGATTCAACACAGAGGAGGAGAAGCCAGCCCTCATGATAGAGCGGCGCATGTGGAGGTGGAGGACGATAATTATATGCCTCCCTCCGAAGATGAGGCAAGCCTCGACGATGATGAATTTGTCGTGCCTGAGGATCCCGCCGAATAGGAGCGTTTCAAACGCAGGCTTATGGCCACGACAAGCAGCCTCAAGAAAAAGCAGCATCAGCTTAGAGCTGACCAAGACTTGCTAGCTGACAGATGGACTGAAGTCCTTGCAGCCAAAGAGCACGAACTCAAACGCCCCTCCAAGAGATACCCAAAACGCAGGCTGCTACCCCAATTAGAGGAAGCAGCACCCAAACCTACATCACCAGCGCATGATGCGACCGACCGGCCACCCCGTGGCCGCGACAGAGAGGCCTCTAGACCCTCCATTCAAGCCGCACCCCGGCGTCGCTCGAAAAGTACCAAGGCACGGGGAAACGCGCCAGACCTGCGAGACATATTGGAGGACAAGGCAAGGCAAACAAGATCGATCTACGAATCGCGTGGGCGCCCCATGACACGCGACGATAACCGTCATGCCGGATACAGCAATTCCGGCCGGGCCGAACACAGTAGACAAAGCTCATTTGATCTGCATCGTGATATAGCTCAATACAGAGGCGCCGCACACCCACTATGCTTCACAGACGAAGTGATGGATCATCAAATCCCCGAGGGTTTCAAACCCGTAAACATCAAATCATACGATGGCACAACAGATCCTGCGGCTTGGATCGAGGACTACCTCCTCCATATCCACATGGCCCGCGGTGATGATATACACGCCATCAAATACCTCCCACTCAAGCTTAAAGGACCAGCTCTGCATTGGCTTAACAGCTTGCCAGCAGAATCAATTGGTTGTTGGGAGGACCTGGAAGCCGCATTCCTTGATAACTTCCAGGGCACATATGTGCGACCACCAGACGCCGATGACCTCAGCCACATAATTCAGCAGCCAGAAGAATCGGCCAGACAATTCTGGACACGGTTCCTAACCAAGAAAAATCAAATCATTGACTGTCCGGATGCAGAGGCCCTTGCAACCTTCCAACATAACATCCGTGATGAGTGGCTTGCCCGGCACCTAGGACAGGAAAAGCCGAAATCCATGGCAGCCCTCACAATGCTCATGACCCGCTTTTGCGCGGGAGAGGACAGCTGGCTAGCTCGTAGTAACAACTTGACCAAAAACCCTGGTAGTTCGGATACCAAGGACAGCAATGGCAGGTCGCGTCGCAACAAGCACAAGCGCCGCATTAATGGCGATAATGCTGAAGATACGGAATTCAATGCCGGATTCAGAGGCTCTAAATCCGGTCAGCGGAAAAAGCCGTTCAAAAGAAATACTCAGGGCCCGTCCAATCTGGACCGAATACTCGATCGCTCATGCCAAATACATGGCACCCCCGAAAAACCAGCCAACCACACCAACAGGGATTGTTGGGTCTTCAAATAGGCAGGCAAGTTAAATGCCGAACTCAATGACAAGGGGCTGCATAGCAATGACGAGGAGGAGCCCCGGCCGCCGAACAATAGAGGACAGAAGGGCTTCCCCCCACAAGTGCGGACGGTGAACATGATATACACAACCCATATACCCAAAAGGGAGCGGAAGCATGCACTAAGGGACGTATATGCAATGGAGCCAGTCGCCCCGAAATTCAACCCATGGTTCTCCTGCCCGATCACCTTTGATCGAAGGGACCACCCCACTAGCATCCGCCACGGCGGATTCGCCACATTGGGTCTTGACCCAATCATCGACGGATTTCACCTCACTAGAGTCCTGATGGACGGCGGTAGTAACTGAACCTGCTCTATCGGGATACGGTCGCATAAAATGGGCATAGACCCACGAGGATTAAACCCACAAAGACGACCTTTAAAGGCGTCATACCAGGTGTAGAGGCCAATTGTACAGGCTCAGTTACACTCAAAGTGGTCTTCGGATCCCCGGATAACTTCCGAAGCGATGAGTTAATCTTCGACATAGTCCCACTCCGCAGCGGCTATCACGCACTGCTTGGACGAACTGCATTTGCAAAGTTCAATGCGGTGCCGCACTACGCATACCTCAAGCTCAAGATGCCAGGCCCTCGAGGAGTAATCACGGTCAATGGAAACACCGAACGCTCTCTCCGAACGGAGGAGCATACAACGGCCCTCGCAGCGGAGGTGCAAAGCAACCTCTCACAGCAATTCTCGAGTCCGGCTACTAAACGTCCGGGCACCGTCAAGCGCGCCTGGAGTAATCTACAACAAGACCGCCTGGCACGATCCGAGCATGCGTAGCAATCCGGCCCCAACCCCAGCCCTCGTGAAATTGCGAAGCCAGTACTACGCGTACATAACTACGCTCTGGAGATACCATGGGCATAAGGGGAGGGCACGACCACGGCACGCCCTGCACGCGGCTCCACCGCACTGTGGGCTCCGATTGTGTCATTCTTTTTCTTTCTTCTTTTCTCTTACTTTCAGGACACCATTTTCCAGAAGCCCTGTCTGGCACTAGAATTGCCGAACTCATGATGCAACAGCCAGGGAAGCGTAGTTACGTCCGAGTGTCCAGTGGTCTCTACTACGAGCATTATACCTGTTTTACATACCATCCGCAGCTTACCCCACGGAGGGGACATGTTAAATAGTCCCATCCCTTGCTTATCGCACTATTTGTATCATTCTGCTTTCATTGCAGTACCTTTTTGAATAAACAATACATAGCTTTTGCCTATTATTGCACTCCTTTCTTTATCTATATATATATATGTTCATTCATGACATGTTGCACCCGTACACTTTGGTACGACCAATACACCAGGGGCTTAAGTACCCCAAAAATATGGTGTGATAAGTCCGAACACTTTCACAAGTGCGGCACCCCGAACTTATAGCATTATATGCATCGGCTCCGAATCATGTCTTGGGTCAATAGTTGGGTTTGCCCGGCTCCCATGTTTTGGTACCTTATGTTCCGTTATATCGTCTAAGGTAGCGCTGGGAGAACCACTGCGACTGTGCCCCGGTTGAGCACCTCACTGGAGAAAGCTAAAACTGACCGTCATGATAAGGCGAGAGCCGGTCGCTGTTCGAGAGGTTTTTTCGGGTCCCTTAAGACTTATGCCGCTTAGAGCGAGGAGTCGGCATTGTCCGGCCAAGGTATGGATAGCGCCCCGAACTTGGTCTTCCGAATACTAGGGGCTTCGCCGAAATTTAAAATTATAGAATTCTATGGCTAAGTGAGAGTGTTCAAGCACTATAGTCCGGTTGCCTTGTTCGTTGCGTTGAGCATCTCCCTCGAAGGACCCAAGAATGGGAACAAGAGCGCTCAAGTTTATCCCGAACACCCCAAAGACTCGTGGCTTGGGGGCTGAAGCCAACGACTTGCCATCTCTCAAATTTGATAAACGGCCGCACAAAAGGTAATATTTTAAATTCACAAAAATTGCTTAGCTCATATGAACAAGTTTTCAGCGTACATGATAACAAATGCGAGTCTATTCAAAAATTACATCTTTGGAGCATTCACCCGCTATAAAGGCGGGCACCCTTGAGACGCCCTCATAGTACATTTCGGGCTTGCGATGCTCCTTGCCCAACGGTGGCCCGTCTGTCACAAGCTTCTTAGCATCCAGCTTGCCCCAGTGCACTTTAGCACGGGCAAGGGCCGACAGGCACCTTCAATGCGTAGGAGCGCTTGATGACTTCAATCCATGGACAAAGGCCCACCAGCCGCCGCACTAGCCCGAAGTAGCTCCCAGGCATGGCTTCCTTAGGCCACAGCCGAATTATGAGGCCCTTCATGGCCTATTCGGCGACCTTGTGGAGCTCGACCAGCTGCTTCAGCTGGTCGCTCGAAACACTGGATGTCCGGCCTCAGCATACTGAGACCAGAACACCTTTTTCGTCGAGCTCCCCTCCTCGGCGCGGTAGAACGTGGTAGCATCAGACACACTACGGGGCAAATCTGCGAATGCTCCTGGAGAGCTCCGGATTTGGGTAAGTAATAGATAATTCACTTTCACATGCTTGCTTTGCATAAAGAATGCCTTACCCACCGCTATCTTCTTTAATGATTCAATTTCTTGGAGGGCTTTTTGGGCTTCGGCCTTAGTGGCTTTGGCACTCTCAAGAGCCGAGGCGAGCTCGGACTCTCGAGTCTTCGAGTCACGCTCCAAACTCTTGTGTTTTTCCACGAGAGCCTGGAGCTCTTGCCGCACCTCCGCCACCCGCGCCTCCTGCTTCTCTCGCTCGGTGCGCTCCGCGGCCGCTTTGCTTTCGGCCATGGACACCGCTTCCTTCAGGGTCGCCACCTCGTTCGTGGCCCCTACAATACCCACGTTAGTCCTGTCATTTTTGCAACCAAATCCTTTCTATATGGTATTACTTTAAGAAGGTATTACTTACCTTCCTTGTCCTCGAGCTGCTTCTTGGCAAGGCCGAGCTTGTTCTCGGACCACTCGAGGCTCTGCTTCAATGCATTCACCTCCGCAGTCAGTGTGGCAGAGGTTAGCAACGCAGCCTGAATTCCCATATTGACATACTTATGTTAGACTCCTGCGTGTATCTTTTTAGATCCTCAGTCCGGTTTTTCTTTCCGAACACCGAACTAAGCATCAGTGGCTACCGTCTATGCGGTAATATTTTTACATATTCTAAACTTACCTCAAAGCCTGTTAGAAGGCTGGTACAGGCTTCGGTCAGCCCGCTCTTGGCGGACTGAACTTTCTGGATCACCCCACTCATAAAAGTGTGGTGCTCCTCGTTGATGGAGGCGCCGTTAAGGGCCTCCAGCAAGCTATCCGGTGCCTCCGGATGGACGGAGGTCACCGGCGTCGCAGTCTTGCCCTTCTTCACGAAGGGCCGCTTGCGGACTTCGTAACCACCGAAGGTTCAGATGCGGAGTCCGGCACAGGGCCGGACTTAGAGCCCTCTGGGGTCTCGCCCCCTTTGCACCCAGAGTCCGGGAGGTCGCCTTGCGGCGCCTCCAGGACCACCTCCTCCTGGCTGGGCCCCTTTTGGG
This sequence comes from Aegilops bicornis, assembly GCA_021605145.1. Classification (NCBI taxonomy): domain Eukaryota; kingdom Viridiplantae; phylum Streptophyta; class Magnoliopsida; order Poales; family Poaceae; genus Aegilops; species Aegilops bicornis. Next base: position 293,939,699 of record CM038674.1, read on the forward strand.
ACTCCACCGCGGTGTCGTCCGCGTCACGTGGAGAGGAGGAGGTCGGAAGTTAAGAGCTATTCACATCCGGCGAATCCGAGGAACCGCCGGCGAAGCGGCGAGCCTGCGTCCTTGGGCGGGCTACATGGTTATATTCGGTGTTAGAAGACACTATGCGACAAATAAAAAGTCATGAGCTATTCCGAGTCCGGACAATTACGATTTCGCCAGGCTTGGCCTTGGTGGCCACTCCTCCTCGTCGTTGTCGGCGTTGGTGGAGAAGTCCGGAGGAAGGGTCCTTCCTTGCTTGGACCCTCCGGCCTCCCCAGTCGGGGCGGCCTTCCTTTTCTTCTCTCCCCCCGCTGGGGGAGAGGCTTCTTTTTCCTCCTCCCCGTCGTCGGACGATGTGTCCGACAACACCTGGCGTCGGGCGCTCCTTCGAGTCCCCGTGGCCTTCTTCTTGGCCTTCTTCTCCGGCACCACGTGAGGTGCCGGAGCCAGCTTCCGTCAGCGGGCGTCCGCTGGGTCTTCTGGCAAGGGAGCCGGACAGTTAACCTGCCCGGACGTGTTACGCCAGTCCTGTCAAAGGTAAGGGAGTTTATATCCCACATAGAGTCAAACTATGAAAAACAAGAGTCCCGTAAAGGGCAAAATAGCTTACCTCGGTAGCTTGGCGCTGCGAGCTGAATCCGCGATCTTCGGTAGCGGATGTGGGAGCCTCAGCGCCCTTGAACAGCACCTTCCAGGCATCTTCGTACGTAGTGTCGAAGAGCCTTTTCAGAGTTTGGTGCTGTGCCGGATCGAACTCCCACAATTTGAAGGCCCGTTGTTGGCATGGGAGGATCCGACGGATGAGCATAACCTGGACTACATTGACAAGCCTGAGATTCTTGTCCACCAGGGTTCAGACGCAGGTTTGGAGTCCGGACAGCTCTTCCAAATCACCCCATGTCAGGCCCGTCTCTTTCCATGATGTGAGCCGTGTGGGGAAGCCGGATCGGAATTCGGGGGCCGCCGCCCATTGAGAGTCGCCTTGACTTCGGTGATGTAGAACCGCCCCGATTGCCACCCCTTTATGGTCTCCACAAAGGAGCCCTCGAGCCATAGGACTTTGGCCATCTTGCCAACCATGGCACCTCCGCACTCCGCTTGGCGGCTGCCCACTACCTTCGGCTTAACATTGAAGGTCTTCAGCCATAAGCCGAAGTGGGGCTGGATGTAGAGGAAGGCCTCGAACACAACGATGAACGCCGAGATGTTGAGGATGAGATTTGGGGCCAGATCGTGGAAGTCCAGGCTGTAGTAGAACATGAGCCCCCGGACAAATGGGTGAAGTGGAAAACCTAGTCCGCGGAGGAAGTGGGTGAGGAACACCACCCTCTCATGGGGCCTGGGGGTGGGAATGAGCTGCCCCTCATCGGGGAGCGGTCTTGGCGATGTCATTTGGACAAGTATCCGACCTTCCGCAGCTTTTTGACTTGTCCCTCCGTGACGGAGGAGACCATCCACTTGCCTCCCTCTCCGGACATGGTAGGAGAAGGTTGAGGAGGGATGTGCGGACTTGGGCGCTAGAGCTCAAGTGCGCGGAAATGGATGAGCAAAGGAGGAAGAAGGCGTAGGTTAAAAGGTGGATCCTTATCCCCTTATATGGGCGGACGAAGCTATGCGTCCCCCGCCAGCCTGGTAAAACTCGCTTATCTCCCAAGCGCTGAAATCAATGGCGCGGTTGGGTTACCCATGTCCGTATTGATGGGAATCCTGGAATAAGGGGGCACCATCTCCGCTTTGATAAGACGTGCCAAGGAAACCGCCTCGCTAAACGCGCTGAGGTGGAACAGTAAAAACGTATAAAGGCCTGGCCGTGGTGTGATGTCACGCCGCGAAATACGTCAGCAGATCTGTGCAAAGGTTATTCTCTCTACGGTGGTATGTGGAACTTTTTTTGCAGAGCCGGACACTATCCTTGTGTTCAAAATCTTCTATGAAGTATTCGGAGGAGGAACCCGCCTTGCAATGCCGAAGACAATAGGCGCGTCGGATTCATCGTCATTGAAGCCTGGTTCAGGGGCTACTGAGGGAGTCCTGGATTAGGGGGTGAACGGATAGCCGAAATATCGCCGTTGGCCGGACTCCTGGACTATGAAGATACAAGATTGAAGACTTCGTCCCGTGTCCGGATGGGACTTTCCTTGGCGTGGAAGGCAAGCTTGGCGATACGGATATGTAGATCTTCTACCATTGTAACCGACTCTATGTAACCCTAACCCTATCCGGTGTCTATATAAACCGGAGGGTTTTTAGTCCGTAGGACGAACAACAATCATACCATAGGCTAGCTTCTAGGGTTTAGCCTCTCTGATCTCGTGGTAGATCCACTCTTGTACTACCCATATCATCAATATTAATGAAGCAGGAGTAGGGTTTTACCTCCATCGAGAGAGCCCGAACCTGGGTAAAAACATCGTGTCCCTTGTCTCCTGTTACCATCCGCCTAGACGCACAGTTCGGGACCCCCTACCCAAGATCCGCCGGTTTTGACACCGACACCCATCCTCTTCTTCTTCCTCCCACAAACACGAAAAACCAACTCAAGCACGAGTTCTAGCCCCCGTCGCTGTGATTTTTGATCTCCTTGCTCAAAGCACCTCTCACAAAACTATTTGGGGAGATTGTTCCTTGGTATGTGACTCCTCCATTGGTCCAATTAGTTTTTGTTCAAGTGCTTTATTCATTGCAAATTTGTGCTGCATAGGTGACCATGTTCTTGAGCTTGCATGTCAATTTTATATGGTTCCAAGTAGTTCTAATGCATGATAAAGGCTCTAGGCACTTGTAGGAGTAGTTGCTATCAATTTTATTGAAGTTGGTTCACTTTTGTTTGAAGTTACTAAAAATTTCAGAAATTTTTCAGAGAAAACAATATGTTTTGGAAGATGTTCCAAGGTGGTTCTTCAAGGAAGCAAGGCCCTAGGCTTGCAATGCGCGATGCCGATGAGGAGCCCCCAAGGGCGCCTCCGTGAGGCCCTGTGAATGGCCTTCGGAAAATTTTATGGATCGAGCGGAAACCAAAGAAGAATTTAACGCATATTTGCGTAACGCCGGCCTTGTGGACTTCGAGGCAGACAAATGCCCACAATATCATGACTTCACTAGTTCATTTGTGAGGAGGTTTGAGTTTCCATCTTCGCGTAATTCTCCTTCTGTCATGTTTGATCTTTATGAAAAAACTTATACCATGGACTTAGAGGATTTTACTTTTGCTTGCAAAATCCCACAATGGGGTAGTACTGTTGATCCCCGTAAATCTGAATTTAGAGACTTTCTTGCTAGTATAACCGTGGGGGAATCTAGAGATATAACGCAAGCCACTATAGGAGCATTCACTTTCCTGCTATACATTATTTTGCTCTCTTCATCGGTAGGTGCATAAATGCTAAGGATGAAGCATGTCACATGTGTGTCCCTGATCTCAGCATTCTCAGGAGTGCTGTGTTGGGAGACCAATCTTATCATATGGGAGCCATTGTAGCTCGTAGGTTGCATCATAATAGATATAACGGAGATTTCTTTGGAGGAATTTATGCAACCCGCTTAGCTGATTTTCTTGAGATAGACATTCGGGAGGGTGATATGGAGTTACCTCCCGCATATTTAGATTATAACTATATGGCTTCACACCAGTTTGTTGAGAGGCCTGAATCACCTCTCTTATACCAACTAATCTTTAACAAACGGCATGTTGTCCGTATTACTCTTCCTGCTCCTGCCTTCTTTGATTCTCAGACAAAAGGAAGATATGTTATTACCAGAGAGGAGGCAGATGAGTACGAGAGGAGAGCGGAGGCGGCTCGACGCCACGCTGCAGCTCAGGAGGTGATAGCCGCTGCATCACAGTACGACCCCAGCTACACCTACGGGTATCCGCCAGGCCATCTCTGGCAATGAACCAACTTAGGCCAAAAGCCTAAGCTTGGGGGAGTACGTATTTCTCACCGACATTACATTTATGTTCACACACACTCATTGCTAGATGTCGGTGCTCATACTCTTTCACTATAATATCCATGCTAGTTTATTTTCTTTTTCCTGCTTTCTTCTTGTGTGTTTGTTAAACTTTAAGAAAAACTAAAAAAGTTAGTGTAGCTTTTAGTTAGTTTACTTTTCTTGCTGTAGTAGTAATAATTAAGAAGAAAACCCAAAAATATTTCCTGTTCTTCTTTTGCTTGTTGGGAGCTTTCCCGTGTAAATAGTTTTATTTCTTTTCTTTTCTTTGGGGGTCGATAAGAGAAGACCATGATTAAATTGTTGAAGTGGCTCTTATATGCTTTATTGTTGATTTAACCAAGAGCCCATATTGCCTTGTCTTCTCCTGTTTATTGAATGCTCGCAGATTCCAGCTTAGTCCAATGCACGTGCACTCTTATTATTATTCACATCATTCGGTCGTGCAAGTGAAAGGCAATTATGACGATATATGATGGACTGACTGAGATGGGAAAAGCTGGTATGAACTCGACCTCTCTTGTTTTTGTAAATATGATGAGTTCATCGTTCTTGATTCAGCTTATTATGAATAAACATGTTTGCAATGACAATTAGAAATCATAGTTGCTTATGCCATGCTTGATTAGCTATGAGTTATAATGGTTTACCTTGCATGCCAACATGCTATTAAAATGGTTGTGATGTGGTATGATGGGGTGGTATCCTCCTTTGAATGATTTAAGTGACTTGACTTGGCACATGTTCACACATGTAGTTGAAACAAATCAACATAGCCATCACGATATTTATGTTCATTGTGGATTATATCCTACTCATGCTTGCATGCAATGTTTATTAATTTTAATGCATGTTCATGACTGTTCTCGCTCTCTAGTTGGTCGCTTCCCAGTCTTCTGCTAGCCTTCACTTGTACTAAGCGGGAATACTGCTTGTGCATCCAATCCTTTAAACCCCAAAGTTATTCCATATGAGTCCACTATACGTTCCTATATGCGCTATCTACCTGCCGTTCCAAGTAAATTTGTATGTGCCAAACTCTAAACCTTCAAATAAACATTCTGTTTTGTATGCTCGAATAGCTCATGTATCAACTAGGGCTGCCCTTATCTTGCATGTTAGGTGGGTTATTCTCAAGAGGAGTGGACTCAGCTCTTCACTCACGAGAAAATGGCTGGTCACCGGGATGCCCAGTCCCATGCTTTATGCAAACTAAATCAAAATAATTGCAAACAAAACTCCCCCTGGGACCTGATGTATGTTGGAGGCACTCGTTGTTTCGAGCAAGCCGTGGATTGATGCTTGTTGGTGGAGGGTTAGTATAAACTTTACCATTCTATTTGGGAACCGCCTATAATGTGTGTAGCATGGAAGATATAGCAATCTCTTGGTTGTTATGTTGACAATGAAAGTATGCCGCTCAAAATATTATTCATCTCTATTTCAAAACCGAGCTCGCACCTCTACAAATCCACACTTCCCTCTGCGAAGGGCCTATCTATTTACTTTTATGTTGAGTCATCACCCTCTTATTCAAAAGCACTAATTTGGAGCGCAGCTGTCATTTGCATTCATTACTGTTAATTTATATCGGGTATGACTCTGACTGGATCTCTTTTACCATGAATTACAATGTCTAGTCAGTCCTTGGTCTTTAAAGGTGCTCTGCATTTATGTTTTGCAGTCTCGGAAAGGGCTAGCGAGATACCAACCTGTTATATCATATTATGATTGTTTTGAGAAAGTGTTGTCATCCGAGGTTTATTATTATGACTCGCTAGTTGATTATGCCATTGATATGAGTAAACATGAGACCTGAGAATTATTGCAAACGTGGTTAGTTATAATCTTTGCTGAAAAATTGAATGATGGCTTGACATATTTACAAACAAGAGCAAACAGAGTTTGTATAAGTTTTTCTTTTTCTCTTTCAGTTTGTCAACTGAATTGCTTGAGGACAAGCAAGGGTTTAAGCTTGGGGAGTTGATACGTCTCTGTCGTATCTACTTTTCCAAACACTTTTGCCCTTGTTTTGGACTCTAACTTGTATGATTTGAATGGAACTAACCCGGACTGACGCTGTTTTCAAATAGAATCGCCATGATGTTGTTTTATGTGCGTAAAACAAAAGTTCTCGGAATGACCTGAAACTCCACGGAACATCTTAGAAAAAATAATAAAAAATCCTCGCCAAAGATGAAGACCAGGGGGCCCACACCCAGTCATATAGAGTTGGAGTTGGCGTCGGAAGGTCTCTAGGGGCCCACGAGGTAGGGGGCGCGCCCCCCTCCAGGGCACGCCCCCCTACCTCGTGGGCCCCTGGAGACCTTCCGACGCCAACTCCAACTTTATATATTGGCTTTCGGAGAGAAAAAAATTAGAGAGAAGAAATCATCGCGTTCTATGATACGGAGCCGCCGCCAAGCCATAAAACCTCTCGGGAGGGCTGACCTGGAGTCCGTTCGGGGCTCCGGAGAGGGGGATTCGTCGCCGTCGTCATCATCAACCATCCTCCATCACCAATTTCATGATGCTCACCGCCGACGTGAGTAATTCCATCATAGGCTTACTGGACGGTGATGGGTTGGATGAGATCTATCATGTAATCGAGTTAGTTTTGTTAGGGTTTGATCCCTAGTATCCATTATGTTACGAGATTGATGTTGCTATGACTTTGCTATGCTTAATGCTTGTCACTAGGGCCCGAGTGCCATGATTTCAGATCTGAACCTATTATGTTTTCATGAATATATGTGAGTTCTTGATCCTATCTTGCAAGTCTATAGTCACCTATTATGTGTTATGATCCAACAACCCCAAGTGACAATAATCGGGATACTTCTCGGTGATGACCATAGTTTGAGGAGTTCATGTATTCACTATGTGCTAATGCTTTGTTCCGGTTCTCTATTAAAAGGAGGCCTTAATATCCCTTAGTTTCCATTAGGACCCCGCTGCCATGGGAGGGTAGGACAAAAGATGTCATGCAGGTTCTTTTCCATAAGCACGTATGACTATATTCGGAATACATGCCTACATTACATTGATGAATTGGAGCTAATTTTGTGTCACCCTATGTTATGACTGTCACATGATGAACCGCATCCGTCATAATTATCCATCACCGATCCAATGCCTACGAGTTTTCCATATACTGGTTTACGCTTATTTACTTTCCTGTTGCTATTGTTACAATCACTACAAAACACCAAAAATATTAGTTTTGCTTTCAATACTCTTTTGTTACCGTTACCATCACTATCATACTACTTTGCTACTAAATACTTTGTTGCAGATATTAAGTTATCCAGGTGTGGCTGAATTGACAACTCAGTTGCTAATACTTGAGAATATTCTTTGGCTCCCCTTGTTTCGAATCAATAAATTTGGGTTGAATACTCTACCCTCGAAAGCTGTTGCGATCCCCTACACTTGTGGGTTATCAAGAAGTTATTTTTGGAAGGAAAGCTACCGGAAAAACTTGGAGTGCACGTCAGGAAAGAAACGAGGGAGCCACGAGGTAGGGGGGCACGCCCACCCCCCTAGGGCGCGCCCTCCACCCTCATGGGCCCCTCGTGGCTCCCCTGACGTATCTCTTCCTCCTATATATACCTATATACCCTAAAAACTTTGGGGAACATAATAAATCGGGAGTTCTGCCGCCGCAAGCCTCTGTAGCCACCAAAAACCAATCGAGACCCTATTCCCAAGACTCACGGAGGGGGGATCCTCACCGTGGCCATATTCATCATCCCAGCGCTCTCCATGACGAGGAGGGAGTAGTTCACCCTCGGGGCTGAGGGTATGTACCAGTAGCTATGTGTTTGATCTCTCTCTCTCATGTTCTTGATTTGGCACGATCTTGATGTATCACAAGCTTTGCTATTATAGTTGGATCTTATGTTTCTTCTCCCCCTCTACTCTCTTCTAATGGATTGAGTTTTTCCTTTGAAGTAATCTTATCGGATTGAGTCTTTAATGATTTGAGAACACTTGATGTATGTCTTGCCGTGCGTATCTGTGGTGACAATGGGATATCACGTGATTCACTTGATGTATGTTTTGGTGATCAACTTGCGGGTTCCGCCCATGAACTTATGCATAGGGTTTGGCACACGTTTTCGTCGTGATTCTCCAGTAGAAACTTTGGGGAACTCTTTGAGGTTCTATGTGTTGGTTGAATAGATGAATATGAGATTGTGTGATGCAAATCGTATAATCATACCCACGGATACTTGAGGTGACATTGGAGTATCCAGGTGACATTAGGGTTTTTGTTGATTTGTGTCTTACGGTGTTATTCTAGTACGAACTCTAGGGCTGTTTGTGACACTTATAGGAATAGCCCAACAGATTGATTGGAAAGGATAACTTTGAGGTGGTTTCATACCCTACCATAATCTCTTCATTTGTTCTCCACTATTAGTGACTTTGGAGTGAATCTTTGTTGCATGTCTAGGGATAATTATATGATCCAATTATGTTATTATTTTTGAGAGAACTTGCACTAGTGAAAGTATGAACCCTAGGACTTGTTTGCTGGCATTGCAATACCGTTTACGCTCACTTTTACCACTTGTTACCTTGCTGTTTTTATATTTTCAGATTACAAAAACCTGTATCTACCATCCATATTGCACTTGTATCACCATCTCTTTGCCGAACTAGTGCACCTATACAATATACCATTGTATTGGGTGTGTTGGGGACAAAAGAGACTCTTCGTTATTTGGTTGCAGGGTTGCTTGAGAGAGACCATCTTCATCCTACACCTCCCACGGATTGATAAACCTTAGGTCATCCACTTGAGGGAAATTTTCTACTGTCCTACAAACCTCTGCACTTGGAGGCCCAACAACGTCTACAAGAAGAAGGTTGCGTAGTAGACATCAGACCATGATTGTAATACTTGGCTCCTCGGAGCCTAATGAATAAATACTTGAGTCGTACAGTTATGTTGTGATGCCATGTTGTATTTACACATATTGAGCATACTGTGTGTATGATTGAAATGCTTGGTATGTGTGGGATCCGACAACCTAGTTGTTTATCCTTGGTAGCCTCTCTTATGGGGAAATGTAGTCTTGTGCTTCCATGAGCCATAGTAGTCCGCTATAGCCCGGTTCACCGGAGTCCTGCTAGCCCAGCACTACTGCTCCGAAACACTTGACTGGCCGGCATGTGATTCACTTCTGCTCGTGGTTCCGTCCCTTCGGGGAAATGTCACGCGGTGACATCCGGAGTCCTGCCTAGCCCGCTACAGCCCGGTTCACCGGAGTCCTGTTAGACTAGTGCTACAGCCCGGATTCGCACACTGCTGACCGACATGCTCGATGTTGATTCATGTATGTCTATCCCCGTAAGTTAGTGCCACTTTGGGTTCACGACTAGTCATGTCGGCCCGGGTTCTCTGTCATATGGATGCTAGCGACATTATCATATACGTGAGCTAACAGGCGCAAACAGTCCCGGGCCATGGTAAAGCGACACCCGCGCGCATACCGTGCGTGAGGCCGCAAAGTGATATGAGGTGTTACCAGCTAGATCGATGTGACTTGGAATCGGGGTCCTGACAGCATTGGTATCAGAGCCTAACTGCCTGTAGGATTACTAAGCCAAACTGGTCGAAGTTGAGTCTAGAAATTCTTTAGTTATACAAGGGAATTGATTGTGGATGGGAACGTACGCTCTTTTTACTCCTTATACCTTATGCCTTCTGATCGGAGTCATCCTATCTTTCCTACGGGGTTAAGGAACTAGGCTTCTCTTCTTTCTATCAGGATCACGTGTTACTAATCCGTAGACTTATAGATTTGTTGGACTTAAGCCTCGCTTCAGTTCCTACTACTTCTGTATGTTAACTATTGATCTTGAAACCTTGGTATTGTGCTTCTGAGTGGTTATGCCACCATTTCTGTAGCATGTCTCAAATCCTTTTGAGCATTCACAGCCGTTATGCTGTCCAAGTCATCCCATATTTCTAAATAGTCTGATGCATTTGCAAATCCCTTCTTTCCATTTCTAATGTTCATTTGGGCCAGATTAATCACACATATTAGTGTGTTGAGGTACTCCATTGCCTCGGCATATATGTTGGAGCTATTATTATGACCCTGTTTGTCTTAGAGGATCACCTAGTAATCTAGCAATGTTTTGTATCCTAGTGTGATGATTCTGGCCATTATTCTCAAAAGCATCCCGTGATGCCATTTAGTTAGTAGGCATTATATTCCTGGGTTCTAGAGCCCGATATTCACCCTACTTACCTCCCGTTGATAGTGTTTGCTCGTTCCTTTAGGATATTAGTAGCCTTTGTAATAGTCCTCGAGGTCCGTGGTATTACCTTCTTCCAAATACCATGAACTGCTTATGGCAGAAGTTCTTGAACCAAAATATCACAATAAGAGTGCTCCTGATGAGTTCTCCATTGATAATTGTGACTCTGCCAATCCTACCTTTCTGCATGGGTTATCCGGAAGAAATATGTTGAACTTGTTCGACATACTAACCTATGCATCGACATCTCAGAATAATCGTATGTTCCTTTGAGTTGTCTCTCTTTAGTTGTATTTTGACCTCTGTCTATCAATTGATAGTCAGGACTAGTTGTGCATTCCTGTTATCGATGCCTATATTACTGTGGTCTGTCAAGCCATTCTATTCAAGAACAACTAGGAGAAACAAACTCCAGTACCTTGTCCGCTTCGAGGATTGGGTCAAAGTAGTTGTATTCCGTGGATCAAAATGCCAATCCAGCTTTTGCTCTGCTCTACCCTGGAGTGTTACCATCTTTATGTCAAGAATGTCATGAGAATTGCACCATACCTCTTATGAATTCTTGACGCAGTGGTACTTCTCGCTATGATTATTCATTCCTCGGTCCCGTGTTGTTGTAATCGGAATGCCGACAAGTGAACTGTGATGTGTGAAATCGATACTCCTAGCAATCTCGTTGCTTCTCGATCCTTTCAATTGGTATCAGAGCATTGGTCTCCATTGCCTTGGTTTAAACACCTTTGGAGGAAGATGGATGTGTCTACTTTAGGGAGTCTTAGACATAGAGTGCATATTCTTCATGGAGAATATTTTCATGAGTGGAAAAATGAAATGCTTGAGATTTTCAATGAATATCATTTGAACAAGTACAGTGCTAGCCCTTGTGCACCTCATATTGATCCCTTGCATCCCACACCCGAATAGGATCTTGACATGATTCGCAATCTTAGAACCATCAATCTTATCATAAGAGGATTGCCCGAAAACTTGATTGCTAGTTTGCCTACTCTTGATTGTGCCTATACCATATGGTAATTTCTTGAGGAACGATTTCTAGATTATTCCTTGAAAAATTGAGATGAAATTCTCCATAAGTCTATTGCCTTGACTAAGATGAATTCTGGTGATCCTTACAAATCTCATGCGTGCCATAGGAGATGTTGGAATCATTAGCAATATTATTTCCGAAGCTATTATAATCCATAAAGACAATCATAAAAATGATCGTTTGTCTAACGAATTACCCTCTCTAGGAATTGATCAATCACAAGACGATGTTTAACATGGATACTATGATGAGGATGATGATAGTGAATATGATCTTGACGATGCAATGAGACACCTTGGCATTATGGCAAATCTTCACGGCTACATGGCTGGAGGAAAGGAATGGGTCCTTGATAGTGGATGTACTGATCATATGACCGGAGATAAAGAGATGTTCCGTGAGCTTGCTAAAAATGACGGCCCTCGAAAATATGTCACTTTTGGTGATAATTCAAAGCGTAAGGTGGTTGGCCTTGGTAAGGTGGCCATCTCACATGATAGGTCCATACAAAATGTCATGCTCGTTGAATCTCTTGGCTACAACTTACTTTCAGTATCTAGACTTGCTGATTTCGGTTTCAATGTCCTATTTACTGAAGTAGATTGCCAAATGTTTCGTAGAGATAATCATAAAATGGTCTTCACCGGTGTACGTACAGGTGATCTCTACATTGTTGATTTCACTAAAAAGGCTCAACGTAGAACTTGCTTTATTGCTAAATCTTCTAAAGACTGGTTGTGGCATAGAAGACTAGGTCATGTTGGTATGCGAAACCTTGACAAGCTTATTAAAGAAAATCACATCCTTGGCATTAACGATGTCATATTTGATAAGGATAGACTTTGCAGCGCTTATCAAGCAAGTAAACAGGTTGGAGGAAGGCATCCCGTGAAGAACATCATGACCACAAGGAGGCCACTCGAGCTACTTCACATGGATCTTTTTGGTCCCAACGCTTACAAAAGTCTCGGTGGAAATTCTATTGGTCTATTTATAGTTGATGATTTTTCAAGATTTACGTGGGTATTCTTTCTCGATGATAAATCGCAGGTCCAAAAGATCTTCAAGAACTTCACTAGGAAGGCCCAATATCAATTTGACGTGAAGATCAAGAAGGTTCGAAGCGACAACAGAACGGAGTTCAAGAACGCAAATGTGGATACCTTTCTTGACGAAGAAGGGATTTCACACGAGTTCTCGGTTACATACACACCTCAACAAAATGGAGTTGCTGAGAGGAAGAACCGGACGCTCATTGAAATGGCAAGAACGATGCTTGATGAGTACAAGACGCCAAAGCACTTTTGGGCGGAAGCGGTTGAGACAGCTTGTCATGCAACAAATCGCTTGTACCTTCACAAGCTACTCAGCAAGACGGCATACGAGCTCCTCACCGGTAACAAACCCCAAGTTGGATACTTTCTAGTATTCGGCTCAAAATGCTACATTCTTGATAAGCATCGTCGTTCTAAATTTGCTCCTAAGTCTCATGAAGGTTTCCTACTTGGTTATGGCTCAAACTCTCACACATACCGTGTCTACAACAATTTCACCCGAAAGGTTGAAGAAATGGTAGATGTGAAGTTTGATGAATCTAATGGCTCGCAAGTAGAGCAATTGCCAATTGATGTAGGAGACAAAGAACCCTCGGAAGCAATCCAGGACTTGTCTATTGGCAAGATTCGTCCAATGGAGGTGAAGGAGAGTACCTCGTCCGTCCAAGTGGAAGCTTCTACCTCTCGACAAGGTGAACCAAGAGTTGATACGGAGGCATCCACAAGTGGGACACACCAAGATGAAAGAAACGAGGAAGTGCACGAAGACGAACGCCAACAACCTCCTTCTCCACCATGACAAGAGAACGACTAAATCTATGAGATCGCAACTCACTCATATCTTGAGCAATCTCTACATCACCAAGTCTCTACACAATGGTGGTTGAAGACAAGTAAGCACGAAACCATTCAAACATATCCTTTGACAAATTTTTTGTTGAGTTTCATGATTGTCATTTTGGATACACAAGTGCTCTTCCTTGCGAAAACTAACCCATGTAGGTAGATGAACTCAAATTCCAAGTGGTGCTCCCAACTCTTGATGGGCTACATCAACCTTGAGCAACCCACACAAGTTCAACTACATGATCACGATCAACACCATCACCCAAGGTATGTACTTCCTTCTTAGAGAAGCTTTACTCAAAGTCTTGAGTCAAAGCAACTCGACAAGATGTGAATACATCAAGATGCTTAAACTAAAAATGGCAACCCCATTTTGTGCTTAAACGATGAGTATGACCTATGATCATGCGATCTCACTTGACTCCTAAGTCAATATACTCTAACATAGGTGACTTTGTCGCCGACCATCTCTAGATGAAGTTTTCTTGTGTTCTTTTCTGTGCCCTTGCATTTGTCTCATGCATATTTGTTTCCCCTTTCAAAAAAAACTTCATCTAGATTTCCTTTTTTCTTTTCTTTTCTTTTCTTGCGTTCTGCATTCCCTGCATCCAATTCATTGCAAATCTTTCAGTTAATTCCTTGCAAATCCTTGTGAGATCTTACTTGTCTAGTGAGCTGAGGTGACAAGTGCTTTTCTCTATGATGAACTCGATCCCACCGGTTTCTTGTTTTCGGTCTAACCGAAGTTGTTCGGTGCAACCGAAGCATCCAACTCGGTGCCACCGATTTAAATACAGGAAAAACATTTTGCCATTTATTCCCGCTTTACTCTTGATCCAGATCCACTCAATGAATCTTGTCCTCTAAAAGCATCACATTTACCTTAGTGCTTTGTGCTATGACTCAAGGACCAAACCCATTCACGACAAATTCCAGAAGACCCTTCTTTGAAATTGATGTCAAAGGGGGAGAGAGAGATCACATCAAATCATAATAATATCTCTAGGGGAGAGATCTCTAGGGGGAGGGAATACTCAAGGAAAGAGTAATCTTCAAGGATCCCAGATGCTTGGTGTTCAAGAGGAGAGATGCCACATGTCTTCTTGAGGGGAAAGACATGTTCATATGTGCTTATTTGCATTAGCGTTGTTCATTTGTTTCTTTGAGCTCTGATTTTCTGTTCCCTATCTTCTCCCAGTATCCCATGCTAGATTCAAGGGAGCAAGACATCTAAGGGAAAGAAAATTCTTAAATTCCTTGCATATCTTTACCTTTGGGGACATGTCAATATCTATTGTGGTACTTAGTACTCACTCTACATGTCATCCCAGTCTTGGCACTCTTGCGGTTTCTTTTGTTTACTCTGGCTAGTAGGTGTATCTGTGTTATCTAACCTTGTTTACGCAGGTTCATTCCATCCTAAGCCAACTGAAGACCACAAGGTAAGTATATGCATCACAATCATGTCTATGAGGAATTCCTGCTGATGTACATATTGTTTGCAAGAAGGACTCATGAGCACGAAGGTACATTTCCCATATTCACATCTTTTGCTCTGATGCATATAGCCAAGATACATGTAACACATTGCCTACTCTGTCATGGTTATGCTCTCACATGCTTCCATATTCCATATTCACATGATTGCATTCATGTAGGGGGAGCCTATGCATGTTCCATGTCTTTCCAAAGCTTTACTTGCTATTCTCTGTATCTTTATCTAAAGCTTTGATGTATGTTGCCATCAATTACCAAAAAGGGGGAGATTGAAAGCACAAGTGCTCCCTGGGTGATTTTGGTAATTAATGTCAACATATCTCTTGTCGGACTAACACTTTTACCTAGTATATTTCAGATAAGTTGAACAATGAAGTGGCATGGACTAAAGGATGTGGAACCCCTTCAAGATGCTAAGGACAAAGGATTGGCTCAAGCTTCAAGCACAAGACTCTACATTTTTTATTTTAGTGATCCAAGATCACATTGAGTCTATATGAAAAGCCAATACTATCAAGAGGGGATGAGGTGTTGCTTAATGGCTTGCTTGCTCAAAGTGCTTAGTGATATGCTCCAAAACCCTCAACTAATTTCTCACATCCACATATGACCTAAATCAAAGGTCCAACTCGGCCCCACTGATTCTTTCTATCCGGCGCCACCGAGTTCAGATGTCATAGCCACTGCCACAAACCCTAGGAAAATCGGTCTCACCAATAGGGTTCTCGGTCTTACCGAGATGGGATTGTAATCTCTCTGTGTATGTCCATTACCAAAATCGGTCTCACCGAGTTTGAGCAATCGATACTACCGGGATTACAATGCAAACTTTCTGGTTAGCTTATTACCAAAATCGTTCTTACCGAGTTTGTGTAATCGGTCCTACCGAGTTTGCCTGACCAACTCTCTGGTTAGCTTATTACCAAAATCGGTCCTACCGAGTTTGTGTAATCGGTCTCACCGAGATTACGTTATGCCCTAACCCTAACCATATCGGTCCTACTGAGTTGCATGTCGGTCCCACCGAAAATCCTAACGGTCACAAGATTTGTTGAATCGGTCCGACAAAGTTTCTCAATTCGGTCCCACCGAGATTGGTAAGTTGTGTGTAACGGTTAAATTTTGTGTGGAAGCTATATATACCCCTCCACCCACTCTTCATTCATGGAGAGAGCCATCAGAATGAACCTACACTTCCAATACACATTTTCTGAGATAGAACCACCTACCCTTGTGTTGAGGCCAAGATATTCCATTCCTACCATATGAATCTTGATCTCTGGCCTTCCCCAAGTTTCTTTCAACTCAAATATTCTTTCCACCAAATTCAAATCCTGTGAGAGAGAGTTGAGTGTTGGGGAGACTATCATTTGAAGCACAAGAGCAAGGTGTTCATCATCAACACACCATTTGTTACTTCTTGGAGAGTGGTGTCTCCTAGATTGGCTAGGTGTCACTTGGGAGCCTCCGACAAGATTGTGGAGTTGAACCAAGGAGTTTGTAAGGGCAAGGAGATCGCCTACTTCGTGAAGATCTACCGCTAGTGAGGCAAGTCCTTTGTGGGCGACGACCATGGTGGGATAGACAAGGTTACTTCTTCGTGGACCCTTCCACTACAGGAAACAATTAATTTGCCGTCTGTTGATCACAGACGGCAAAGACGTAAATCCAGACGGCAAAGAATTTGCCGTCAGGAAGTAGACGGCAAAGATTAATCGGCAAAGAATACTTTGCCGTCTGCCAATTTTTTGGGATGACGGCAAAGACTTTGCCGTCAGTCTATACTGTTTACCATCAGCAGGTAAACCAGACAGCAAAATTATGGCAACAGACGGAGCAGACGGCGTCAAGTGCTTTGCCGTCGGCTGACTCTGCTTTGCCGTAAGCCAGAAACATCCCAGACGGCAAAGTATTTTTTTTATTAAAAGAACAGACTAACAGTCCAATTGCAGTGGCTAGAGATGTTCGAAAGCGTTGGCAAAATCATCACTTGTGTTTTTTATAGTCTGATAATAGTTCACTTGTGCCATGTTCTAGTAGTCTGACAATCTTCTATGAATAAAAGAGAAAATCCTTTGCTGTTCGGAGCACAAAATCCTTGCCGTTCCGAGCACGAGCGGAACAACATAATCTCATACTCAAATCACCACGTACTAGATCATACATACAGGAAATATGACAATCATCTATGAGGAACAATGGAGCACTACTAAAACTGGAAGTGACCCCATGGCCGGCACGGCTAGCGGTGGCCGGTGCAGCGCAGCGCAAGACGGCGGGGGTGGTGTCGGGGCCGGTGGGGCGGGGCAATCTTTGTCAAGGCGGCGAGGCGAGGCGATGTGGTCAGGGCAGGGCAGCGGCAGCGATGGGGTCGAGGTGGCCGAGGCGCGCAAGACGGGCCGGCAAGGCGCGAGGAGGCAGGGCCCGAGGCGCGAGGAGACGGGGCCGGTGAGGTGCGGCTGGCCTAGTTGCCGAGGCGACGGGGACGGGACCGGGGCCGGCGACGTACGGCCGGCTTGGTCGCCGGCTTCCTCCAAGGAGCTCCGGCCGAGCAGCAAGCCAGCCATCCACGGCGCGGGCCCGGAGGAGAGGAGCTCGGGAACGGGGCGCCATGGGAGGATCCCATGACGTGGTGGCCGGCGAGGTCGGGGCAAGGGCACAGGTGAGCTCTGGATCGGATCGGGAGCAGAGAGAGATAAGAGAGAGAGAGAGAGAGAGAGGATCACGAGCAGAGAGAGGATCGAGGGGGTGTTGGGTGGATAAGGGAGGGATGGGCTGCGGGTGGTCGGGTGGGCCCAGCAACGGGCAGAGAGAGATAATGGGGTGGACTGTGCATCGCGGTGGATCTGCTACCACGTCATCGATCCGTGGGATCGTTCCGTGGGCTTTGTTTTCTCTTTGCCGTCTGCGTTTTTTATTGCAGACGGCAAAGATCATACTTTGCCGTCTATAATAAAAAATACAGACGGCAAAAGAAATTGCCGTCTGCATTTTTTATTATAGACGGCAAAGAGCATACTTTGCCGCTTGTAATATAAAATGTAGACGTCAAAGATCTTTGTCATCTGTTTTTTTCATTGCAGACGGCAAAATAAGTTTTTGCCGTCTATGTTTTCTTGTTGTTGATGGCAAAGTATATTTTGTCGTTAGTTTTTCTTTGCCGTCTGTTGATGACGGCAAATCGTTTCTTTGCCGTCTGCCCGACGAAAAGCTGACGGCAAAGACGCCCCCTGACGGCAAATTACCTGTTTCGCGTAGTGTTCGTGGGTGGAGCCCTCCCTGGACTCGCGCAACCGTTACCCTTCGTAGGTTGAAGTCTCCATCAACGTGGATGTACGATAGCACCACCTATCGGAACCACGACAAAAACATTCGTGTCTCCATTTGCGTTTGAATTCTCCAAATCCTTCCCTTTACATTCTTGCAAGTTGCATGCTTTACTTTCCGCTGCTCATATACTCGTTGGATGCTTGCTTGATATGTATTGTGAGTGTTAAACTTGTGTCTAAACTGCACTCCAACTTAAAGAAGTTAAAAACTGCAACTTTTGGTACTTAGTGTCTAATCACCCCCCCCCCCTTCTAGACACCTCTTCTCAATCCTTTCACCAGACCCACCTGTCTGTGAGCCTAGCCATCACTATGGGAATGACCAGTGGGACCCACTGGTCAGGTTTGAACTGGACCTGGCGTGTTGACCTGCTGATGTCACACTGGTGTCATGCCGACGCAATAAGCTATTTTCTAGATTACTTCTATTTTGGAAATTCCACAAAATTAGCAAAACTTTTAAAAATCATAGAAATTCAAATATAACTCCAAATGGAATATTTTATATATGAAAAATGATCAGAAAAATATGAAGAATTTGTTTATGGCACTTTCATGCATGTTTGAACAAGTTAACCTCATTGAATAGGATATATCATGATTAGGGCAATTTATGAACTAGCATTTGGAGTTACCTTGTTGAATTCCACTTCAATTAACTTGGCTAGATGTTGCATTAGGTGAATTGAGTACCTTAACATAACTTGTCTTTCATGTGAATGTGCATTGCATTGATTGTGTTCTTTCTCTGTTTGCCGGTGTTGTTCCCTCTCAGTAGACGTGCTTCCGATGATGAGTTTGATGACACCGATGAAGAGCTATAATATCTTCAGAAGTGCCAGGCAAGCAAAACCCCCTTGTTCATTTTGATACAATCCCACTCTCTCGCTCCTGCTCTGTTTTACTGCATTAGGACAACAACTATTCAACTGTTACATGTTGCGGTAGCTGAACCCCTTTTCCTCTCCATGGCTTGTCATCGCCACAGTAAATAGATGAAACCCACTAGCGTGAGTAGGAGTTGATTGAGCCCTAATGTGCCTACTCATTCATGCTTGTTGTCATGCCTGCTACTGCTTAGAGTTGAGTCAGGTTTGATTCATCGGGGATGAATTGGAGATGTGCGAACATGTCCTATTGTTGAGAGCTAAGTGTGTGAACATGATTTGGTAAACGTATCGATGAGAGGCCGTGTAGGAGTACATGGTGGGTTGTTTCATTGAAGCCGTCCTTAAGAACTGAGTTCTGTGTTTGTGATCCATGAACAGCTACTACCACGCATTGGGCCCGAAACCAATGGACCCTCTCGACTTATTAACTGCCCTCGCCCTCTGTCCAGGAGTTGCAAATAGTTTCTGGTGTTTGTAGGATATGTGTTGGAGGCCGTGCGTAGCGCTGACCCTAGGGGTGGGCTCTGATGTGGTAGATACACCGTGGCAGGGTGTACCGGGCGCCCGTTTGGTGTCTCGGGAACCCTGCACACATTGTTTGGGGCTGTGAGTGAAACTCCGACCGGATCTCCTCGCGGATGGAACCTGAATAGGCGATAAACCTAGACTAGAGACTTGTGTAGTTAGTCAGGTCGTGGCCGACTCCCTCGCCAGGCTCCCGCTTGAAGGTTGCCGAGATACACGATGTGTACATGGTGGTAAGTGGCGAGAGTGTGTGTGAAGAAGTACACCCCTGCAAGGTTATAAATGATCTATTCGAATAGCCGTGTCCGCAGTATAGGACTTCTGGGTTGCCTATAACAGTTCATAGACAAGTGAAAGTGGATACTCTAAAACTCACAAGATAAGCGTGAGTGCTATGGATGGCCTTCTCGTAGGGAGACGGGAGCGGATCCACAGTGGTTTATTATATGGTGAATATGTGGACTCGTGTGCACCACCTCAAAAGAGTTACTTGCAGTCATAGTTTAGGATAGCCACTGAGTCAAAGCTGGCTTGCTGCAGTGAAACTCCACCACCCCCTTGGTTGATACTGATGCATATGTAACTAGTTCTGATGTAAGTCTTGATGGGTACATTTGTACTCACGTTTTCCTATTTAATGTTTTACAGAGAGACGTGAGTCTCGCTAGTAGTTCCGTGTGGACTTCGACGTTTAGCTTGTTACCTCAGCTACGATCTTGTACCTTTGGGAGGGTCGCGTAGACAGTCAGGCTTCTCAGCCTTTTTAATATTTGTAGTTGTCTGTACTCAGACATGTTTATGCTTCCGGTCGATGCTTGTACGCTCTGTATTTTGGGTCATGAGACCATGATTGTAATACTTGGCTCCTCAGAGCCTAATGAATAAATACTTGAGTTGTAGAGTTATGATGTGATGCCATGTTGTATTTACACATATTGAGCATATTGTGTGTATGATTGAAATTCTTGGTATGTGTGTGATCCGACAACCTAGTTGTTTATCCTTGGTAGCCTCTCTTATGGGGAAATGTAGCCTTGTGCTTCCATGAGCCATAGTAGTCTGCTACAGCCCAGTTCACCGGAGTCCTGCTAGCCCAGCACTACTGCGACGGAACACTTGACTGGCTGTCATGTGATTCACTTCATTCATGTGTCTGTACCTTCGGGGAAATGTCACGCGGTGGCGTCCAGAGTCCTGCCTAGCCCGCTACAGCCCGGTTCACCGGAGTCCTATTAGCGCAGTGCTACAGCCCGGATTCGCTCGCTGCTGACTGACATGCTCGATGTTTATTTATGTATGCATGTCCCCGTAAGTTAGTGCCACTTTGGATTCACGACTAGTCATGTCGGCCCGGGTTCTCTGTCATATGGATGCTAGCGACACTATCATATACGTGAGCCAAAAGGCGCAAACGGTCCCGAGCCATGGTAAGGCGACACCCGCGGGAATACCGTGCGTGAGGCTGCAGAGTGATATGAGGTGTTACCGGCTAGATCGATGTGACTTGGAATCGGGGTCCTGACAGAAGCCCAGTCAATGGAAGAAGCCACTAAAGGTAAACCAGGATGGACCATCCACCCTTGACAGGATATCGGACCGACCTTGTTAGATTCACGGTCACCCTGATAGGCCAGCTAGTCATACCAACAGAAACTGTTGGGTCCTTAAGCAGGCAGGCAAACTCAACACCGATCACAAGGGAAGGAGGTCACCAGGCGATAAAGACGACGGATCGGCTCGCCAAAGAGAACACCGAGGGCAGACACACTTTCCCTCACGAAGTTCGACCCGCTCCCGAGCGGAAATAGCGATGCGGCTTCCGCCGCCCACCCATCTTGTCTTGGCAAAGTTTACACCACGCGTACATTACTAAGCACTCAAGATACCATGGGCATCGGCGGAAGCACCATATGGATAACCCTGCAAAGATCCCCGTAACGTTTTAGCCGTGTTTCTTATTTTTCTGTATAATTTCTTAAAACCAGGTGATCATCAGGACAACATCTACTTCGGACTCGCTCGAAATTCGGATCCACACACTCACCTAAGGGGCCACTCCTGTTAAGGATGCCCATCCCTGAGGACGGGAGGCGCAGACGTGCGACAAGAGGTCCAAAAATAAGCTTGTGTAGACCGCACTCTTCTTTCCGAGCTTGTACCATGCCCTCCTCCTCTGTTCCCAACCCCGAGCATGTCAAATAGTTGGGTTGTGGTTTTTACCTTTATATATTTATCATTGGCATATTGCTCCCAGTAAACTTTACCCGAACTGATATTTCATGCTCTTTCTACAACGAGTCCGGCCGTAACGGCTGCCTTACAAGACGCGCCTCGGCATAACTTGCCAAGGGCCCGGTATGGGAACAAACGAGTCGCCAGTAAAACTCCGAACAGCTCTATATCGTACTTCGGCGTCGCAAGTTTGGCCTTATATGCATAAGCTCCGAATCATTGTCTTTGGTCAATAGTTGGGTTGCCCGGCTCCTGTGCTTGCTACCCTATGTTCCGCTCTATCGGCTAGGGTAGTAAAGGGAGAACTACTACGATTGTGCCCTGGCCTAGACCAGATGAGCACCTCAGTAGAGAAAGCCAAAAACTGAATGTCATGATGCGGCAAGAGCTGGACAACCACTTGACGACTTATTTGATTCTTTAGTGATTCTCCATGTCACACGAGGGATCTTTTTTTAGATCAATATATGTAAGGCACTATGCGCCGTATACATACCAGGGGCTATCTCATAGCCCCACCATAAAACTCCTATGGTTAAGTGAAAGTGTTAACGCCCTATAGTCTGATTGCCTGGTTCGCCGCATTATCACCTCCTTTATGGACCAAGACGTTGGATAAAGAGTGATTTGATGCTTCTCCGAACACCCCGTACTTCCTACGAGGGGGCTGAAGCCGACGACTGGAAAACTTTTACATTATCCTAAAACGGACACAGAGGAATTCAAGCTTTTGAGCAAAATATAAATAGATTAACAATAAAGTTGTCTGTTACATCATTATATAAATCACTCGAACATTATATCTTTTGAGCATTGACCCTCTATTAAGCGGGCGGCATCTAAGACATCTTCAAAATAGTGCTCCGGCTCATTACGGTCCTGGCCCTTGGGTGGACTCCTCGCCGCAACATCAATGGCCTTCATCTTTCCCCAAAATGTTTTGACTTGGGCAAACGCCATCCGTGCACCCTCAATGTACGCCGACCGCTTCACAGCGTCGATATGTGGCACCGCATCAACAAGCCGCCACACCAGGCCAAAATAACTACTCGGAATAGGCTCACTTGGCCACAACCGGACTATGACGTTCTTCATGGCGTCGCCAGATATCCTATGAAGCTCGGCCCACTGGGACATTTGTTCATTGAGCAACAGAGGCGCTTGACGCTGACTGTGACCAGAAAAGCTTCTCCGTTGCATATCCCTCTTGTGCATGGTAAAATTGCGCCGCATCGGAAGAACTCTTCGGCAAGTCCAAAAATTCAGCCGAAGAACTCCAGACCTGGTTCAGCTGAGCATAGTCCGGATTGCCAAACTTGGTCTGAAGTAAAAAGGGCTTACCGGCCGCAATCTCCTTAGCCTGCCGAATCTCTTCATGAGCTTCCCTAGATTCAAACCAAACTTCACTCGCCTCTCGTACGGCCTTATCAAGCTTAGCCATTTTGGCTTTATTCTCCTTCTCCAGGAATTCACAGCGGCTGGCAGTATTTTTCAATTCAAGTGCCAGTGCGGATATCTTCTCCTCACTTTGGCACCGAGCTGTTTGTTCGGCTCTTAGATCTGCCGTTGCCTTCTCGGCAGCCGCATCACTACGCCGGGCCTGCTCCTTGGCCCGGGCTAGCTCCGGCCGAAGAGCTTCAACGGCGGCAGCACTATCTACAATCATGCGCATTTCATATAAACCCTTTTCGGCATCAGGCCTAAATTACAAGCACATTGGTGTAAGGAATGCTTGACATATATACCTTGCGAGTCGTCAAGACGCCTGGTGATCAGTGCAATATAATCTTCCTCAATATCCAGCGTTCGCTGCAGTTTGGCCTGTTCCGTATTTCGGGTAGCCGCAGGAGGAGAGGCAGCCTGTACTCCAAGTTAAATCAAGGTTAGCAACTGAGCATATCTTTCTGATCCTCCGATCGCTTCCATCGGAAGGCAATCCAAGTCTCAGGGGCTACGTCATATACAACAGGTGCGTTCTGCCAATATTATTCAATTGGCAAAACTACATCACAAACCTCAAAACCCCTTAGGAGGCTCGTGAAGGCCTCGTTCAACCCGCTCTTTGCGGATAGAACCTTTTCGACCACCGTGACCATCAAGGCATAGTGTTCCTCCGAAACGGACGCTCGTGCAGCATGTCCGTCGACATATCTGGCACTTCTGGGTCTTCGGAAGCCGCCGCCGGAGTACGGTATTCCTTTGAAGGAATCCGCCCACTCGCCCCCAGGATCATCTCCGGCTCTAAACCGGATAGGGCGAGGCCGCCATGCTTGATTCCCGAACCCTGAGGGACAGAGGCACCACCTTCGGGTAATGCCCTCTTCATTTCCTGCACTGCTTGTTGACCGGGAGGAGCCCCCCGGGACGATACCTCAGAATCATCCGCCCTGTTGGGCCAAGGGGCCGGGGAGGGCGTATCACTCTCCATCATCTCTGGAAGAAGGTCTCCCGAAGAGGAGGACGATTGGGAAACACGAGGCGTTAACCTGCGAAGACATACGTATGTCGGAGGATTACTTCAGTAATAAGAAAGGAAGGGGGTATGATTAAAGTACCCTGTTGCACCTACGGTTTGGCCAGAGGTTTATCTTCATCACAAAGCTCCATGTCAACATCGCTTGCTCGGCCCAAACCGCCCGTCGATGGCGTTTTCCCTTTCTTGGAAGGTTTCCCCTCCTGGCCTTCAGAAGCGACCCTCTTCCTACCATGGCAGGCTTCCTCTGCACCTTTGTCCTCCTCCACAGACACCTGGTATGGTGTCGGAGTCAACATCCTTGTTAGTAGGGCATTTGCAGAGTCTTCGGGAAGGGGCGCCAGACACCAGATCAGCACCGCTTTCTTTATCCAGTCCTGTGAAGAGACGGGTTGTTCAATATCTTACCAAGAGATACTCGAATGAAGGGTGTGCGGAGTTCGAATACTCTCGTGGTGTCCGGAAGATTGCAGTCAAGGCCAATATCTTCGATGGTGTCCGGCCATTGCTCTCGTTCCCCGAAATATAATTTCCACATTCCCTCGTGTGTAGTGCCGAGGAAGTGCTGAAGAGTCTGCCGTCCTTCGGGATTAAACTCCCACATACGGAGAGGCCGCCACTGGCATGGCAGGGTCCGGTGGACTAGCATTACTTGAACGACGTTCACAAGACCGATGCCCTTCTCGGTAAGGCTTTGGACGCGATCTTGCAGAGTCTGCACTTCATTGACAGATCCCCAGTCCAGTCCCTTATTGATCCGTGAAGCAATCTGAATTGGAGGGCCGGGTCGGAACACAGACATAGCTACCCACTTGGAGCCCGGCGGCTCATTGATATAAAACCACCCCTGCTGCCAAAGGTCGGAAGACTTGGCGAAATATCCTTCATACCAAACCGCGCCGGCAAGCCTGCCTATTATAACGCCATCGCAATCTGCCTGCTCCTCCTCTATCACCTGCGGCCTCACGTCAAAGGTCTTGAGCCACAAACCAAAGTGCGGAGGAGTCCGGTGGAAGGCCTCGCATGTGACGATAAATGTCGAGATGAGGAGAATAGAGTCCGGGGCCAGATCGTGAAATATAGCCAATAGTAAAAATGAGCCCCCGGACGAAGGGGTTAAGCGCCAACTCTAACCCATGGAGGAAGTGGGACACAAACACTACCCTCTCGCCGGATTTGGGGGTAGGAATGACCTGCCCCTGTGCAGGAAGCCGATGGAGGATTTCCGGGGTCAGATACCTCATTGGTGAGCTTCGTAATATCCTCCTCTGTGACAGAGGAAGCCACCCACCAGCCTGGACGGCTGGATCCGGACATGATTGGGGCTGGTGGCGATGGGAACCCGAGGGTTGGAACTCGGGGTGACTAGGGTTGAGGAAGAAGCGAGCGCAAAGGAAGAAGGCGAGTCTGAGACCCTATTTAAAGACCCCAAGCACTAAGCGTATCCACCTGGTTCTCGAAGCTTACCAATCTCCACAGCGTTGTACCCAGGGGACGGTTGGGTTACCCACGCCTGCATTAAAAAAATTCCGTGAATAAGGGAACACGATCTCTGCCTTGGCAAGAAAAGCAAATAAAACCGCGTCCCGAGACGTGGGGCGACGCACCAGCCAACGGTTGGAAATAGTGACCGGGCAGGCGTGATATCATAACCGGTTGCCAATAAATTAGGCTCTTATATTTTCTGCAACTATACATACAGGTCCGGATATATCTACTACATCTGAAGACTAAATTGGAGTTCAGAGAAATGGGAACCCGCCTTGCAATGCCGAAGACAATCTGCGTGCCGGACTCCTCGTCATTGAAGCCAGGTTCAGGGGCTACTGAGGGAGTCCTGGACTACGGGGTCCTCGGGCGTCCGGCTTGCTATCCATGGGCCGGACTGATGGGCTGTGAAGACATGAAGACAGAAGACCATACTCATGTCCGGATTGGATTTTCCTTGGCATGGAAGGCAAGCTAGGCGACCAACTATGAAGATTCCTTCCTATGTAACCGACCCCATGTAACCCTAGATCTCTCAAGTGTCTATATAAACCAGAGAGCGTAGTCCGGATAGGATACATTCATTACCATATATTCATAGGCTAGGCTTTTAGGGTTTAGCCATTACGATCTTGTGGTAGTTGAACTCTTGTAACACTCATATTCATCAAG
Source organism: Aegilops bicornis (assembly GCA_021605145.1). Taxonomy (NCBI): domain Eukaryota; kingdom Viridiplantae; phylum Streptophyta; class Magnoliopsida; order Poales; family Poaceae; genus Aegilops; species Aegilops bicornis. Next base: position 293,966,011 of record CM038674.1, read on the forward strand.
ATCAATCAAGCAGGAAGTAGGGTATTACCTCCATAGAGAGGGCCCGAACCTAGGTAAACATCGTTTCCCCCATCTCGTGTTACCATTGATCCTAGACGCACAGTTTGGGACCCCCTGCCCGAGATCTGCCAGTTTTGACACCGAAAGTGACCGACCATGGCTACAACGCCCTCAAGATGCCAGGAAGCGGCAGGATCATCACCGTCCCTTGCGAAGAAAGAGATGCAGTGTGCTCCCTTGAGCGCGCCTTCCAAGCTGCATCAATCAAAGACCCTGACAACAATGCAGCACAGTACCCTCCTGAGGCCGTCCCCAAGAAGAAAAAGCAGCTACTCCGCACAGGGCTTCAGGGAAGCGGCGCCTCTGGCGGCGCAACATCAGGATCACCGCCCGCGCCTGGGGCGCCTCCCTCCCTCGCATAGGAAGGCGCGCCTGGCGCCCTCCTCGGGCAGGGCTCAGGGGCTCTCTTCTGGAGGGCCTCAGACCTAGCCAATGTCATGAGGGAGGCGCTCGGGCACCACGTGGAGGTGTGCTTTGCGGCACGTTTCCCTCAGGAGGATACCGGGCGAGGAGCGCTAGGCGGTCAGGAGTTCATCACCAAGGTCACTCAGGAGATGCAGGATGCAAGAGACATGCGCGGCGACCGCCGCCCACCTGGTGCAGCTCCCCATCCAGGCGAGGACGGTGGGCTGCGCGTCTGCATCGACATTCCAGGGCTCAACAAGGCCGCATCTCAGGAGCTCTTCTGGCCTTCGCGCGTGGGACGTTGCGAGGGCCCGCCTCACAGCTATGTCCGCATGCCATTCGACCTGCCAAGCGTGGCATCCGCCTTCCAGCGCAACCTGCGGAGCGACCTTGCGGCTCAGGAGGCCATGCATCACGCAGTCCTGATGGACATGGAGATGGCCCTCAAGGAACCGCCTGGACCCCCAGAGCCTCCGAGGCTCAGGGTCCCGGTGGCTCGTGAGGAGCAGCCCCTTCGCCATGCATCTTCAGCTGCCCCAACATCCCTTTGACAATGGAACTAGGTGACATTTTCCAAGTTTTATTTAGCTGGGAGCGCCCACTGGGCCGCATCATTCCCAGGCCGCGTGGGTCTGTCCTGGCGGCATGTATCCTTTGACGTCTTGAGCTTACTCTACTGGGGGCGCCCCCCGGGCTACATCATCCCCAGGCTGCTCGGGTCCGGCCTTGTGGCATGTATCATTCTTGCATTTACCTGAGCTAGTCTGCTTTTCATGCATAATCTATCTATGGTTATCACCTACTTGATTGTCACCCACCATTAGAGCCGCGCGCCGATCGTCTTTCTTCAGGATCTTTCCCATAAGGAGGTTAGGCACGGTGTCTGTGCTCGGGCCCATCCCTACAGCGTCGATAAATCCAACAGTGGAGCCCTGTCTGGCGGGCCGGCCCTGTTCACGTCACCTTCTGGGGTCATTGGTGCTTGGCCTTCTCATGCGATAACCTCAGGAGATTCGTTCGGCGCAGGTTGTCTAACCATCTCGCAGGACCACCACAGCCATCAAGAACCAAGACCAGGCACAACCCTCCTTGAGGTAGGGCCTCGTAAGTCCCGTGCTGGCTCACGAGTGCCCAGACACACCTCGTCTATCCCTGCCGTGCAAGCCACGTGTCGGTCTTGAGGGCTGTACACGCCCAGGGGCTCTCCACGATGAGAGTCCCCTCACGTACCGATGGAAGCACCATGCTCTGTCTTGGCCGTCAACAACTTGCCCGGCGGGCGCTATGCGTCTGAAGTCTTGAAGCGCTATGCTCCGTGCTGGTGATAAACAACTGAGGGCGGCCTCATGGCCGTATCAACCTCAGGGAGCCCTTGAGCTCAGTGTCTGGCCTCATCGCAAGACCTCCCCTCGGGAGAGTCGCGCGAGGGGGCTGGGCACGGGTGTTGCGCTCGGATCACGCCCAAGCATACGCCACCCTGCCAGGTCCCCCGGACCTGGTCGTCGCGCGCCCGTCTTGAGCCGAGCCTCGGCAAGGGCAAAGGTATGAAGGTCGTCTGAGCGTCAAGGGGGACTCCTGAGCATTGCAACTCAGGAGCCTAACTGGCCACGTAGCCCCTCACTCCTTGGTCTCGTCCTGGTGATCCTGATGACCCAACGGCGGTTGAGGTATGTGCGGGGTCGGGCCCTGCCGACGTAGAACATTAGACCTATCCTGCATTTCCTTTCCATAAGTTGTTTACGCGTCAAGGGGGACTCCTGAGCATCGCGACTCAGGAGCCTAACTGGCACATAGCCCCTCACTCCTTGGTCTCGTCCTGGTGATCCAGACGACCCATCGGCGGCTGAGGTATGCGCGGGGTCGGGCCCTACTGACGTAGAACGTAAAGCAAATGGGAAGGAAATCACAAAATCTCAAGAAAATATTACAAGACATATTGTTCTCCAATACCAAACGCAAGTTTAAACGCCTCCACCAGGCACGATACATGCTGCAGGAGTTAAGCAGGAAAGGAGCTGCCAGCAAGTCACTCCGTCATCCCTGGACACCACCGTCGCCTGCAAGGGATGCTTCTTCTCCAACGGCGTTGCCTTTACCTGTGCCACCAGCCGGAGTTGCAGGATCAGTAGCACCGCTGGTCGAGGGCGCGGGAGCGAAGGCGCGGAACTTCTTCAGCAGGGCCTCCACCTAACCCTTCACGGCTGCGGCAGCGGCCGTGCCATGCTCGTTAGTCAACAGGCTCCAGCAGCTCGTCAAGGTGGGTGGCAGGGTCGCAAAGAAGGTGGTGGCTGAAGACGCGCGTCAACGCGGCTGAGGAAAGGACGCGGGCTTCTTCCTCTGCCATGGGGCTGATACCGCTCGGGACATCCTCAGGTGCATCAACCAGATAAGGAAGCAGCTGGGTGAGGCCCTCGTTACTGGCGGCCAGCGGCTCCTCCAAGCCCTTCTCATTGAGTGATCGCAACGCCGTCCGAGACCTCTCCTCGAGGAGCTTGAATGCCTCACGGTCCTTAGCCAGGACCTTCACCTTGGCTTCAAGCTCGGCCGTCTCCGCCTTCAACTTCTGCTCCAGCTCCTCCAGCTGGCCGCGCTCCGTCGCCTGCGCCTTTCCCAACTGCTCCAGCTCGGCATCGCAATCCCTGACGGTGTCCTCTCGGGCCTTCATCTTCTACTCCTCTGCCTTGCGGCCTCGGGCTTCTTTTGCGCGCTCCCTCCATGCGGTCTCCAGCTCGGCCTCCAACGACCAGCAGCGGTCCTTGGCGGCCTCGGCATCCTTCAGTGCCACCTCGCAGGCGGCCACATCTTGGGCGACGGCCTCCCTATCCTTCTCGGAGTATGCAGAAGCCTGGCTCAGCATCGCCCGGACGGACACATCAGAATGAAGCTAGCCAGAGACCAGCTCCAGGCGCCCGGCCATCAGGCGACGGTCGGTGCCTTGAAGATCTTCTCGCACCAGGGTCATCGCAGAAAGAGCGCGCTCCAGAACGTCAGGGGAGGCCGAAGGACCCGGAGGTAGCAGTGCGGCAGAAGGGGGAGGAGGCGCCGTCGTCACCATGGCCTGGGAGGACGGAGGCTACTGAGCTTTCGCGATCTCGGCGACCGAGCCAGGCTTTGGCACATCTGGAGCCACCGGGCCACGGGGGCTAACTCCTCCCGAGGATGCTCCCCCATGCCTCGCGGGGATGATCGGGCCAGATAAGCGCGAGTGTCGTTGCTACCCTTATCCATGGAGATGGGAGCGGACATCATAGATGATTTGGTCCCGAGCAGCGCCACCTCGTCCTCCTCTTCGCCGTGGGTGTCGGCCTAATTGCACAATGGAGAAGCATCAAGGGTGACCAGCAGAAGTAAGAACAGAACAGGACAAGAACACTTACTGGTCTACGCGGGCGTAGTCCCTCTGCTTTGTAAGCTTGAAGCCGGAGAGCCTCGCAGCCTGAGGCGCAAGTGCGCGGGCTCCAAGAGCGGAAGAGGGGACAGTGGATGGACCAGTAGCAGCTCCAGGCGGAGTCAGAGCAGGAGCGTCATCTCGGGAGATCAACGCTGACCTGCCCCTCGTCGGAACCATGCACAGCTCCTTCCTCTCCGGGAGGACATCGGCCTCGTCATCGTCATCAGTCAAGGTGTGGAGGATGACGGCCTTGCCCAAGGGGGAGGTCTCCCCCATCCATTCGGGGGTCGCCTCCGAGTCACGCTCCTCGCCCTCCTCCTCTTCCCCCTCCTTGCGGGAGTCGCCAGAAGACACGTCCACCGGCACCGTCACCACCGGGACCCCAGGGAGCACCGGCGGCACCAGGCCGCGCCCGTCAAAGGTGGGCATGGCGGCCAGGACCTGCACCCTGTCCTTGTAGAGGAACAAGGGAACGAGGGCACTCGGCGGATACTCTTGGTCATACGCAACCAAGAGGCGGAGAGCCACAACCAGCTCCTTGTTAGACAAGGCCTACGGACTGAGGCGAAGCTTGCCTTCTTCGCCCGCAAGCATCCACAAGGGGCACGAGCGCGCCTGGAGCGGAGCCACCCGCAGCATCAGGAATTCCCTCAGGAGCATGGCCCCCGTCAGCTTTGCCGCCTTCACGTTTCCCGGCCTCAGGTCAGCGGTCATCTTCTCCAGCACCGAGTCGCCCGGTTGTCAGTAAGCTTCGTGCGGGACCACCCCTCGTCAGACTGGGGCATCTTCATCGGCAGCTTCAACCATGGATGGACACACTTGGCATCCATCATGACCAACTTGCTCCTGAAGCCATCGGCCTTCTTCCCGGCCGTCGAGATTGTGCTGGCCTTGCCGGTCGCGACGAAGTTGGCGCACCCTGAGGTGTGGCTGTCGTTGATTCGGAGGAAGAAGAAGTGGCGCAGCAGTGCCACGGACGGCATCACCCCGACATACGCCTCACAGTAGAAGGCGAAGATCGACAAGATAAGAATGGAGTTGGGATGGAGATGGAGGGCCTACAACCTGTAATGATGGAGGACGGCATAGAAGAAGTCGGAGAAGGGGGGAAGCAGGCTCGCGATGATGCTGCTCATGAAGAAGGGGTAGAAGGTGCTCTCCGAAGCCTCCGGCTCGGCGGAGCCAGCCCGGAGCTCGGTCTTCCCCCTCCCGTTGCTCTCCCCCGCCGTCAGCAGGCGTGTGGCGGCGAGGTTCTTCTCCGAGACATTGGGCGTGTCCAGAGCCGGCTCGTACCAGGCAGGCGGCGAAACGGCCTTGGCCTTTCAGGGGCCATTGGTCGAAAGCCCGGAAGGGGGTTGAAGCAGATCTGGAGATTTCGGAAGCAAGGAGCGAGAAAGGGGATCTGGGGCAAGACGAAGGAAAGCAATCAAGGCAAGCGTTGCCCGCGCCAGCCTTTTGTCAGGCGGGCAGTTGCCGAGGCAGCGTGAGAAGCAGAGACACCCACGTCCAATCGATCGCCACGCGTTGAGCGGGGCCGCAGTCTGTTGGGGCCCATGGTGCTCCGCACTTGCCCTTTGGCTTTGCCTCGAAGCCAAGTCGGACGTGCCTTGGGCCCGAGGCTACTGTCGGCGTCCTGGGAACGGGGGTCCCCAGACTTGCCTGCCTGTGGCCCACGGCATGGCTCCACCAGTGGCCCTGTACGGCCCATCTTCACCAGCAAACATTCAAGACCCTCGCGAGGGGCCAAGCCTCGTGAGGCGGACGACACAAGACCTCCTCAGGGGCGGCCTCACCAGGCCGGCTCGCGAGGGGTGGAGAGATCAAGGCAAGGGCCACCTCGCGAGGTTCCTGTGATGCAAGCCATGACGACTGGAGCCAGGCGGGCGCCAGCGCATGCAGTGTCCTCGTTTCCTCTTTGGTGCTGAAGGGGCAAGCGCAGGCGAGGAGTCCCGATGCATCAGGCAAAGGTTTCCATATCGGTGCAACAAGACCAAGACCAGCAGGACGACGGGACGGAGGTCACCGTGGAGCCTAGGACGGCGTCACCACCAGAGCCTTTGGCAGGCGAAGACCACCTTTAGTCAGGATAACTTGTACTAGTTGTCTCCCTTCAAATTTGGTCGATGTTGGATCCCTTCCTGCTCAATGTTTGGGGAGAGGACCAGGGCCTCTATAAATAGGACTAGCCACCACCATAGGCGGCATCTCGACCCGGATCTGGATCTCATCTTGGATCAGAGCCATCCCAAACACAAGTTCACCAAGCACAAGAGCACCTCTCCTCAGGAGGTTGTTCTTCCCTTGTAATTGTTCATTCTCAGCCAAAGAGACAATACACCACACCACACTGGAGTAGGGATTATACCACATCGGTGGCCCGAACCAGTATAAACTCTCGTGTCTCTCTTTCTGCGGGTTCGACGCGCTAAGCTGTGAGATCGCGGTGAGGGTGATGGCGTGATTAGGTAGGGAGAGATCTTCGTGCGCACCCCAGTGTTTGAACCTCAAGGGTTTTGCCGGAACCCGAAATCCAACACTCTCAAACACACACACACACACACACACACACACACACACACACACACACACACACACTACCCGACACCGATGTTCATCTAGCGGTTGCCGCTGGATGTTTCGACATAGAACTACCAGTAGCAATCGACTGCTTCCACCCTGATTGTGCCGCCTGGGTGAAATTTTTGTATGCAAGTTCAGTGTGCTATGATGTTCTATATGATTGTGTCAACTTTATAAGTTTTTACTGAGCATCAGCAATGCATATGGCTGAAAGATGTATTTACGAGCATCGGTCGATGAGTCTCTCTCACACACAGACACGGGTGGGACCTTTTGAATCATTTTTTCGCTCGTGATAGCTTTTAATTAGGTTCCACTGTACTCTAACTTTTTTCTTAAGTTATTAATTGAGCTCAGTGATTTCAAAAAGTTGTACAGAAGCCTTGCTTGGGCCTTCCCGGCGTCGTTGAATGTGGGCTGAGTAGCCATGTAAAGTTGTACTGTACTACACATGCCTTTTTTTGAACATCAGCAATGCAACTGGGCCGACAGTTGTATACAATATCCTAAAATAAGCGCAAGCTAGCCTATGTTTCTTTTAATAAAATGCACAGCCCAGTTCAAATTTTATATAATAAGATTACCAAGCCCAACTTAATTTTTTTTAAATATCCGTATCTCAATATTATTTTTATACGAAATGCTCAGTCTAGACCATCATTTTTTTCACCCATCCCAGAAAATGGGTCCATTTCTACTAAAATCAAATGGCTTGTAAATTATCAAAAATGATAAATGCGCTGCATGTACGCAATATTATTTTTCACCCACTCAGTAAATAGGTGTATTCGAATAAATAATCAAATGTGATGTAAATTATCATAAATAGTATTTTTTAGAAACAATTTTCATAAATAGTAAATCGGCCATTATTATTTTTACCCTGCCCAGGAAATAGACTATTTTTTGAGTCGAAGCCCAAGAAATAGATGTATTGGCAAAAAAATGAAATGTGTTGTAAATCCTAAATAAATGGGCTACATTCCTCCATATCTTTCGAAGCTGACTTTGCTGGCCCACTAGACAAAGCACGCGCAAGGTGTTGTCTAGTTAGTGAACAAAATGATTTAATGGTCTAAAACAAAAAGTCAACAAATTATTCCGACATCTGTAGTCATTGGATTGACATCCAATGGCGATCCTGCTTCTTCAATCTCTGATCTAGTTGCTCTTGCTCCAGCCACCAAAACCATTGCCAGCTGGAGCGCCTACATCTGCCTCCCGTGGCCAGGTGTGCGACCGCACATGCCTCACTGCCCCACCCTACTCCCAACGGTGGCCAGGTCATACCTGTACTCACCCACACCTTCTGTTATTCTCCGGTGAAGGCAGCCTCACCCGGCAACCGAACATGTCCCTCGTACTCTCATCCGCCAGGGACTCCAGTGCCCCTTGTTCCATGACTCCAGATCGTTCCCATCTTAGGCCTCGTTGTCGTCCACTGCCTTGTGCTCTCGGCGCGGCATGGTCAACGTGGTCAAGGAACGCCTTCCATCAGAAGAGGACTGTATGTGGCGAGGCCGACAGCTGGGTCCACGACTGCAGCTAGAAAGTGTCTCCTTATTACGCGGAAAATAATGACTCCTCCACCTTACAACGGGACCTACCGGAAGGGCCTCAAAAAAACGTTTGCCCCCTGACAGCTGGGACCCACCAGGTACATCTTCGTACGCAAGGAAGTGTGTCCATATTACGGGCAAAGAAATGATTCTTCCCCCTGACAGCTGGGACCCACCAGCTATATTTTCACACACAAGGAAGTGTCTCCTTATCCTCCCTGACAGCTGGGACCCACCGGGTCGAACCGTACATCGGGTTGTCTGTCTGGTCGTGAATGTGTATGTACATATTGGTCTATCGGTCTATCTGCATCGATGAACCATGACCGACTAAGGAGATCCACGTGTCGTAGTAGAGGCGTGGACGTAGCATGTCATGCAGTCCCGTATATATATATATATATATATATATATATATATATATATATATATATATATATATATATATATATATATATAGTGTACACGTACGTACAACCACGCCGCAAGAAATTAAATATGGCTACGTGTACATAAGGGCGGGGTCTCGAACGCGTACTTGTGCATACGTATGACCAGGGCTCATGTACATGGAGAGGCAATGGACAACAGCGACGTCGTCATGTTCATCGGCAGCTAACTGGCTGGGTCGAAACGGAACAAACAACGTCATTTTCACTTAGAGCCAAGTGACTGGGTCGGAACGCGTCTTGTTCATAGGGAGCAAAGCCACTGGGTCGGAATGCGTCTTGTTCATCGAGAGCGAAGCCACTGGGTTGGAACGCATCCTATTCATCGGGAGCCAACCGGCTTGGACGAAATAGCTAAAACGAGGTATGGCATACCGCGGAACAGTGGAAACGGGCCTTCTGTTTGACCACGTCGGTGAGAACAGGGTCCTCTTCATCGAGAACGGTCTGGTGTACCGCAAAATGGTGGAAACGGACTTTTGTTCGAGCTCCTATGGTCGAAATGGGGTCATGTTTATCGGGAGGGGTGGGGTGTACCATAAAACAGAGGAAACAGACTTCTCTTCGACCGCCTACGATAGAAACGGGGTCCTGTTCATCGGGAGGGGTGTGGCGTACCGCAAAACGGGACTCCACGGGCTACTGTTCATCCACCGTCGACTTCCTCTAGCCTCCACTGCTACTGTTCATCCACCGTCTTTGGCCTCCACCAGACACTATTCATCTAAGGGCTATTGTTCATCCACCCTCCATGGGGTCCAATTCATCCACCCCCAACCGGCTGCGGTGCGTGGCGGCCTCCTTGGGCTCCTGTTCATCCAGCGGCACCGTGTACTATATACCACGGGGTCCTGTTCATCGCGGCAACCGCCTACACACAACCGGGGTCATGTTCATCCAACCCCTACCTGGAAGTGTTCATCCACAGCCAACCCAACCGGGTCTACTCACACCACGTCTGGACTCGTTCTACGTATTGCGTGCACAGCTGCAATAGGCATTGTTCATCCAGAGGCAACCCAACTGTCTAGCTAAATCTCGCACATGGGTTCGATCGGCTTCAGTAAGCATGCAACAGCTGCGATCGATCAGGTTCAGTTAGCAGCGAAGGATTCTCGGTTGGGTTCAGTTAGGAGCAAAGGGATCGATCGATCGGCATCAGTATGTGACCGCACGAGATCGGTCGGATTCAATTATGGCGACACGGCTCGCACCACGCGCGCGTACGAGAGAAACGCACAAACCACACTGCGTCCCTCGACCTCAACCACCCACCGTAAACGAGAACTCCTCGATATTTTTTCCCTCGCTGCTACCATGATTTTCTCTGTCATGGATGGCCCAGAAAATGTCATGCAGGTGCATCTTCGGCCCGTCCAAGACGAAAAGCACATTTTCTGTCATGACTTTTTGTCATAGAAGTAGGAGCTGACCACATCTATGATGATACCGGGTTTTGTCACAATTATCGTCATAGAAGTGTCATAAGCATGACAAAAAAAATTCGTCCAGGCGAAAATGTCATGGATGTGTCCTTTCTTTGTAGTGATTCCCACCTTACCTTCATCCCATTGCTCAAATGGGTCTGGTCAAGCTGTTGTACTATGAAGATTAAGGTCTTTGCATGGTTACTCATCATGGATAGGTTGAACATAAAGGACATGGTGGAAAGAAGGAGTTGGCATATGGATGGTGGTGTTCACTATGTGATGTGCCCACTTCAGACTAGAGAGGACAGAGACCACTTGTTCTTCAACTGCATTTTCAGTCATAGAGTGTGGTCATATCTTCAAATTAATTGGTCTGCTAGTGATGTTATGATTGAGATTGCTGTTAATGCAAGGACATAATTCAATAAGGCTTTTTTTGCTGAGATAGTTTTCACAGCCTGTTGTGCATTTTGATAATTGGGAATGCAAAAGTCTTCAGGCATGAGAGACCATCTTTCATACGTTGGAGGAGTGGTTTTATTCATGGTATGTCTCTTTTGTCATATAGAATCAAACCTAGGCCGAAGGAGGACCGTCTTAGATGGATTTCTTTCTTACCTCCTTGAAACATGTAACTAGTTTTCTCAGGTTTGTCATTTTGTATTTATTCTTTTCTTGGGTTACACTTTTGTAACCTTTGTACATACTGTAATTTTTTAAATAAAATGCAAGTGCTATGGGGGGTTTCCCTACAGTTTACAGTAAAAAAACAAACCCAAGATGAATACTTTCGAGTATTTGGCTCAAAGTGTTACATTCTTGATAAGCATCGTTGTTCAAAATTTTCCTCTAAATCTCATGAAGGTTTCCTACTCGGTAATGGCTCAAACTCTCACACTTACCGTTTCTACAACAATTTCATTCGAAAGGTTGAAGAGACGGTAGATGTGAAGCATGATGAATCTAATGGATCGCAAATAGAGAAATTGCCAATTGATGTAGGAGACAAAGATCCTTCAGAAGCAATCCAAGACTTGTTTATTGGCAAGATTCGCCCAACGGAGGTGAAGAAGAGTACCTCGTCCGTTCAAGTGGAATCCTCAACTTCAAGACAAGGTGAACCACAAGTTACTTGGAGGCATCCACAAGTGGAACACGTCAAGACGAAGGAAGTGAGGAAGTACAACAAGATGAACCTCATCGACCTCTTTCTCCACCTCCACAAAGAGAACAACGACGCCAACAAAAATGAAGAAGGACAATAATAAGAAGAAGACAATGAAGACGATGTTCCACCCTGACCCAAAGATAAGCTCTCACGAGTTGGAGCAAGAGTCACAAGAGATCATCCCGTCGAACAAATCTTTAATGATATCCAAACCGGGAGAATTACTCTCTTTAAAACTCATTTGGCTAATTTTTGTGAACATTACTCATTCATTTCTAGTATTTAACCTAGGAAGGCTCACTGGTACGCGTCGGTCCTAAACAAATGGTTTTTAACCCCTTTCCGCAACGGCATTTGGAATCGTCACCAAGTGAATGTGGGCGATGGGGGGGGGGGGTCCATCGCACACGACCCAGAAACCATCGGGGATATGCCCTCCTGGCACACATGTTCGGCAAAATGAGGTCGTGTGCGACCGGTGAGCGCTCAAATACGAAATACATACAGTAGAGCTAAAAAAAATATTTATACCGCAAAATTGTTTCCGGTCGCAAGTACATCCCACACATTCAGTGCCCGCTAAACGTTTCCGTTCATATGTACATCCCACACAGTCCCTCCAAGGAAAACATTTCCATTCACAGGTACATCACACACAATTTTTCCCGTTAAATCGTTTGCGTTATTGAATGTATCACACACATTCCGTAGAAGAAACTGTGTGGCAAAGGCTGTCCATCACACAAAGTTTTTATGTGGTAAACGTCTGCGCAAGGTGGTCTAAAGCAAACAATTTTCAAGAGAAAGTCGTGTGTGATTGTTCATTGATCCAACATAGTTTATTCCTAGAAACTGTGTGCGTTGCATGAGGTCATTGCGCACGGTATTTTTTCTACAACCGTTTGCAATAGCAAAACCCAATTAGCAGGCTAATTCACCATTAGCAGGCTAATTATCTGATTATTCATAATCCATTTATTTATCTAATTGACATTTCATATTACACACACAATATATTTCATTTCCATTTTAAGGAAGCGGAATTTCATAATTGAAATACAACAGAGTACAACATGATATAGCTTTAGCACTCAGCTACCCCATTACACAACTGCACCAGCAGCAAGTTCTACATCCAACATGTAGAAACTTGCAAAATTAGCATCATAGACGGTATATAGACAAATGCATCTCATCTGGAAATCTGCTGAAGCAGAAGGCGAATATTGAGCCTTCATTCATGTTGAAGGTCATTCCAACCTTAGGCCAGTGCATGTGGATGATTGACCATCCATCCTTCGTCCTCTTCAGGAACACTTCAATATTGAACCGTGGGTGTTGTATGAAAACCTTCCTCGCCTCCTAACTATAGAGGTGGTTTGAGAGGTAATCATTAGTGAACTGCTTTGGATAGGCCTGAAAACAAGGATGTGCATAAATATCTTCTCTATATTGGAAATGGTGCAAAGGAATAAAAAAGGCGAGGTATAATAGTTAGTACCATCTTGTTGTGAACTGATGTCCTCTTCATTGTGCAAACAAAGATCTTGTTGTTTTTTGTCGCTAATTTCTTTATCCTAACAATCTTTCTGAGTTTCTTGAGTTGATTGTTGATATTCATGGACAACTCATTTCCCCATATGGAAAAAGGGTCGAACAGTGGGTCAAAACCTCTGACAGCGGGACCTACATGTGCAAGACCAAATTGTTAAAAACCAAAATATTAGAATGGTTCCTGCTATTGCACAACAATGTGCTAGTAGAGAACGGACCTTGCACGTGCTAACCTCGATTGTAAACCTCAGTGCTTCCCATTGTTTCCCTGCAACACATATAAGTAGTTAGTCATCAGGTTAAGTTAGGTTTCACATGCTATCAGTAAAATATGTTGATGAAAAATAAGCATAATGAAGATTCATCAGATTAATTCAAGTCACACAAAAAACCCATTTACCCAAACCAAGCATGATTAAGAACTAGGAAATAGAGCACTTGTATATGTTTCTCATGTATTAAGTGCAGCCAAATTCGATTTATTCCTCACATGCACAACAATACAAAATTCTACCCACGACAATTGGACATTGCATTGCAGAATAGAACCAAGCAGTTAACTAAACCCCACAACAATTGAACCAAACATTAACTAAGAACCACATTGCACAATATAACATACTCCTAAGAGAAGATCGGACAGTTAGCCAAACAGTAAACTACAACCAATTGTAGCAATTGTATTTGTTTCTCATGTATTTACTACAGCCAAATTCAATTTATTCCTCACATGCTATATAATAACGGAATGCACCCACAATTTTGTAAAGATAAATTTGATTTATTTCTCACATGGAAGACAATACAAAATTGCAGCCTGAAGAATTGAACATCACGTTTGCAGAATTGAACCAAACAGTTAACTGAAGACGACAACTAATTAACAAAATAGTTAATAAGTGAGCACTACACTGCACGACATATAGAACATATACACTAGAGCAACAGATTGCATGGTAAAATTAGGTAGCACAATTCACTAGAATTTGTGAAGGAAAGGCAGGAGCAGCACACCCAACGGGTAAACCGAGCATGCTTAACCAGCGTAGCTAGCAAATGGCAAGGTGCTCCTCCAAGATCTGGGGGTCGGCACGAATGGTGCCACATATTTGGTGGAGGGTCGGTGATTTGGGTGGAAGGTGCCGTGCTCGCGCCGGCGGTCGGGCATGTGGGATGTGGAAGCAGGAGGAGGATGGGGGTCGGGTGTGGATTACCTGCCTGGATATGCGAGGCCGAGCAGCATGAAGGAGGGTCGTCGGTGAGGAGGCGAGGGTGCTGTAACCAAGGAATGAAGGTTTCAACTTGGAAAGGAATGTGGAAAGGAGGGAAATGTGGCTTTTGGTAAGGGGGAGGGGGCGGGGCGGTAGATATTTCCACGGAAACCTAAAATTTGGAATCGCTTCAGCGAAAAAACTTGCGCACAGAGTGTCATTAGACACGACCTCTTATTCAGAACTTTGTACGATATGTGGACATCACAAACGATTCAGATAGCTTAACCCATGTGTGATGAGTTTGAACATCAAAAGTTTTGTTTAGAATTTCCATGGTTACAGTGGTCACCCACGTCATTGCATAATTTTGGTACACAAAGGAGACTACAGCACACCCACACTTCTTAATCGATCAAGTTCAATAATTAAACAGAGCTAGCTGACCTAAACATTACTCTAACAAATTAAAGACCGACGCTCTTAATTAAACAAAACAAAGAGTACTACTATGGCTGGTGCTCGTCAATCTCCGCCGCCGCCTCCATGTCCAGCTCGCGCCCGACGGTCTCCTGGGGAAGGGGCTCCATGGCATCCATCGCACCATACTTAGCAAGCTTCTCGCCATGCGCGTCCGCCATCTCTTTGGAAAAGGCCACCACGAGCTTGGCGTGGCCGGACGCGATCTGGCGTCGACGGGCTCCATCGTCGCAAGGTATGCAGCGGAGGAACGGACGGCTGCCCAAATGCTCTCGGGGATTGCCAGCTCTTCAGCCGTGGGTTGCCGACCGTTGTCGGAGAAGCTTCATTCGATTTGTGCGGTGAACGCCAGGAGCTGGGCATGGGCGGCCTCCATCGGGGCTAAGGCCGCTGTTGCGGAACGAACGGCTGCTGTGCCGCTCTCGCCAGTTGCTATCCCCGAGGCAGATGTTGCTGCCGCCACCTGAGAAGCAACAGCGGCCGTTTGGGCTGCCTTTGCCGCCTGGTCGCAGATTGCGGCCGCGCTCATGCACCTTGTTAGCACGCGCATGGCGGCTGCGGCCGCGCTCTCGCCGGAGTGGGCCACCGAAGTTGCCCTCACGACGCGGGTCCACGTGCCCATCTTTCACCGGCGACGATTGAACAGTGAAATGATATTTGGGGAGCGAGCTAGTGTGCTTGATACGCCGGCTATGGACTGTAGCCGACACACCTTCTTGCGTAAGCCATAGGCGTACTATACACTGAAGGTGCTCCAGGATATTTTGTGCTGGATCTCACATGTTTCTGACAATAAACTGTGTGCGATCTACTTGATTTTTCATCTTGATTTGAATTACATAATGGGGTCACGGCGGCAATGGACGGTGTTTCAATTGCTAGACCTTTTATCTGGAGGCAACTATATGTGTGTCGTAAAAGAATTGGAATTACTCAGGGTTCGTTTGAACAATTTATACATTAAATTTGTTTTCTAGCCATTTCAGGAGAACAATTCAAAATTAAACTACATGCACATGCTCTAGTGCATATAAATTGGTTGAAAAATCAAATATGTGTCCTCGGGTGCATGCTTAGGTCCCATGCAAGAAACAGGAATGAATTTCAAACACCAGGGCACCGTTGATTGCCAGCAAAACATTGAGATGTCTCGTTTTTAAATTCTAGTAAGTTCAAAACTTGTCTGAAATTCATGAATCTTGGCATGCTATCATGGAGCGGCATCAACATTCCGTGTTACAAATTTTGTCCCATTTGGGGCAGGTTTGGGTATATGCTTCTCATAAAATTGGAGCTTGTCACAACAAGCATGATGGTTTTCGGTAGGGAACGACCCACCTTTGGGGACGAAACGATATCCATTGCCTCTTATTTTCTTTCAAATTTTTTGCTCGTGTCAACATAGAACAACAGGAGTGTTGTGTGATTTTTTTTTTATTTTCGGGGTTCGTTTGGACATATTTATGCATTTATGCGCATAATTCAAATTTGAACTACATGCACATGCTCCAGTGCATATAAATTGGTTGAAAAATCAAATATGTGTCCTTGGGTGCTTGCTTAGGTCCCATGCAAGAAATGGGAATGAATTTCAAACACCAGGGTACCGTTGATTGCCGGCAAAACATTGAGATGCCTGGTTTTTAAATTCTTGTAAATCCAAAACTCGTCTGAAATTCATTAAACTTGGCATGCTATCATGGAGCGGCAGCAACATGTTGTGGTACAAATTTTGTCCCATTTGGGGCCGGTTTGGGTTTATGCTTCTCACATACCGAAGCTTCTCACAACAAGCATGATGGTTTTCGGTAGGGAACGTCCCACCTTTGGGGACGAAACGATATCCATTGCCTCTTATTGCTTTCATTTTTTTCTCATGTCAACGTAGAACAGCAGGAGTGTTGTGTGAATTTTTTTGATTTTTCGGGGTTCGTTTGTACATTTTTATGCACTAACTGAGTTTTCAATGCATTTATGTGCATAATTCAAATTTGAACGACATGCACATCCTCCAGTGCATATAAATTGGTTGAAAATTGAATCTCTGTCCTTGGGTGCATGCTTAGGTCCCATGTAAGAAATGGGAATGAATTTCAAACACCAGAGCACCGTTGATTGCCGGCAAAAGATTGAGATGCCTGGTTTTTAAATTCTAGTAAATCCAAAACTCGTCTGAAATTCATGAAACTTGGCAAGCTATCATGGAGCGGCATCAACATGCCGTGTTACAAATTTTGTCCCATTTGGGGAAGGTTTGGGTATGTGCTTCTCACAAACCGGAGCTTCTCACAAGAAGCATACCCTACCTTCGCGGATGAAATGATATCCATTGCCTCTTATTGCTTTCAAATTTTTTTCTCGTGTCAACATAAAACAACAGGAGTGTTGTGTCATTTTTTGTGATTTTTCGGGCTTCGTTTGGACATTTTTATGCATTAAATGAGTTTTCAATGCACTTATGTGCGTAATTCAAATTTGAACTACATGCACAGGCTCCAGTGCATATAAATTGGTTGAAAAATAAATTCTTTGTCCTTGGGTGCATGCTTAGGTCCCATGCAAGAAATGGGAATGTATTTCAAACACCAGGGCACCGTTGATTGTCGGCAAAACATTGAGATGCATGGTTTTTAAATTCTAGTAAATCCAAAACTCGTCTGAAATTCATGAAACTTGGCATGCTATCATGGAGTGGCATCAACATGTCGTGGTACAAATTTTGTCCCATTTGGGGCAAGTTTGGGT
This sequence comes from Aegilops bicornis, assembly GCA_021605145.1. NCBI lineage: Eukaryota > Viridiplantae > Streptophyta > Magnoliopsida > Poales > Poaceae > Aegilops > Aegilops bicornis. The sequence goes on from CM038674.1 coordinate 293,983,043, forward strand.
ATATGCTTCTCACAAACCGGAGCTTCTCACAACAAGCTTGATGGTTTTTGGTAGGGAATGTCCCACCTTTGGGGATGAAACGATATCCATTGCCTCTTATTGCTTTCAAATCTTTTTCTCGTGTCAACATAGAACCACGGGAGTGTTGTGTGAATTTTTGTAATTTTTCGGGCTTCGTTTGGACATTTTTATGCATTAACTGAGTTTTCAATGCATTTATGTGCATAATTAAAATTTGAACTACATGCACATGCTCTAGTGCATATAAATTCGTTGAAAAATCAAATGTCTGTCCTTGGGTGCATTAGGTCCCATGCAAGAAATGGGAATGAATTTCAAACACCAGGGTGCCGTTAATTGCCGGCCAAACATTGAGATGCCTAGTTTTTAAATTCTAGTAAATCCAAAATTCTGTTAACCATTCACATGATGCCACATGTCTTGGTTTTAATGGTTGTAGGAGGTGTCATGCGGACAGTTGCTTGACCTTGACTGAACGGGAGGCAAGCGAGCGCCGTCCGTTGTGCAGGATGACCAAGAGGCATGCAAGATGTCCTTGAGTGCGCAGGCTCACCGAGAAGCGAGCCATGTGACTTACTTGGCCGCCCGCCTTGCTCGCATCCTCTCCATTAATGGCTCCCAAGCCGCCGTTTAATTCACTTTTTAAATATAAAACACTCGTCGCAAACGTTTTAGTTAGAACACCCATATGCAAACCGACAGCTTCCCAGGAAGCAAAGAGAAAATGTGCCGATCAGGATTTCTGCAGCTCTTGATCGCAAACATTTTAGATAGAACACCCATATGCAAAGTGAGAGCAGCGCAGGATTTGTGCATCCCTTCAACGCAAACGGTTGTTTTGGATGATCCGTGTGCAACCACATACAAACAATTTGGTAAGATTTGTCAATCCTTGTAACACTGCGATTTGTCAAAATATGAAGGTAAAAATCACTAGCAGTATCTAATTTTTGCAACCAAAATTCAGTAATTAAGCATATATTTCATTCATAAATTAAGCAATTGTTCTTAATTTATACAAACAGTTCAACTCGACAGCTGAACCAAACAAACTTTTCCCCAATTGTTGCCAACCACGTACTAAAATAGCTAGTTCAACTATATATACTAGCTAATTCTAAGTACGTTGTACAATTCCACCACATCTATAGTCAGATAAATTGAACAAAATAGTCCCTAAATACTACTACTACTGCGGAGGGGCTTTGTACTACTTCTGGCTGCCTCTCCTCTGCGGAGCACGCTCAGTAAGAGGCGAATGAGGAGGAGCCTACCGACGGGGCAACCAATCACGGTGCACTGCCACTGTGCGGCTTCGACGCTCACCTCGAACGCCCTGTGCCGCTCCAGACGACCACTCTCAAAGCGGTGGTTCTCCTCATAGATCTCCTGATTCCTCGCCTCTGAGGTGGCGTGTGCCGTGGCCACGGCGGTGGTAAGGCTCTTTGCATGCTCGACGAGGCGCTCCTCCTCCTCCCGCAGGAACTCGGTGTAGCGCGCATGTCACTGACGCAGGTGCGGGCATCCACCTCCGCCTCCCACCTTCGGGCGACAGTGGCGGAGCAAGTGATGACCCCGGCGGTCGACGGTGGGCTGGCGGCCACGGCGGCCGACGGGGTGGCGGCCACGACCACCACCTACCGCCTTCAGGCCGCGGTGGCGGAGCGGGTGATGGCCACAGTGGCCGACAGTGGGGTGGCGGCCAGGACGGCCACCTCCCGCCTTCGGGCCGAGGTGGCGGAGCGGCCGATGGCCCTGGCTTTCGACGATGGTGTGGCGGCAACGGCGGGCGGCAACAACTGCCGATGGGCACCGGCGGCGGAGCGTGTGTTGGGTGTTCCGCGCACACCCAACAGGGATGCCACGCGCACTACACTACGCCAGGGACTGCGCTGCCGCCGCGGTGTAGCCTCCTAGCTGGAGCTGTCCTGTGATGACGGCAGAGTGGCTAAGCGACGATGATGGACCGGTGCCATTGGCGATTGTGGGGGAAGCAGACGAGATAAGCTATAGGGATGGAGGGGACAATGCGACACAGGACTCGCCGACCATGAGGGTTTTTATAGCAGGCCGGTAAGCATTGGGATTTTGGGGGATTTCACCGAGTCGGGTGGGAAGCTTGCGCAGGAACCTGCGGGGTTGCGCGGGAAAGGGCTTACAGACGATTCGTTGGCGCCATCGTTTGGCCAAAAGAATGCCCCATGCGGTGCGCAAGCTTGCGCTGTAAGCCGTCTGCGGCTGCGGGATGACAAGACGTGCGAGAGGAGGACGAAAGGCCACGTACATAGGTTAATAAAAAACTTTGTGATTTAATTACCTACTATACCACCGTCCTAGTTTATAAGTATGATTTAACTAATAAAATACAAATGCATGTCGCCAAAGATTATATAGTTGGATTTGTATTTGAACATAGTTTCCAATTATATAATTTTTAAGACATGCATTAACATTTTGTTGGTTAAATTTGAGGGAAAAGTATGGCACATAGTATAAAGGACACTATAGACTCGACGGAGGTGGTACCTGATACGTCTCCAACGTATCTATAATTTTTGATTGTTCCATGCTATTATATTATCTGTTTTGGATGTTTAATGGGCTTTATTATGCTCTTTTATTTTATTTTTGGGACTAACCTATTCCCCGAAGGCCCAGTGCAAATTATTGTTTTTTGCCTGTTTCAGTGTTCTGCATAAAAGGAATATCAAACGGAATCCAAACGGAACGAAACCTTCGCGAGGACCTTTTTTGGAACAAACGCAATCCATGAGACTTGGAGTGGAAGTCAAGGAAGCAACGAGGCAGCCACGAGGCAGGAGGGCGCGCCCAGGGGGTAGGCGCGCCCCCCACCCTCGTGGGCCCCTCGTAGCTCTACCGACCTACTTCTTTCGCCTATATATACTCTTATACCCTGAAAACATTCAGGGGAGCCAAAAAGCCACTTTTCCACTACCGGAACCTTCTTTACCCGCGAGGTCCCATCTTGGGGCCTTTTCCGGTGATCTGTCGGAGGGGGATTCTGTCACGGAGGGCTTCTACATCGACACCATAGCCTCTACGATGATGTGTGAGTAGTTTACCACAGACCATTGGGTCCATTGTTATTAGCTAGATGGCTTCTTCTGTCTCTTTGGATCTCAATACAAAGTTCTCCTCGATGTTCTTGGAGATCTATTCGATGTAATACTCTTTTGTGGTGTGTTTGCCGAGATCCGATGAATTGTGGGTTTATGAACTTGATTATCTATGAATATTATTTTATATGCATGATTTGATATCTTTGCAAGTCTCTTCGAATTATCGGTTTAGTTTGGCCTACTAGATTGATGTTTCTTGCAATGGGAGAAGTGCTTAGCTTTGGGTTCAATCTTGCGGTGCTCGATCCCAGTGACAGAAAGGGAAACAACATGTATTGTATTGTTGCCATTGAGTATAAAAAGATGGGGTTTACATCATATTGCTTGAGTTTCTCCCTCTTCATCATGTAATCTTGCCTAATGCGTTACTCCGTCCTTATGAACTTAATACTCTAGATGCATGCTGGATAGCGGTCGATATGTGGAGTAATAGTAGTAAATGCAGAATCGTTTCGTTCTACTTGACACGGACGTCATGCCTATATTCATGATCATTTCCTTAGATATCATTATAACTATACACTTTTCTATCAATTGCTCGGCAATAATTTGTTCACCCACCGTAATATATGATATCTTGAGTGAAGCCACTATTGAAACCTATGGCCCCCGGGTCTATTTTACATCATATTAGTTTCCCGTCAACTAGCTATTTTTGTCGCCGTTTATTTTGCAATCTTTATTTTCCAATCTATACAACAAAAATACCAAAAATATTTAACTTATTATCTTCATCAGATCTCACTTTTGCAAGTGGTCGTGAAGGGATTGACAACCCATTTATCGCGTTGGTTGCAAGGTTATTGATTATTTGTGCAGGTACTAGGCGATTTGCGTGTAGTCTCCTACTGGACTGATACCTTGGTTCTCAAAAACTGAGGGAAGTACTTATGCTACTTTGTTGCATCACCCTTTCCTCTTCAAGGGAAAACCAACACATGCTCAAGAGGTACCAAGAAGGATTTCTGGCGCCGTTGCCGGGGAGATCTATGCTCAAGTCAAGACAAACGAAGTACCCATCGCAAACTCTTATCCCTCGCGTTACATTATTTGCCATTTGCCTCTCGTTTTCCTCTCCCCCACTTCACCTTTGCCGTTTTATTCGCCCTTTTTTCGTTCCTCTCTTTTCGCTTACGTCTTCTGTGCTTGTATGTTGGATTGATTGTTTGTCATGATGACTCAAGACAATACTAAATTGTGTGACTTTTCTAATACCAACAATAATGATTTTATTAGAACTCCGATTGCTCCTATTACCGATGTTGAATCTTGTGAAATAAATGCTGCTTTGTTGAATCTTGTCATGAAAGATCAATTTCGTAGCCTTCCTAGTGAAGATGCCACTACCCATCTAAACAATTTTTTTGATTTGTGCGATATGCAAAAGAAGAAAGATGTGGATAATGATATTGTTAAATTGAAGCTATTTCCATTTTCACTTAGAGATCATGCTAAAACTTGGTTCTCTTCTTTGCCTAAAAATAGTATTGATTCATGGAATAAGTGCAAAGATGCTTTTATCTCTAAGTATTTTCCTCCTGCCAAGATCATCTCTCTTAGAAACGATATTATGAATTTTAAGCAACTTGATCATGAGCATGTTGCACAAGATTAGGAGAGGATGAAATTAATGATACGTAATTGCCCTACACATGGTTTGAATTTATGGATGATTATACAAAAAATTTATGCCAGATTGAATTTTGCTTCTAGAAATCTTTTATATTCGGCCGCAGGAAATCACTTTAGGAGAAGTTACTAAACTCCTAGATAATATTATGGTTAATTATTCTCAATGGCACACCGAAAGATCTACTAGTAAAAAGGTTCATGCGATTGAAGAGATTAATATTTTGACTGGGAAGATGGGTGAACTTATGAAATTGTTTGCTAATAAGAGTGTTTCTTCTAAACCTAATGATATGCCTTTTTCCACTTTGATTGGGAATAATAATGAATCAATGGATGTGAATTTTGTTGGTAGGAACAATTTTGGTAACAACGCGTATAGAGGAAACTTTAATTCTAGGCCATTCTCTAGTAATTCCTCTAATAATTATGGTAATTCCTACAACAACTCTTATGGAAATTTTAATAAGATGCTCTCTGATTTTGAGACTAGTGTGAAAGAGTTTATCAATTCGCAAAACAATTTCAATGCTTTGCTTGTAGAAAAATTGCCTAATATTGATGAGTTGGCTAGGAACGTGGATAGAATTTATCTTGATATTGATTCTTTGAAACTTATATCTATTCCACCTAAGCATGATATCAATGAGTCTCTCAAAGCTATGAGAACTTCCATTGATGAGTGCAAAGAAAGAACCGCTAGGATGCGTGCTAAAAAGATTACTTTGTGAAAGCATGGTCTTCTAGTTTTCATGATAATAATAATGAAGATCTAAAAGTGATTGATGTGTCTCCTATTAAATCTTTGTTTTCCAATATGAATCTTGAAAAATATGGGACTGGAGATGAGTCAACTTTAGTTAAAAGGCGTCCCAATGATTCGGAGTTTTTAAATCTTGATGCAAAAATTGCTAAAAGTGGGATTGAAGAGGTCAAAACTTTACATAGCAATGAACCCACTATTTTGGATTTCAAAGAATTTAATTATGATAATTGTTCTTTGATAGATTGTATTTCCTTGTTGCAATCCGTGTTAAATTCTCCTCTTGCTTATAATCAAAATAAAGGTTTTACCAAACATATCGTTGATGCTTTAATGCAATCCTATGAAGAAAAGCTTGAATTAGAAGTTTCTATCCCTAGAAAACTTTATGATGAGTGGGAAACTACTATTAAAAATCATGAATGCTATGCTTTATGTGATTTGGGTGCTAGTGTTTCCACGATTCCAAAAACTTTGTGTGATGTGCTAGGTTTCTGTGAATTTGATGACTGTTCTCTAAATTTGCATCTCACGGATTCCACCATTAAGAAACCTATGCGCTCGCAATTTTCCATACTAGATCGACTCAACCTTACCGAATCTACTCTGAGACTCTCTTCTCTTCATGGTAGTGATTTTTTCAGCGGAGCCCTGGCTTGTCGTATCCGTCTGAATTTCATATTTCCGGATGCGAAAAGAGGTATAAATATCTTCATATACCAAACATTCGCTCCGATGAAGCTCGAGGGATTACAGGAAGGTTTAGGCCTTGTGAGCAGCCTATTCATCTAGGTGGGGCATTGGTCATAGCCGAAGTCGAAGGGAGGTGGGGAAGGCCGACGATGGAGGTATCTTTTTGGGAAACTTCTCTACTTACGACTTTGTTAGCGCTTTAAGGGCTTCACTATGTTCTCTGAAATCTTGTATAAATAAGAAAGAAGTCTTTCTCAGGAGATGACTCTGCTGATACCGAGTTTCAATGCAAAATGGATCCCGCTTCTTCAGAAGAAAAGCGGGAAAAATCAATATGGAGCCGTCGGAGGCTTATCTGGCGTCGACTTCCTGAAATTCTTTCCAGATAAAAACCTAAAATGGAAAGGTTGGGGCTTTGGCTCCAGGCTCAAACTCTATCTTGTGGTAGACTACCCTCCTAGGGAGCGCTTGGGCAACTAACTTGTGGGGCATGACATCCCAAATTCATCATTTACATTAGGAATTTCCTGAAAAAAAGTCTTATGTGTATTGAATCCGCTCTTCTGTTAGCATGAATACATGAATGAGATTCTTCTTATTCTTCCTAAATAGAACCCCCCCACCCTCACCTTTCTTAGGACTATCAAGCCTTCTCGAATTAGGTCTATGGTTATTTTCCTCACTAGCAAGTGGACAGGCTCAGATGGCGTAGCTGATGTGTCATGCTAGGTATCTTTTATTGGCGGATTAATGATATTGTTATTGTTGCAAATAGGAATTATGTGCCCATAGATTTTATTGTTCTTGATATAGATTGCAATCCTACATGTCCTATTATTCTTGGTAGACCTTTCCTTAGAACGATTGGTGCAATTATTGATATGAAAGAAGGAAATATTAGATTCCAATTTCCATTAAGGAAAGGCATGGAACACTTTCCTAGGAAGAAAATTAAATTACCTTATGAATCTATTATGAGAGCCACTTATGGATTGCATACCAAAGATGACAATACCTAGATCTATTCTTGTTTTTATGCCTAACTAGGGGCGTTAAACGATAGCGCTTGTAGGGAGGCAACCCAATTTTATTTTTGTTCCTTGCTTTTTGTTTCTGTTTAGTAATAAATAATTCATTTAGCCTCTATTTATATGTAGTTTTATGTTTTAATTAGTGTTTGTGTCAAGTAGAACCAATATGATCTTCTTGGGTAATAGTTGGTCGATCTTGCTGAAAAAGACAGAAACTTTGCGCTCATGAATATAATTGTTAAAATTCACCAGAATGTGATAAAATACCAATTTTTTTGCCGTAGATCAATATACAAATTATCCAGGTTGTCCTAGTTTTTCATAATTTTTGGAGTTCAATAAATATTCTAACAAATCAGATGTCTACAGCCTGTTCTGTTTTTGGCAGATTCTGTTTTTCGTGTGTTGTTTGCTTATTTTGATGAATCTATGGCTAGTATCGAGGGGTATGAACCATAGAGAAGTTGGAATAAAGTAGGTTTAACACCAATATAAATAAATAATGAGATCATTACAGTACCTTATGGTGGTGATTTGTTTTCTTATACTAATGGAGCTCATGAGATTTTCTGTTTGAGTTTGTTGTGAAGTTTTCAAGTTTTTGGGTAAAGATTTGATGGATTATGGAAGGAGGAGTGGAAAATCCTACGCTTGGGGATTCCCAAGGAACCCTAAGGTAAAATTCAAGGACAACCAAAAGCCTCTTGGGGATGCCCCGGAAGGCATCCCCTCTTTCGTCTTCGTCTATCAGTAACTTTACTCGAGGCTATATTTTTATTCACCACATGATATGCGTTTTGCTTGGAGCATCTTGTATGATTTGAGTCTTTTCTATTTAGTTTACCATAATAATCCTTGCTGTACATACCTTTTGGGAGAGACACACATGAATCGGAATTTATTGGAATACTCTATGTTCTTCACTTATATCTTTTGAGCTAGATAAATTTTGCTCTAGTGCTTCACTTATACCTTTTTAGAGCACGGTGGTGGTTTTATTTTATAGAAAATATTGATCTATCATGCTTCACTTATATTATTTTGAGTCTTTTAGAACAGCATGGTAATTTGCTTTGGCTATAAAATTAGTCCTAATATGATAGGCATTCAAGATGGGTATAATAAAAACTTTCATATAGTGTGCATTAAATACTATGATAAGTTTGATACTTGATAGTTGTTTTGAGATATAAAGGTGGTAATCTTAGAGTCATGCTAGTTGGGTAATTGTGGAATTGAGAAATACTCGTGTTGAGGATTGCAAGTCCCATAGCATGCACGTATGGTAAACGTTATGTGACAAATTGGAAGCATGGGGTGTTCTTTGATTGCTTTCCCTATGAGTGGCGGTCGGGGACGAGCGATGGTCTTTTCCTACCAATCTATCCCTCTAGGAGCATGCGTGTAGTGCTTAGTTTTGATGACTTGTAGATTTTTGCAATAAGTATGTGAGTTCTTTATGACTAATGTTGAGTCCATGGATTATACGAACTCTCACCCTTAAATCGTTGCTAGCCTCTTCGGTACCGTGCATTGCCCTTTCTCACCTTGAGAGTTGGTGCAAACTTCGCGGTGCATCCAAACCCTGTGATATGATACGCTCTATCACACATTAGGATCCTTATATCTTCCTCAAAACAGCCGCCATACCTACCTATTATGGCATTTCCATAGCCATTCCGAGATATATTGCCATGCAACTTTCCACCGTTCCGTTTATTATGAAACACTCCATCATTGTCATATTGCTTTGCATGATCATGTAGTTGACATCGTATTTGTGGCAAAGCCACCTTCATGATTCTTTCATACATGTCGCTCTTGATTCATTGCATATCCTGGTACACAGCCGGAGGCATTCACATAGAGTCATATTTTGTTCTAAGTATCGAGTTGTAATTCTTGACTTGTAAGTAAACTGAAGTGTGATGATTTTCATTATTAGAGCATTGTCCCATGTGAGGAAAGGATGATGGAGACTATGATTCCCCCACAAGTCGGGATGAGACTCCGGACGAAAAAAAAGATTATATATATATATATATATATATATATATATATATATATATATATATATATATAAAGAGGCCAAAGAAGCCCAAATAAAAAAAGGCCAAAGAGGCCCAAATAATAAAAAAATTAAAAAAATGACAGAAAAAGAGAGAAGGGACAATGTTACTATCCTTTCCACACTTGTGCTTCAAAATAGCACCATGATCTTCATGATAGAGAGTTTCTTATTTTGTCACTTTCATATACTAGTGGGAATTTTTCATTATAGAACTTGGCTTGTATATTCCAATGATGGGCTTCCTCAAAATGCACTAGGTCTTCGTGAGCAAGCAAGTTGGATGCACACCCACTTAGTTTCTTTTGATGAGCTTTCATATATTTATAGCTCTAGTGCATCTGTTGCATGGCCATCCCTACTCCTTGCATTGACATCAATTGATGGGCATCTCCATAGCCCGTTGATTAGCCGCGTCAATGTGCGACTTTCTCCTTTTTTGTCTTCTCACATAGCCCCCATCATCAGATGATATTCCACCCATAGTGCCATGTCCATGGCTTGTGCTCATATATTGCGCAAAAGTTGAAAGAGTTTGAAAAGGCTAAGTATAAAACAATTGCTTGGCTTGTCATCGGGGTTGTGCATGATGGGAGAATTTTGTGTGACGAAAATGAAGCATGGCCAAACTATATGATTTTGTAGGGATAAGCTTTCTTTGGCTATGTTATTTTGATAGGACATAATTGCTTGGTTAGCATGCTTGAAGTATTACTATTTTTATGTCAATATTAAAACTTTGTCTAGAATCTTTTGGATCTAAACATTCATGCCACAATAAAGAGAATTACATTGATAAATTATGTTAGGTAGCATTCCACATCAAAAATTCTGTTTTATCATTTACCTACTTGAGGACGAGCAGGAATTAAGCTTTGGGATACTTAATATGTCTCCAACGAATCTATAATTTTTTATTGTTCCATGCTATTATATTATCTGTTTTTGATGTTTAATGGGCTTTATTATGCTATTTTATATTATTTTTGGGACTAACCTATTAACCTAAGGCCTAGTGCAAATTGCTGTTTTTTTGCCCATTTCAGTGTTTCGGAGAAAAAGAATATCAAACGGAATCCAAACGGAACGAAACCTTCGCGAGGATCTTCTTTGGAACATACGCAATCCAGGAGACTTGGAGTGGAAGTCAAGGAAGCAACAAGGCATCCACGAGGCAGGAGGGCATGCCCAGGGGGGTAGGTGCGCCCCCCCACCCTCGTAGGCCCCTCGTAGCTCCACCGACCAACTTATTTCACGTGTATATACTCTTATACCCTAAAACATCCAGGGGAGCGAAAAAAACCACTTTTCCACCGCCGCAACCTTCTGTACCCATGAGATCCCATCTTGGGGCCTTTTCTGGCGATCTGCCGGAGGGGGATTCGATCACGGAGGGCTTCTACATCAACACCGTAGCCTCTCCGATGATGTGTGAGTAGTTTACCACAGACCATCGGGCCCATAGTTATTAGCTAGATGACTTCTTCTTTCTCTTTGGATCTCAATAAAAAGTTCTCCTCGATGTTCTTGGAGATGTATTCGATGTAATACTCTTTTGCGGTGTGTTTGCCGAGATTCGATGAATTGTGGGTTTATGAACTTGATTATCTATGAATATTATTTGGTTCTTCTCTGAATTCTTATATGCATGATTTGATATCTTTGCAAGTCTCTTCGAATTATCGGTTTAGTCTGCCCTACTAGATTGATCTTTCTTGCAAGGGGGGAAGTGCTTAGCTTTGGGTTCAATCTTGCGGTGCTCGATCCCAGTGATAGAAAGGGAAACGACACGTATTGTATTGTTGCCATCGAGGATAAAAGGATGGGGTTTATATCATATTGCTTGAGTTTATCCCCCTACATCATGTCATCTTGCCTAATGCGTTACTCCGTTCTTATGAACTTAATACTCTAGATGCATGCTGGATAGCGGTCGATGTGTGGAGTAATAGTAGTAGATGCAGAATCGTTTCGGTCTACTTGACACAGACGTGATGCCTATATTCATGATCATTGTCTTAGATATCATCATAACTATGCACTTTTCCATTAATTGCTCGGCAGTAATTTGTTCACCCACCGTAATATATGCTATCTTGAGAGAAGCCACTGGTGAAACCTATGGCCCCCGGGTCTATTTTACATCATATTAGTTTCCCGTCAACTAGCTATTTCTATCGCTGTTTATTTTGCAATCTTTATTTTGCAATCTATACAACAAAAATACCAAAAATATTTATGTTATTATCTTTATCATATCTCACTTTTGCAAGTGGTCGTGAAGATATTGACAACCACTTTATCGCGTTGGTTGCAAGGTTCTTGATTGTTTGTGCAGGTACTAGGCAATTTGCGTGTAGTCTCCAACCGGATTGATACCTTGGTTCTCAAAAACTAAGGGAAATACGTACGCTACTTTGCTGCATCACCCTTTCCTCTTCAATGGAAAACCAACGCATGCTCCAGAGGTAGCAGTACCACACGGCCACTCTCTACGCAGCGACGCAACTGTCGGCCGGCTTGTCGGCGACACATTTCCTGCCTGTTCAACTGCTCTATGTGTGTGGTTGCTTGCGGTTCAGGCGGCCGCGGTGCGCTCTGCTCGCGTCCCGCCATGCGCGCTCTGCTCTCGCGTCCCTCCGGGTTCTCTGCCCTCGTCCCTCCATGCGCGCTGCCAGTGTTTGGGGCCGGCGCATGATAACGCACGTTCGTGTGCAAGCGGTTTCACCGGGCGCGGCGCGACGATGCCCCGCTGCAAAAACTGCCATGCTGATGCGCCGAGAATCCACGCCGCCCGACCACCTTTTATTCCTGCGGCTATTTACCTTCATCTCTCATCTCACACGACATAGTAAGCACACCCAAGAGGACACATACAGAGAGGGCATCCAGCGGTTCCAATGGTTCTCCCTGTGGCTCCAATGGCGCTCCCAGCGGCCGACGACGACAACGGTGGGTGTCGGTGTACAAAAGAAGGGGCGCACCTTTGTACCCCTTTACCTGTGCACGGACAGTCGGAGCCGCGCCCACGGCCGCACCAAGCAGAGCAGGGGAGGTGAACTGAGGTGAAACCGAAGCCCAAGACAGCCAGAGCAATGCCAAGGCCGAGACCACAAAGAGCAGAGGGACGAAGCAGGTTCCCCCGGCAAGACCCTTGCCGGGGCAGCCTCCGCGGCCCCGGCAAGGCCCTTGCCAGGGAAGCTCGTCCAACACCAGCGGAGCGCACCACCCTTGAGCCCACGGTCCCCAACATCATCAACCACGTTGGGCCAGGGCTCGGGAGGCACCTCCATAGTGGCATGCAGATCTTTGTGAAGACAAGGAATATTCAATATCAGATGAGGATTAAAAGACAACGATCCTCGGCAAGATCCTTGCCGAGGAGAGCCACAAGACCCCCGGCAAGATCCTTCCCGGGCCACCCGGCAAGGCCCTCACCAAGGACGCCAGCAGGGCCACTTCCAGGCCCGCATCAGCCAAGTCTCCACCGCCGTTCGCACGCAGCTGCCAGCCCAACCAGCTGGGCAGGCACCTGCGTGGCAACATGTAGCTTCCATGCCAACTCAGCAGGCGCCTGCGTGGCGGCATGCAGATCTTCGTGAAGACCTTACCACCGCGCCACCTCAGCTGCTTGCCTTCCTACATGGCGCCGCATGCATCGCTGGCCAGGGCGCATGTCGAAGCAAGGAGGAGCGGCGACGGACTGGACGGGCCTCGTTCCCATCCCCAATAAAGCAAGGGGACAACTAGGCGATGCATTAAATGCGTCTTGTCCTGTAATACGGGCGATAAGCTCGTAGCAATGTACGCCTTTCCACCTCCTGTGTGCCACTGTGGCAGCCCCTTTCGACTATAAAAGGAGGCCCATGGCGTACCAGAGAGGGATTCGGCTCTTAGGAACGACTCAGCCACCATAGCTAGTTGGAGGGCTCAAGAACACTCAATACATCCACCAAATCAGGACTAGGGTTTTACGCATCCTCGCGGCCCGAACCTAGGTAAACGATCCTTGTGCTGATTACTAATCCTGCTCTTCTTGCAACCCTGTGCCCCGGCAACCGTAGTAGAGATTCTTGTGATACCATAGGTGTCGTTTCCCACCGACAGCGGGCAGTTCACCATGCATCACGTAGTGGGCACCCACGTGAGGGGGAAGGCCCTCCCGGTGGTGTACACGAACGATCCGGTCTCGGTGGAGAGCTCCATCCAAACTATGGAGCAGTTCCTTGTCGAGGATAAGTACAGAGTGATCGGCTTCGACCTCGAGTACACCATCAGTCGTGCCGGGCATGATCAGAAGGTTGTCGTCGCCCAGTTGTGCGTGCGACAAGACGTCCTCGTCTACCACTTCCACCTTCCCACAAGGCCTTGCGAGCGTTTCTCCACGTTTATCAACAGCTTCAACTACAGTTTCGCTACGGTGGACACCACCAACGATCTAAAAGCGCTCAAGGTTTTGGACTTAAAATGCCCGAATCTTGTGAACATACAGCACCATTACAAGGTCTGGGGCAGCGACAAAAACAAACTGAACTCCTTGGTTGACCTCGCCTCGGTCATCATCGACCCCGACTACGCGAAGATGAAGGAAGAGAGCAATAAGGACAAGAACGCCTGGCACAGTGTGTAGCATAAGAGACTGGATGAACAACATGTCAAGTACGCGGCCATGGACGCGTACACAAGCTACGAGATGTACAGGCGGATCGTTGACATGAGGAACTGTCTTCTTCCTGACCCACACGAGGGATCGAGCCACATAGCAGTGGCGGGAGCTTCATAATAAGTATATGACTAGACGATCGTTTCTCCTACTTTAGAATGCATGCAATTGTTTATTGAGGTGTGTGCGAATAATCTATATAGTCACTTATGTAATTGGATGTTTATTTCAGTTATATATATATACATGTCATTCTACTGTATACAAAGAAATTCATAGAGCTTATTAGCAGCAATTGTCTGTGTTATTATTGGTCTTCGCACATATTTCTGATTACAGACCTGTTTGTCGTGTATCACACACATCCTGTTCAGTTGAACCATTTCCATTGTGTTGCCTAATCACACACAGTTCATCCCAGTGAACCGTATGCTGTATATCGCACACGCCTTCATCTGGCTACCCATTTATTTTGTGTCTCCTCATCCCAAACAATTAATTGAGCTGAACCGTATGCCCTGCATCGCACACGCAACTTAATTCTGAACCGTGTTTAATGCATCAGTCATTGCAAACGTTTTGCACCTTTTTGACCGTTTTTACACCACTGTTTGCGATTATGGCATCGCACACAGTTTTGTCTAAGGGTCTATGATCATAGTGTCGCGTTTGGAGCATCCTGCAGTAGTGGCTGAAGAAGCTATTGGCGATCTGGATTGGGTGAGTGCTATGCATGAAGAGCTACACAATTTCGAGAGGAATCAAGTGTGGACATTGGTTGAAAAGCCAGATGACAACCACAATGTCATTGGAACCAAGTGGGTGTTTCGGAATAAGCAAGATGAGGATGGACAAGTTGTACGAAACAAGGCATGTCTCATCGCCCAAGGCTACACTCAAGTCAAAGGTATGGACTATGGTGAGACATATGCCCACTTTGCTAGACTTGAGTCCATACACATCTTACTTGCTTATGCCAATCACAATGATATCACTTTATACCAAATGGACATTAAAAGTGCTTTTTCTAAATGGTGAAATTGAGGAGGAAGACTATGTTAAACAACCTCCCGGCTTTGTTAATCCCAAGAAACTTGATCATGTTTACAAACTTCACAAAGCTCTTTATGGTCTTAAATGAGCCCCTATAGCATGCTATAAATGCTTGACCAAGTTTCTTATTGAAAAAGGCTTTGAAATTGGGAAGATTAACTCTACACTTTTTACTAAAAGGGTTAATGGTGAATTATTTGTGTGCCAGATTTATGTGGATGATATCATATTTGGTTCGACAAATCCTCATTTTAGTGAAAAGTTTGGAAGGCTAATGTCGGAGAAGTTTGAGATGTCTATGATGAGTGAACTCAAATTCTTTCTTGGTTTGGAAATCAAGCAAACTAAGGACGGTACCTTTGTATCTCAAACCAAGTATACTAAGGACGTTTTCAATAAGTTCAACATGCAAGAAAGCAAAGGTATGAAAATACCCATGCCTACTGGTGGACATCTTGACTTGACTATGGATGGCAAACCGGTTGACCAAAAGGTTTACCACTCTATGATTGGTTCATTGTTATATCTACGTGCCTCCCGTCCCGATATTATGCTAAGTGTGTGCGTGTGTCCACGATATCAAGCGGCCCCTAAATAATGTCATCCTAAGTCCGTGAAAAGGAAAGTGAGATATTCAATTCATACACCAAATTTTGGCATTTGGTATCATAAGAGGTCATCTTTCGATTTTGTTGGCTACTCCAATTTGGACTATGCCGGTGACAAGGTTGATATAAAGTCCACATCAGGTCGTTGTCAATTTCTTGGTAGATCTCTTGTGTCTTGGTCCTCCAAGAAACAAAACTCGGTATCCTTATCCACCGCCGGAGCAGAATACATTGCCGCCGGATCATGTTGTGCTCAATTACCTTGGATGGCCCAAAATCTTAAGGATTATGGGATACATGTGAAGCATGTTCCATTTCTTTGTGATAATCAGAGTGCTATTAAGATTGCTCATAATCCCGTACAACATTCTCGAACTAAGCATATTGAAGTTCGTCATCATTTCATTCGATATCATGTTGCTAAAGGAGACATCAATCTTAAGCATGTTCGTACCGATACAATATTGGCGGATATATTCACCAAACTGCTTGATGAGAAAGTATTTGTCGGTGTACTAGAGTAGGGGTACCCTAGTATCCCGAACTTGTGCACAGGCAGTTGCAGCCCTCCGCGGCAAGGCTTACCGGGTGACCACCAAGATCCTCCGTGGTTCCTTTGGAGCCATTCAAGAACAAAGTATTCAAGCCAAGGAGACGAGGCCCCGGCAAGAGGAGCCTGCCGGGAAGGCCACCCAAGGCACCTAGAAGACAAGGCCCCGGCAAGAGGAGCTTGCCGGAAGGCCACCCAAGGCACATACAAGACAAGGCCCCGCAAGAGGAGCTTGCCGGAAGGCCCGGCGAAGCGACAAGCTTCCGGCACGACAAGACAACAACCGCGGCAAGGCGCTTGCCGCGGCAGACCACCTCTGTACCTACGCTCCAGCACATCCACTAACGTGTCGCCACAGGACCTTTCGGTAGCGGCGTGGCGAGAGGTCAGGCAGCCAGCGGTGCGAGGTAGCAAGCGGCACCGGCAAGTTTGCCATCGTGGCGAGCAATTGGCGCCTGACGGTCCCTGTTTGCACTTTGTTAGGGCGACTAGATGGGCATTTAATGCCTTTGTCCCTGCCGTCGGGGTTAGGTATGGTACATCATACCTTTGTACAAGTAGGTGTACCAACCACTACTTTTCCATTTGTACCCTTGTTCACGTTGCCACCGTCGGAGACCCATTGAGCATATAAAAGGAGGCCCATGCATAGCGTAGAAAAGGGGTCGGTCAGTTTTCCCCCACGCTCAGTCTCGTTAGCAGCTCGTGTGTACTGTAGCACTCAAGCGCTCCTGAGCAAGAACACAATACACCTAGACATGCAGCAGTAGGAGTGTTATCTCTCCGGAGAGCTCCGAAGCTGGGTAAACCTCTCGTGTGCTTCGCCTCGATCTGCTCTTCGTGCGACCTCCGCTCCCCTTGAACGAAAGGGGCTCGGTCCGCCGGCCCCATAGGTGTTCGTGGGCCAGATCAGCCTGCCCCGACATCTTTGGCGCGCCAGGCAGGGGCGTCGAGGTTGTGTGAACCTGATCCGGCATCCGCGCGAGCTAGATCTTCATCATCTTCATCAACATGCCACCGAAGAAGAAGGCTTGGCGGCGAAAGCCCGTCGCGTCGAACCCACCGCCACCGGAGCAAACAGGTGGTGGGGTAGATCTTGCCGCGAAGAATGGACGGCGATGGGGGAGCTCACTGTGCTGCCAAGTCCAAGGACAAGGCTGCACAGACCTCGGCGTCCGTACATGCACCGCGCCCGTCTCAGGAGGCGCGGGACCGACAGCGTCATGGCATTCACAATGCCATACGCTCGTTGGACCAAGATCGAGCTGGTGGATCTCGGGATGCTCAAGACCGGCATGCACGCCAACATGCTGGCACGAGCGAGGCACGGTCGCCCGGACGAGATACTGCTCCTTCTAACATAGTTAGAAGTCCGAGCATATCCCGCTCCTCGCGCCGTTCGCCACTGCCACCCACCACTCCAGCAGAAGCTTTGGCGAGAGCGCAACTGCTCCTGGATTACCCTCCAACGGCCGACAAGGTCGATGAATGGAGGGCCACCATTCAGAGTCTCATCGGCTTTGCCAATGGCGACGCTCCACGGCAACCGAGTGCATCGCTGCTGCGGCAGGACTGCCAAAGACGAGCCGATGGCGACGAGACCGGTGGGGGTGCTACCACCATGCACTCTCCGCCCCGAAGGCCAAGATCGCCGACTCGCCGGATCCACCTCGACAGCGACTCCACCGCGTCATCGGATCCACGAGCTCGTCGCGATCAGCGTCAAGTTCTACGATCGGCGGCAAGAAGAAGACGCTCGAACTCGCGCCAGCGCCCGAAGAGAAGCGCGGCGTCAATCCGACAAGCGCGCTGGGCCCTCTGTTGACATGCACGCGCCAGAGGAACCAGGCGACTTGCCGTATGCGGTAGGTTGCCCTGCGTTCACTCGTGAGCTGCGGCAAGTCCAGTGGCCCAGCAAGAAAAACTTCAAGCCAGACGTACCAGAGAAGTACGACGGCAAGACGCATCCGTCGGAGTTCCTCAGCATCTACACCATTGCGGTGCAGGCTGCCGGGGGACGAGACGACAAGATCCTTGCCAACTACTTCCCGCTGGTGCTCAAGCCCAATGTCAGATCCTGGCTCATGCACTTGCCGGACAACTCCATATCTTCTTGGGCGGATCTATGCCATCGGTTTGTCGGCGCCTTTACGGTGACCACAAGCCCCATGGCCAAGAAAGCGATCTTCATCTGCTGCGCCCGGAAGGAAGGAGAGCCCTGCGCAAGTATATTCAAAGATTCATCCGTGTCTGGCGCAACATCCCGGATGTCCACCCTGCCATGTAATCAGCGCATTCCATCGAACATGCGAAACCGCGGGATGCGGGAGGAGATGGCGATGTGCAAGATCGAAGACGTCGATGAGCTATATGCCCTGGCCGACAAGTGCGCGCACGCAGAGGAAGCGAAGTAGACTCCCGGAGTGAATCTTGAAGCGGGAGGATCGATAGTGAGGAGACCGCCCGGAAAAGAAGAGCCGGCGGGCAACAGGAAGAAGAAAAGCGAGAGATGTCTTGGTTGTTGAGCAGTCCGCGACGGAGGTGGCGCCAAGAAAGCCAAGGCTGGTAGCTCGGCAAGGAGGTTGCCGCTGGCACCAACTGCCGATCTGTGGCGGCCGCCCGACAAGCGGGCGGCTCGACAAGCGATCTTGCAAGATCCACCGCACCAAGGGCCATGACCTCCAGAGCTGCAAGAAGGTCGAGCAGCTTGTCGAGCAGCAGAAGGCTGAATACGAACGACGCGACAAGGAGAAGGCCCAGGAGGGTGCTGGAGGAGCTAGCAAGAAACGTCCCGGTCGGGGAGGACGTCGCGGCAAGGCCAAGCAGCGGCAAGGAGACAGACCTCCCCGCGGCCGCGACAAGGATGATGACGACAACGACGATGAAGACATGGATGATGAGGAGGCCGATGAGCAGGAGTTCCAGAAAGCCACAGAGGTCCTGTGCGTTGACGGCGGTGCTTCTCTGCATACCTCCCATCGCCAGCTCAAGCGGTGGATCACGGGAGGTTAATGCGGCAGAACCATCCATCGAGTCACGCAAGCCTCACGAAATGGTCCAAAGACGCCTATCATCTTCGATATTGAGGACCACCCTGATCGTGTAACTGCGGTCGGGTGCTTGCCGATGTTGGTTTCACCAACTATCCGCAATCTCAGGGTCACCAAGATGTTAGTTGACGGTGGGGCCGGCTTGAATCTGATCTCCTCTGCGGTGCTCCAGAAACTCCTGATACCTAATGGCGAGCTCGAAGAGACCGACACTTTTCAAGGAATCAATCCGGGAAGGAGCAAGCCGAAGGGAAAGATCACGTTGCCGGTGACATTTGGCAGCGAGTTGAACTTCAGAACTGAGAGGGTCACTTTTGACGTTGCTGATTTTCCATTGCCTTACAATGGGATACTTGGCAAATCGGCGCTTCGCCAAATTCATGGCAGCCTCTCACTATGCCTACAACATGTCAAGATGCCAGCCCGATAAGTGTCATCTCTGTCCTGGCGACAAGAAGGATGCTCTTATCTGCGCCGACAAGATCTACCGGAAGCGGCGGCTGCAACAGATTGCAAGCCACTTGCCGCTGAAGCTCCCGGGGGGAAGAAGAATACCAAGTCCGGCAAGAGCTCTGATGCCCACTCAGGAAAGCGCACCTCTTCGGAGTGCTGCGCTACCGTCGAGGACGCACCATCGAGCTCCACCGGCAAGTGTAAGAAAACGATGGCAGCTCCACCAGAGACCAAGAAGGTGTCCGCCAAGGAGGACGGCACTGGTGGTACCTTCACCATCAGTGCCTCTCTCGACCCTAAATAGGAAGGCGCGCTCGTTGCTTTCCTGCGGGCGAACGTCGACGTGTTTGCGTGGCAACCGTCTGACATCCCCGGTGTTCCCAGGAAAGTAATTGAGCACCATCTTGCCGTTTGTCCTCGGTAGCGGCCCGTCAAGCGAAAGTCGTGAAGCGGCGTTGGAGCGCCAAGAGTTCATCACAGAAGAAATCAAGAAACTGGAAGCACCAGGCCTTGACAGAGGGGTGCTCCATCCTACGTGGTTGGCCAATCATGTAGTTGTACGCAAGGCTAACGGGAAATGGAGGCTTTGTATCGACTTTACTGATGTCAATAAAGCTTGTCCCAAAGATCCATTCCCCTTGTCGCGCATCGACCAGATTGTTGACTCCACGGCTGGATGTGATTTGCTTTCATTTCTAGATGCATACTCAGGATATCATCAGATCTTCATGGCAGAAGAGGATGAGGAGAAGACCGCATTCATCACCCCATGTGGCACATACTATTTTGTACGGATGCCCTTCGGGTTAAAGAATGCTGGTTCAACATTTGCAAGAGTAGTTCATGACGCTTTTGATCCGCAAATGTACAGAAATGTGGAAGCCTACATGGATGACATAGTGGTCAAAAGCAAGGACAAGGCGACCCTGGTTCAAGATTTAGACGAAACCTTTGCAAATCTGCGCAAGATCAACCTGAAGCTCAACCCCGAGAAGTGCGTGTTTGGAGTCCCTTCCGGCAAGCTTCTTGGGTTCTTCGTGTCTCAGCGGGGAATTGAAGCCAATCCCGACAAGATCAAGGCCATTGAGCAGATTGAAGCACCAAAGCGCGTCAAGGATGTACGAAGGCTTGCCGGTTGCGTAGCTGCTCTCAGCAGGTTTATCTCTAGATCGGCTGAGCGCGCCCTGCCATTCTTCAAAATTTTGAAGAAGGCAGGTCCGATGCAATGGACTCCGGAAGAGGAGGCTGTGCTGCAGGACTTGAAGAGATACATGTCTTCCACTCCAACACTCGTCGCACCTAAGCCACAAGAGAAGTTGTTGCTATATATAGAGGCAACCAATCAAGTGGTTAGTGCTGCGTTAGTAGCGGAGAGGGAGGCGGATGATGAGCTAGCAACCATGGCAGGTGCATCCGGCGACAAGCAGGGGGCTTCACCGGCAAGCTCTGGTCTCGACAAGGATGGATCTGCGCAGACGCATGAGAAGATGCAGAAAAGAATGGTGCAGCGCCCAGTTTACTTTGTCAGTTCCCTTCTGCAGGGGGCTAGGTCAAGGTACTCTGGTGTGCAGAAACTGCTTTTCGGCCTCCACATGGCCTCGAGAAAGCTGCGCCATTACTTCCAAGCACATGAGATCACAGTCGTCACTCGCTTTCCGCTGAAGAGGATACTGCAAAATCCAGAAGCAACAGGCAGGATTGTCGAGTGGGCACTAGAACTGTCAAGCTTTGGCCTCAAGTTTGAAAGCACTTCAACTATCCAAAGCAGAGCATTGGCGGAGTTCATAGCAGAATGGACACCAACACCAGATGAAGAAATTCCGAAACAAGCATTCCGTCAAGGAAGCAAGCAAAGAGTGGCTGATGTACTTTGATGGTGCCTTCTGCTGCAAAGGCGCCCGGTGCCGGCGTGCTACTTGTCGCACCCACCGGAGAGCACCTCAAGTACGTAGTCCAGATGCACTTTCCCAAGGAGCAAGCAACAAACAATACTGCAGAGTATGAAGGTTTGCTTGCCGGTCTCAGGATCGCAGTAGACCTTGGGATCAAGAAGCTTATTGTCAGGGGTGACTCACAACTTGTCATCCGCCAAGTGAACAAGAGTTATCAGAGTCCATTGATGGAAGCTTATGTTGGTGAAGTGAGGAAGCTAGAAGAGCACTTTGACGGCCTCTGAGATGGAATATATTCCAAGAGCTCGAGCGACATTGCTGATGGCCTGTCAAAGTGCGCCGCACTTAAGTTACCTGTGGAACCAGGGATTTTTGTGCTCAAGCTGACTCAACCGTCTGTAACACCATCGACTGGACAGAGCAAGAAGAGGAAGTTGATCTCTGGCGACTATTTTCCGGCAGAGCTTCCCGAAGCCGCCGCCAAGAAGGTCCCCAAGATCGACACCAACAATCTTGAGGAGCGATCTGCTCCGACAAGCCCTGTGGTTTGTTTCGTTGAAGTAGACGCTCCGACAAGTTTTGCTCGGCAAGCTTGCCGGGAACGTCAAGCTCCGGCTGAGCCGCAGGTTCTCGCCGTGGAAGGCGATGTTCCCGCAGCAGCGAGATGTGCCTTTAGTCCTTGTTGTCGAGCCGCAAGCTCCAAAGATGGGCACATCAGATTGTCCATTTCCTCCAGACGGAGAACTTCCCAAGAGCAAGAAGAAGCGGAAAGAGTAGCCCGGCAGTCAAGTATGTACCAGTTTGTCGACGACACCGCATGTAAGAAGACTCAACGGTGTGAATTTGAAGTGTTTTCCCAGGGAAGATGGACTGAAGCTATTTGCAGAGATACTTGGAGTCATATGTGGTCACCACATTGGCGGCGGAGCACTTGCCGACAAAGCGTTAAGCAAGGTTTCTTTTGGCCGACAGCCCTCCAGGATGCAACTGCACAAGAAACCAAGTGTGAAGCGTGCCAGTTCCATTCCAAGCAGATACACCAGCGAGCTCAAGCTCTCCAGACGATCCCTTTATCCTGGCCATTTTCGGTCTGGGGGCTCGACATCCTCGGCCCCTTTCCCCGAGCTGTCGGGGGCTTTGAGTACTTGTACGTTGCAATCGACAAGTTCACAAAGTGGCCGGAAGTGGAAGCAGTGAGGAAGGTGACTGCGCAGTCAGCGGTCAAGTTCTTCAGGTCGATTGTTTGCCGTTTAGGAATCCCTAACAGGATCATTATCAACAACGGCACGCAATTCACAAGCCGCACCTTCATGCAGTACGTCCAAGATCTTGGCGCCAAGGTCTGCTTTGCTTCTGTTGCTCATCCGAGAAGCAACGGTCAAGCGGAGAGGGCAAATGCTGAAGTGATGTGCGGGCTCAAGACCAGAACTTTCGACGAGCTACACAAGTGCGGAAGAAAGCTGGATTGAGGAGCTGCCGGTGGTTCTTTGGTCGATCGGGGCGACGCCAAATCGAGCCATTGGCCAGACACCTTTCGCTCTAGTCTATGGAGCAGAGGCAGTTATCCCCACGGAACTCGTATACGGATCGCCTCGAGTGCTCGCTTATGATGAGCTTGAGCAAGAGCAGCTGCGGCAAGATGACGCGCTGCTCCTTGAGGAAGATCGATCTTCAGTCGCTGTCTGAGCTGCTCGGTACCCGACAAGCTTTGCGCCGCTACCATAGCCGCAAAGTCAATGCCGAAGTCTCGAGGAAGGCGACCTTGTTCTTCGCACGCTCAGTCCGCCAAAATTCCAACAAGTTGGCCTTGAAGTGGGAAGGCCCTTATCGGGTAAACGAGTCACTAGGCTCAAGGCTGTCCGCTTTGAGACCGAAGATGGCATTTCGGTGAGCAACTCCTGGAACATTGAGCATCTTCGTAAGTTTTACCGTAGAAGCGCGGTTGCGGAACCTGTTCCCAACCACCTTTTGTACAAGTCTTGCTGCTGTTGCATGTAATCCTTTGTACAAAGCCGGGCGCAGACCCCGTGCATAAGCAAAGCTAGCGTGCTTCGCACACCTCGTCAATTTCATGCTTTTTACTCCTATATTGCATATGCTATTTGATACTTTGTGCAGCACCTCCCCTGGTAAGTGATAACGAGCCACAAGGCTCCATATCTTTATTTTCTCTTCTTTCTCTTTCTCAAAGAAAGGAAGGTTCCCTCGCACACAAGTTTGCCGGGGGGAAAGGAGAAGATAATGGTGTGGACCAAGCGTCGCTCAAGGAAGTCTAGCCTTACCGGAAGCAAACGATGTAAAAGCTAAGTTGCCAAAGTTTGAGCAATCAGTTTTAAAATTTTTAAGTTATCTTCCTTGAACGATCGCACTTTGTATGGAAAACCATGCGCGAGAGGAGCCAACTTCGTAGCTAGTTGCGCCTTACTTTGTTTCGAGCCCACTCAACAACTTAAGTGAGCTGCGACTAGTTGCGACAAGGTTGTTGTCAAGCGGCACCGCCAAAGAAGCTGCCGACGTCTCAAGACTCGGCCATGCTCAAAGTGCACCGACAAGTTCCCTAAAAGCGTAGGGCAAAAACATACAAAGGAAGGAATCAAGTAAAGGAAATAACATAGCAATTGATATCCAAAATAGAGTTATATTACAAGATAGCTTGCCGCAGCTCTAATGGATTGTTCCTATGACATGACCAGCAACGGCAAGAAAAAGAGGAAACGGGCGGCCTAATCTACACGATCACCCTCAACCCTCTTGATCCCGCTCACCCTGTCCATAATGGGTGCGACAAGGGTCTTGAGCGCCTCCACATCAGCATCCGGCGGCAGGGACTTGAGGACGTTGGTGAGGTTGAGGCCTGGATTGCGGAAGGCCACCTTCATCAGCACCTTCTGGAGAGCTCCCGCGCAGATCTGGCACGACTCCTCGGCCAGCTGCTTTGGGACTTCTTCCCGGAGCCTCTTGAGGGCCTTCACCACGCCCTTTAAGAACAAGCTAAGCTTGGTGCTGGGTTGGAGGTGCTCGTCGGAGGAATATCCAAGATCCACCATCCCTAGCTCCATCAGCTCCATGTGGATGGCTTCAGCAGTGTCCACGAGACCCTCGGTCCAGTGCTCCATGTTCTCCCTCAAGGCACTCTGGGCGGCAACAACACTCGCCAGCAGCCCCTCGTCGGCCTTGATCTTCTCCTTCAAGGCCACCTCCTGCTCCCTGGCGCCGTCCAGCGCCTGAGTCAAAGTAGTTAGCTTCAACTCAAGATCTGCATTGGAGTCCCTGGCGGCGCTGAGCTCCTTGCTCCTCTCGGCGAGATGGCCCTGCAGCTCGCCAAGAGTGTAGGCGTCCTTCTACTTTTCGTGCTTGAGTGCAGCAAGCTCCTCGCCGCTCTTCTTGAGGCTGGCCTCCAACCACGCCACCTTCGTCTCCAGCTCCTTCTTGGCGGCCTCGGCAGCTGCGGCAGGATCCTTTGCTTCCTTGAGAGCCCCACCAAATGTTTGCTCGCGCATGGCAAGATCCTCCTCGTGGCTGTCAAGGTTAACCTTCCGCTGCGCCAACTCACCTTCCTGCGCAGACAGCTTCTCAGCGGCAAGCCGTTGTTCCTCCTCAGCTTCAGCCTTCTCGAGGATGAAGGCCTTGCGCTCCTCGGCGAGTTGCTCCCGCTCCTCCGCCAAGGACCGGAGAGCTTCCTAGTTGCGGCCCCGGAGCTCCTCAGCGCGCTTCTCAATGTCTGCTCCCGTCTTTGTGACAAGCGCTTCCCGGGATTCCAGCTTGGCTTGTCGGGCGTGGTAGAGCGACAACTACCGCATTGCTCCTCCTCGGGCTACGCTGCTGCTGCTTGGCGCGTCGACTAAGCGTCGGCCAATGAGAGCGAGCAGTTCTTCATCGAAGGTTTCTCCTTCGCCGGCGCCTGAGCTCGACTCCCATGGGAGCTTGATGAAGACGCCATCGCCCGGCCTTCAAATAGGCGCCCGGGCTGGGGCTCTTGAGCCAGACGCTGCAGCAGCGGCAGAGGGATCGGCGGTCGGCACTGGCGCTGGCGCTCCTGCGGCCTCGAAGTCGTCGGTCATCGCCGGACCCCTCGCCGGCTTCTGCGGCAACAACTTTACGGCCTCTTCGCCCGTCAGGGCTCGTCGGCCCGGCTCCTTCGTCCATGGCGGCGGCTTCATCAGTGTTGCCGTGCACGTCCTCCGCGCCGGCGACCTCGGTCTCCATTGGCTCTGTGGCGGATGGATGAAGAAAGTCAAGCAAATATTCAAAGACAAAATCATGAGAAGAAAAACACAAGGGAAGTTCTCAGGCAAGAAGATTACCTGCGCCGGGTCCGCGGTCATGTCCTCCGCCGCCAAAGGGATCGCTGGTGCCGCCCCTTGTCGGAGAGCTGCCCCTTGCCGTGAGAAGTCTCCCTTGCGGAGAACGGCTCCCTTGCGGGGAATCCACCCTTGGCGGCGTGGTCGAAGCGGAAGGAGGCTGCTCTGCTCCTACACAAATCAACGATCGGATATCAAGCAAAGAGAGCACCCATGCACGCCGAACAGCAAGAAGTAGACCATATACTTACGGCTGGGGCTGCGGCTGGGGCTGCTTTGAAGGAGAGTTGCCTCATCCGGCAAGGTTATCTCGGACGCGCCTCCTGCTGTCGCAGTGGGTTCGTCCTCGACGACAATCACCGGGGTCTTGGCTCTCTTTGACATTCTCTGGGCCAGCATCCTGAAAAGGAATGGGTTCAGAGTAAAGCAAATCAGATACAAGACAAAACAACAAATCGAAGAATTACGAGTACAGCAAGGAATCTTACTCTTCTTCTTCCTCGTCGGAGCTGAGCGCGGAGAGGTCAAATTCTGGCCCGCCTCCGGTACGACGAGGCGGAGGAGTGGGTTCCCTTGGACACTTGGCGGGGGCGGAACCGGTGGTCTGCGAGGGCCCCGCTCCGATTACTGCAGCGGCGTGAGGTGCTCAGCGGCAACGATGCTTGCTGCGGTGGAGCGCGTCGCCGCGCTGCGGCTGTTAACCGTCTGCCGCCCCGCTGCGTCTCCGGCCTTGCGAAGACGCCTCCTTGGTGGAGCTGGTGGCTCCGCTCGCGGCAAGCTGCTTGGAGGCGGGGAGGATCCGCCCTCGGCGGGTTCGCTCGACTCGGCTTCAGGCTCGGAAAGCTGCTCCTCGCCGGCAAACTCCTTTCGCTCGACAAGGCTTGCCGCCTCTGCTGCCTCTGCCTCCTCCATAGTGAAGCCAAACTCGCCCGCGGCAGCGGCTGCTGCCGCCTCTTCTAGCCTGGTGGCGATGCGCTGCATCTCATCGTCAGTAGTGTCGCGGGTGAGGCCCCTCTACGCTTTCGTTAGGCGGACCGGCATTTCCACCAGATTGTCAAAGAACTGCCGCCAGACGTCATCTGCCGGCTCTTGCCAAGTTGGGACAATTCCATGAGAGTCGCACGACGGCATCATTACCTGGATCACGGTCAGCCGCGGAATTTTTGCACAAATGAACGACACCCCTCGGCAACCTAAACATCTCTGGATGATCAGGATCGGGCTTGAACAGCTCTAAGAGCATCGCGTCAAGCTCCAAGACGGTGAAGTTGAAGTTGAGGCCCGGGCGCAGCCTCATGATATCTGCTGCATTCTGAAATTCCCAGGCAGGTCTCCTTCTCTCCTGCAAGGGGGCGATGCGGCGGCGAAGAAAGTCCGCGCCAACAGTGCCTACGGTGAGTCCGGCAAGTCTGAGGCGGAGGATTCGGGTGACCGCGATCTTCAGCCTAGCGTCTTTCGGGGTCAGATTGCTCCAATCGTTGCCAAGCGCATCGGGTTTGGCGCTGGCGCTAAAGGGCTGCGGGTTATCCTCAACAATCCAGCACCAATCCGCCCTCCACTCCTCCCATTTGCTACGGAGCTCTCCTCCGAGATAAGCTTCCTTCTTGCCGACCACAGAGATCCAAGCGATTCCTCCGGCAAGGCTCTCCTCTCTCAACACGGGGTAAAAAGAAGTGGCGGAAAAAGGGCTACATTTGGGTGGACTCCGACAAAGTTTTCGCAGAGATGTGCGAAAACCGCCATGGTCAGAACGGCGTTGGGGGTGAAATCAAGGAGGCGGAACCCGTAGGTGTTCATGATGTCGCAAAAGATATCAGAGAAAGGCGGGCAGAGCCCGCAGTAGAAGAAGAGCACGAAGAAGGGATACCCCGTCTGGGCCAGTTCCGCAGCAGCGGCGGGGAGTACCTTTGTGCGCGGATGCGCTCGCATCTCCGTCGACCAGAAGAGGTAGTAGTTCTCCCTCAGCTCCCTCGCGGCGAGCTGAGGGGGGAAGATGGCCCGCTCCTTCCGCAGCGCCGCAAGCTGCTGCGCCTCGGCCGACTTCACGGCCTTCCCCTTGTCGGCTTTCGGGCCCATGGCGGAGGCGGTGGAGGAGGTCGACGGCGTTGAGGGTGCTGGTGGCGACGGGGGGCGGAGCGCTGCTCTCTTTTCAGCCTTGAAGAGAAGGGGGGAGCGGCGGTGGTTTTCTCGAGATTGGACAACAACTGGCAAGGTGGGCGGCCTGCCCCTGTTTCCCCTGCTTATAAAGAGGGAGGGGGCGGACGTTCCGTTATTCCGAATAAAGAAACCCCCACGATCTCGCCCACGATCTCTCACACGACGCCACGTTCGATGCTTGCCGTTCGTGGGGGGCGTGGTGGGTCCGGGGTGAGTTATGGTGTGACCCGGGCCGCGTGTGCCCGTGCCCTGTTTTGGGCCTGGCCCAAAAGCGCTCGGCATCGTGTGTGGCCCAGGCCCGGGGGCTCCTGTCGGTGTACTAGAGTAGGGGTACCCTAGTATCCCGAACTTGTGCACGGGCAGTTGCAGCCCTCCGCGGCAGGGCTTACGGGTGACCGCCAAGATCCTCCGTGGTTCCTTTGGAGCCATTCAAGAACAAAGTGTTCAAGCCAAGGAGACGAGGCCCCGGCAAGAGGAGCTTCCCGGGAAGACCACCCAAGGCACCTAGAAGACAAGGCCCGGCAAGAGGAGCTTGCCGGGAAGGCCACCCAAGGCACATACAAGACAAGGCCCGGCAAGAGGAGCTTGCCGGGAAGGCCCAGCGGCGACAAGCTTCCGGGCATGACAAGACAACAACATGACAAAGGCGCTTGCATGCAGACCACCTCTGTACCTCACGCTCCTGCACATCCACTAACGTGTCGCTACAGGACCTTTCGGCGCAGCGTGGTGAGAGGCTGTGTAGCCAGCGGTGCGAGGTGGCAAGCGGCACTGGCCAGTTTGCCATCGTGGCGAACGGTGGCGCCCCTGATGGTCCCTATTTGCACTGTTAGGGCGACTAGACGGGCATTTAATGCCTTTGTCCCCTGCCGTCGTGGTTAGGTATGGTACATCAGACACCTTTGTACAAGTAGGTGTACCAACCACTACTTTTCCATTTGTACCCTTGTCTATGTTGCCACCGTCGGAGACCCCTTGAGCATATAAAAGGAGGCCCATGCGCAACGTAGAAAAGGGTCAGTCAGTTTTCCCCCACGCTCAGTCTCGTTAGCAGCTCGTGTGTACTGTAGCACTCAGCGCTCTTGAGCAAGAACGCAATACACCTAGATATGCAGCAGTAGGAGTGTTATCTCTCCGGAGAGCTCTGAAGCTGGGTAAACCTCTCGTGTGCTTTGCCTCGATCTGCTCTTCGTGCGACCTCCGCTCCCCGCCGAACCGAAAGGGGCTCGGTCCGCCGGTCCCATAGGTGTTCGTGGGCCAGATCAGCCTGCCCCGACAGGATTTTTCCATTTGAGAGGTGAATTGAATATCATTGATGCCTCAAACTTGGAGTAGAAACTCCATTTGGATACATGCAAGGCATGAGCCATTTATGACTAATCCATGATATTTTCTTATCATAATGATCACATGTCTTGGATCTATACTTGTACCTTTGCATGTTATCTAACCCTTGTAGGTACTTGGATGAGCCAAAATCTATTAGATTGCATGTCACTCACGTCTTGAGCAATCTCTACATCACCAAGTTCCTACTATATGGTTGTTGAATACAAGGAAGCATGAATCCACTCCACATATCCTTGGACAATTTCTATATATCAAATTTCATTTGGTATCAAGTCTCATGATTGTCATTTGGATACACAAGTGCTCTTCCTTGCAAAACTATCCCATGTAGGAAGATGAACTCAAACTACAAGTGGTGCTCCAAACTCTTGATGAACTACATCAACCTTGAGCATCCAATACAAGTTCAACGACATGATCAACTTCAACACAACCCAAGGTATATTATTCCATCTTAGAGAAGCTTTACTCCAAGTTATGGGTCAAAGCAACTCAATGAGATGTGAATACATCAAAATGCTTAAACCAAAAATGGTAACCCTATTTTGAGCTTAATGATGAGTATGACCTACAATCAAGTGTTATCACTTGACTCCTCAGTCAATATACTCTAACATAGGTGAATTTGTCCCCGACCCCTTCTAGATGAAGTTCTCTAGTGTTTCTTCGTTCAATTACTTCATGTTCTTGCATATATTTCATGTTATCTTGTTCCCTTGTCAAAAACAAGCTTCATCTAGATCTCTTTTCTTATGTATGTTTTTCTCTGTAACTTCTGTGTCTAATTCATTGCAAATCTTTCAGTTAATTCATTGCAAATCCTTGTGAGATTTAATTTGCTAAGTGAGGTGAGTTGACAAAACTTTTCCTCTGCATTCAACTCAGGCTCACTGATCCAAGCCTATCAGCTAGACTGAACTACAAGGATATCTTGTAGACAGTTCATAGGTACAACCGAAATGGACTAACCCAGTCTGACCGATATGCATCATCCATGACACTACCAACTCGGTGTCACCGATGGAAACAGATCAGCGTTACTGATTTCAGTAATGAAAAAACTTTTTGTCATTGCATTCTGCATATTTTATTTCTTCGCCAGCTCAACTCAATGATTCTTATCCTCTACCGCATCTTAAACTACATGCCGCTTGTAGTGTGTCTCAAGGACCAAACCTATTTGACTCATGCTCAAGAAGTACCCTTCTTGGAAATTGACGTCAAAGGGGGAGAAAGAGCACATCAAAGCTTATCATATGGGCACATCTAAGCTCTTCCAGATGCTAGTGTAACAAAAGAGGAGAGAAGTCACATGTTTTTAATAGGGGAAAGACATGTCAATATATGGTTGATTGCACCATTTCCTGCTCTGATTTTTTTGCTCTGATTTTCTCTTACCCTACCTTCTCCCAATATCAAATATCAGATTCAGGGGGAGAAAGAGTCCATTTCTAGGGAAGAAAATATTTTGGAATTCATTGCATATCTTTAAAATCTTTGGGGACATGTCAGCATCTAAATAGAGTACTCAGTACTCACCCATTATATGTCATCCCAGTCTTGGTACTCTTATGGTTTTCTGAAATTGCTTTAATTAGAGTGTTCTTGTGTTATCTAACCCTATTTTCTCAAGTTAACCTCTTCCAAAGCCAGCTCAAGACCACAAGGTAAGTATATGCATCACACTCATGTGCATGATGATCTCTTGCTGATGTACATATCGTTTGCAAGAAGGATTCATGAACATGAAGGTACACTTCCTTTTAACCACATCATTTACTCTGATGCATATAGCCAAGATACATGTAACTCATTGCTTGCTCTATCATGCTTATGCATTCACATGCTCATATATTCCATCTTTACATGATTGCATAAATGTAGGGGGAGGCTATGCATGTTACATGTCTTAGCTTTGATGTATGTTGTCATCAATTACCCAAAAGGGGGAGATTGAAAGCACAAGTCCTCCCTGGGTGATTTTGGTAATTAATGTCAACATATCTCTTGTTGGTCTAATACCTTTACCTAGTGTATTTCAGATGACAATGGCGTGGCAAGGACAAGAGGATATGGAACCCCTTCAAAATGCTAAGGAGAAAGATTGGCGAAAGCACAAGACTCTTCATTCCTATTTTAGTGATCCAAGATCACATTGAGTCCATAGGAAAGCCAATACTATTAAAAGGGGATGAGGTGTTCCTTAATGGTCTACTTTCTCAAAGTGCTTAGTGATATTGCTCCAAAACACTCAGTCACTTTCTCGTTTCCACATTTTTCAAAAACTCAAAGTCAAACTCGGCCCCACCAATTTGACCTATCTGGCGCCACCGAGTTCATTTGACCTAGCCACTGCCAGAAACCCTAGACGATTCTGTCACACTAATACGGATCTCGGTCTCACCAAGATGGCCCTACAAACTCTCTGTTGCCTATTGTAGTTATTTAGGCCTCACCGAAATATGCAATCGGTCCCGCCGAGTTTGCTAGACCAACTCTCTGCTTTCTCTTTGCTGAAATCGGTCTCACCAAGTTCAAGAAATTGGTCTCACCGAGATGAGGTTTTGCCATAGCCCTAGCACATCGGTCCCACCGAGTTTTCCCAGTCAGTCCCACCGAGATTCCTAACGTTCGCATTTTGAATTGAATCGGTCTCATAGACTTCTTCTATTCGGTCTGACCGAGTTGGGTCAAATGTGTATAACAGTTGGATTTTGTCTGGAGGCTATATATACCCCTCCATCCCCTTCTCCATTTGTGAGAGAACCATCAGATGTGCCTACACTTCCACTACTAATTTCCTGAGAGAGAACCACCTACTCATGCGTTGAGACCAAGACATTCCAATCCAACCACAAGAATCTTGATCTCTAGCCTTCCCCAAGTTGCTTTCCACTCAAATCATCGTCCCACCATAGCCAAATCTGTGAGAGAGAGTTGACTGTTGGTGAGACTATCCTTTAAAGCACAAGAGAAAGGAGTTCATCATCAACACACCGCCTATTACCTTCTGGAGAGTGGCGTCTCCTAGATTAGTTAAGTGTCGCTTGGGAGCCTCACACAAGATTGTGGAGTTGAGCTAAGAAGTTTGTAAGGGCAAGGAGATCGCCTACTTTGTGAAGATCTACACGAGTGAGGCAAGTCCTTCGTGGGCGATGGCCATGGTGGGATAGACAAGGTTGCTTCTTCGTGGACCCTTCATGGTTGGAGCCCTCCGTTGACTCGCGCAACCGTTACCCTTCATGGGTTGAAGTCTCCATCAACGTGGATGTACGATAGCACCACCTATCGGAACCACGCCAAAAATCTCCGTGTCTTCATTACGTTTGCACACTCCAATCCCATCCCTTTACTTTCTTGCAATTAGCATGCTTTACCCTTTCCGCTGCTCATACTCTTGCCATGCGTGCTTGAAATGTATTGTGAATGCTTAAACCTGTGCTAAAACTCCACCTCAACTTCAAGAACTTAAAAATTGCCATTTTTGCTTGTCGAGGGTCTAATCAGCCCCCCCCCTCTAGACACCTCTTCTCGATCCTTGCAGAAAGAGGCGAGCGACATTCTGGTTGCTGAACAAGGTGAAGCGGAATGGCCCTATTGTGCTCTCCTTGATGCAGAAGGCACGCAGATTCTAGTCCAACCACTTGTGGTTGCCGGCCGACGGCTGCCAATTATGTAGTTTGAGAGGTAATCTTGAGTAAACTTCTTCAGGATCCACTTCAAAGGAAAAAGATTCAGACATTATCATCTAACACAACTCATTACTGGCAGTAAAAAGAAGGCTATATGGTTCTTACTTACCATCCTGCAGTTCACTGTTGTCTTGCATAAAGTCTAAACAAATAGTTTGATTGACATCTTTTGACCCATTTTAATAACAATATTTCTCAGTTTCCTCACTTGATGC
Organism: Aegilops bicornis; assembly: GCA_021605145.1. NCBI lineage: Eukaryota > Viridiplantae > Streptophyta > Magnoliopsida > Poales > Poaceae > Aegilops > Aegilops bicornis. The sequence goes on from CM038674.1 coordinate 294,016,372, forward strand.
TGGTTCATGAATATCTCATTGCCCCATACACAGAAAGGGTCGAAGTGTGGATCTTTGGCAATGACATATGTACCTAAGAGCACCAAGTAAATATTAGAAGCTAAACAACAATTGCAAAATGATGTAGTACAACACTCCCTCCATCCCATTATATATGATCTTATTACATGTATATCTAAAAATCATCAGAACATTAAGGTAACCCTCTTCGTTGTTGCTATGTAGCCTGGGATTGCATATTTAGTCATTCAGTACAATGCTTGTTTCTATGTAGCCTCAGATATATTAAATATGACCATAGTTAACCTACCAATAAATGGGTTACACATATATTCAGTGAAATGTCTGATTTGACGATTAATCCCTTATCAGCCCCCAGGCTATATGGTACCAGCTACCGATATCCTGAATAGTGAGTACATATAAGTAATGCGATGAAACTAACCTCGATGGAAAACAATACTGTTCTCAATATTGTCATGTATGAGTACATATAAAGGCATGTTAAGCGCAACTGGCTAAACATCAACCAAATATATCCATGGTAGACAACGTAATCTACAAATGATAGCTTCAGTGTGCAAGTTTAAGCACGCTAGTTAAGAAAAACAAGAATTGGAAAGGTGTGTTAACTGCAACAGGCATAACATTTATTGATGAAATTAAACTGCACGGAAAATAGTTGCACATATAGAGCATCACATTGTGAAGAACTAATATAAACAAGGCATAAGGCCATCTATAGCCAATCCTTTAGAAGTTAACGTACTAACCCTATTGGATATTATATATATACTCTAGCAACTTTTGGTCGTTTCTAGTCGATCCTCCAAACATAACATTGTAGACTTCAATTTGATCAAGTTCAAAGCTGGTTCAACCGAAAGTAGCATGCATTCGAGCATAAACATAGATAGTTTTTCATAACCGAACATAAAACATAAATTTATACTAAACTAAACTACTTTCGGTCAAAGTGGAGGTCGAGCTAATCCTTCCTCGTTAGGTATGGTGTGCCGCGAGTTGGGTCAGGGCCGGTGCCGTCGTCGGGGTCATTGGGGAAGACACTCCTCCAATCGTCGACGTCGATCTTCTCGTCTTGGCCGCCCACCTCGACGCACTCCGGGCCACTGTCCTCGCCGCCTTCGACCTCGTCATCGAAGGAAAGCACGATAACCTCGCCGCCTTCCGCGCCGGCGAAGATCACCCGCTCCGCCTCGATGAGCTCTGGGTGCTGCCGACGGAGCTCTTGCACGTAGGCCTTGTCACCGTCCTCGGCCTCGAGGTGCTCCCACGCCTCGCGGTTCTCCTGCACCATAGCCGAGCTCACCACTCCTGGCTATGGCGGAACGAGGTCGACCGGACGTGTGCTGAAGGGGAAATTGAGCCTAGCCGCGACGCGGTGGTAGCGGACCTGCGAGCGGTCGTACTCCATGGCCGCGAGCTTGGCCATGTGGAAGCTACCGAGCCACCGGCGGGTGTGGTTCGCCCGATCCATAATCTCGGTGACCCACGTCCCCCACCGCCACTCCAGGACCCCGAGGTAGGACCTCGTCAGCAGCCGGGCCCGAGGGAGGATGGGGAGGTCCTCAAATCGGCGTAGGGGCGCGGCAGCGGGCGGATCATGTGATCAGCGATGATGGATTGATAAAGTGTCTGCAGAGGATGACAGCGAAACCTCGGTGGCCACGTCGCTGGCGTCGGGCAAAGTGGCCGCAATAAACCTCTTTTGGGCCATTGGCTCCTTGAGCTCCCCGACACACATGAAGAGGTTGAGGATGGAGGCGGCGGCGGTGATGACAGCGACCTACCAATGGTTTCGAGCGAGGAAGAGGTGGTGTGTGTCTGTCTGAGCAGAGGTTTTGGGGAGTGTGTGGTGTGTGTGGAGGGGGGCCAGGTGGTGTTTCATCAAATACCGCGACAATTGAAAATTTTACTAGGCGGGAGTAAAATGCAGGGCTACTGAAAATTTGGATCAAGGGAGAGCAGATATTTTTGAGATTGCGAGGGATGCGGAGGCGGGAATAACAAGGTGGGGCTACTAAAAATTTGAATCAAGCACGAGCAGATATTTTTGAGATTGCGAGGGACGCAGAGGTAGGAATAAAATGCCGGGGCTACTGAAAATTTGGATCTACTGACATCACACACGGTCTGCACATACTAATCATGTGCTATCGAACATAAAAACCTTCATGGCGGTATATTTTTTGAGATTACGAGCCAGTAGATATTTTTGAGAGCGGGAGGCAAGCCTCGTGGAGCCCAGTTTATGGTGCTGATGTGAGTGACTGTAGGGGCACGAGCACGGCATATGGGTAGTCTGGCCGAACCGTGTCTGTTGCGTACCCAATTGTAGGCAGTTTCTGCATCCAACTCGTGTGTTGTTTACAAATTTGGCAAAAAGAATAAACGCGGGAAATGGTCAGAACACGAACACACTTGCATGTGGACCAAATATATGTATGAAAAGGGTGGTTTGATGTTCGAATACCCAGTGCACAACATTGATATGGCACCTGTCGCACAAAACACACAGTATTGCTAGTCAGCCACCCCCTACGAACCCCACTTAGTGTCCACGGTAAGCGAATCTTAGCTACGAATGCATGCCCCCAGATAGTTAGTTTTGAATCTCACCCTACCATAACACAAAAGCTATAGGAGTCCATCATATATATGGTCAAAATTCGCCATTCCCTTTCGGACAAAGGTGGGCCTTGTGCCGACCCACAAATGTGTGTTTGTGGTGGGAGATGGGTGAGACCACATACGAACCACCTGCGGGTGGCCCTATACTATATGTATGAAAAGGGTGTGGTGTGATATTTAACAACCATACACAACTTTGACGTGGCACGTGTGCCTCGCAAAATAACCAGAATTCCCCGACCCCATGGAGGTTGCGGATAGTGTGAAGTATAGTCTCCCCCACCCCCAACCCCCACACACATGTCGAGGGGAGGGCATCTCACCAAGACGTACTGTAACACGGACAAAATAGAATCCAACTTGATCGTATAACCTCTCTCGCTCGTTGTTGGTCAAAGTGATGGACGTCCACACGGCCCCGCAAAATGGGCTAGCTTGTCACCGATAAATTCGCGAGGGAGTACTGTCTGAAGACAAAACCCACTCTGTGCATGTGGCCGAATTATGTATATGGAAGTGGTGTATGTGGTGTGAATATGCAATGCGCAAATTTGATGTGGCACCATGCTTTGGAACCGTAAAAATCCCCACACTGATCGAGGGTTCACGACGCGTAGCATGCATGCGCTCAAACTTAATTAGGCCTAGAATGATCGACCTACTATACAGTAACACGAACCAAAGAAGAAGAATCCACCTTGGTAACAATTCTCGTCATCGGTCGAAATGATGGACGTCCACGCGGGCCCATGAATATATATAGGCTTGCCGCCCATAACCAAGCGAGTGAGATTGTCCAAAGACAACCATTGCATGCATGTGTCCCAAACAAATTTATGGAGGTGCGTGATGCATGCATATGTGTTGATTACCTAATGCACAACATTATTGTGGTGCATGCGTTCAAAATCGCACAGGTCCCCACATAGACCAAGAGGTTTATGACGTGTTGTGTGCTTGCCCCCCCTTCGATCCAGAGGGATGGATTCATGTGTACACATGCGCTATTATATATGTCACATCATGACCTATATCGCGAGAAAAACAAAAAAGTTAATCCGCTCCTAAGTCAAAATAATTAGCCTCTCTCGTTGTCGGTGAAAGAAGCGGGCTGACAAATGGAAGCATCGCCGATAACCACGTGAGTGCGTGCCACAGGACAACCACCATCGCTTGCATGTGTGCCAACACATATATATGGAGAGGTGTGTGGTTGTGATGTTTTGAATACCTAATGCACAACCTTTGTTGTGGCATTTGCCTCAAATACCGCGAAGTCCCCACACAGAGTGAGGTTCATTGGTGGCACCTCACTACTAGGGAAAACCTTATACACAGAACCTTAGCAGTAGCGCTGGATAAAACAAGGCGCTACTCCTACTTAGGTGTAGCCCGAGTCCACATAAGGCGCTACTGCTATATACATAGCAGTAGCGCGGTAGGGGAAAAGGGTGCTACTACTAAAATTGCCCCACCATTCCCCCCATGCTAAGTGTAGTAGTAGTGATACGTCTCCAACGTAACTATAATTTTTTATTGCTCCATGCTATATTATCTATTGTTTTGGACTATATTGGGCTTTATTTTCCACTTTTATATTACTTTTGGGACTAACCTATTACCCGGAGGCCCAAATTAATTGCTGTTTTTGCCTATTTCAGTATTTCAAGAAACATAATATCAAACGGAGTCCAAAGCGGAATGAAACCTTGAGGAACGTGATTTTCTCATCAGATAAGACCCAGGAGACTTGGACCCTCCATCAAGAAAGCCACGAGGTGTTCACGAGGGTGGAGGGCGCCCCACCCCCTAGGGCGCGCCCCCTGCCTCATGCCCCCCCCCCGAAGCTCCACCGACGTACTCCTTCCTCCTATATATACCTACGTACCCCCAACAGATCAGATACGGAGCCAAAAACCTAATTCCACCGCTGCAACTTTCTGTATCCACGAGATCCCATCTTGGGGCCTGTTCCGGAGCTCCGCCGGAAGGGGATTCCACCACGGAGGGCTTCTACATCATCATCATAGCCTCTTCGATGAAGTGTGAGTAGTTTACTTCAGACCTTCGGGTCCATAGTTAGTATCTAGATGGCTTCTTCTCTCTTTTTGGATCTCAATACAATGTTCTCCCCCTCTCTCGTGGAGATCTATTCGATGTAATCTTCTTTTTGTGGTGTGTTTGTCGAGACCGATGAATTGTGGGTTTATGATCAAGATTATCTATGAGCAATATTTGAATCTTCTCTGAATTCTTTTATGTATGATTAAGTTATCGTTGCAAGTCTCTTCGAATTATCCATTTTGTTTGCCCAACTAGATTGGTAGTTTTTGCAATGGGAGAAGTGCTTAGCTTTGGGTTCAATCTTGCGATGTCCTTACCCAGTGATAGAAAGGGTTGCAAGGCACATATTGTATTGTTGCCATCGAGGATAACAAGATGGGGTATTTAACATATTGCATGAATTTATTTCCTCTACATCATGTCATCTTGCTTAAGGCGTTACTCTGTTTTCATTAACTTAATAGTATAGATGCATGCTGGATAGTAGTCGATGAGTGGAGTAATAGTAGTAGATGCAGGCAAGAGTCGGTCTACTTGTCTCGGACGTGATGCCTATATACATGATCATACCTAGATACTCTCATAACTATGCTCAATTCTTTCAATTGCTCAACAGTAATTCGTTCACCCACCGTAAAATACTTATGCTCTTGAGAGAAGCCACTAGTGAAATCTATGGCCCCCGGGTCTATTTTCATCATATTAATCTTCCTACGCTTTATTATTGCTTTGCTCTTTACTTTGCCTTTTATTTTACTTTTGCATCTTTATACCAAAAATACCAAAAATATTATCTATCATCTCTATCGGATCTCACTCTTGTAAGTGACCATGAAGGGATTGACAACCCCTATTCGCGTTGGTTGCGAGGAGTTATTTGCTTTGTGTAGGTACGAGGGACTTGCGCGTGGCCTCCTCTTTGGATTGATACCTTGGTTCTCAAAAACTGAGGGAAATACTTACGCTACTCTGCTGCATCATCCTCTCCTCTTGAGGAAAACCAACGCTAGCTCAAGACGTAGCAAGAAGGATTTCTGGCGCCGTTGCTGAGGAGTCTACGGAAAAGTCAACATACCAAGTACCCATCACAATCCCTTATCTCTCGCATTACATTATTTGCCATTTGCCTCTCGTTTTCACCTCCCCCACTTCACCCTTGTCGTTTTATTCGCCCTCTCTTTTCCGTTCGCCTTGATGTCTTTCTTGGCTCGTTTTCTTGCTTGGTTGAAATAGTTGAGTATTTATTCCTAAACAGAGAAGCTAATATCTATGGATCCTCATCCGCTTGCCAATCTTTTTAAGAGATTCAATTATGATGAACCAATTCCTAGTGATTTGGATGCACTAGATTATCTTTATAAGCTTTTGCCTGAAATCCGTAAATCTAAAAATTGTGATGAAGTGCTTCACGATAGATCTTTTAATAAATAGCATAATTCCAATGATTTTATTATAAATTCAATTGATTTAAATTAAGCTAATAATATGCAAAACCCTAAGCTTGGGGATGCTAGTTTTGCTATGTCCAATAGTCATGATTGGGGAGATTCTTCTTATGATCTTGAAAATTTATTTAAGCCCCATGATGAACATAAGATTGATAATAGTGTTTGCAATAATATTGAAAGTGGGTTTGGAAGAGTGTCAACTTTAGATCCCACATATTTGGATAACATTCAATCTTATGAAATTTTTGATAAAAGTGGGCTTGGATAAATCATGACTTTAGGTAATGATAATCCGTCTATTTTGGAAGAGTGTCAACTTTGCATACATGTGGATCATGTTAAGAATATGTTATTTGATAGCTATTTTGTTGAATTTGCTTATGATCCTACATGTAATTATTATGAGAGAGGAAAATATGGTTGTAGAAGTTTTCATGTTACTAAATTACCTCTCTTCATGTTGAGATTGCTATCGTCACTTTCTTCTTCCTTGCATATGCTAGTTTTTACTTGCCTTCCAAATTTGTTTGCCTATAATATGCCTGTGCATAGGAAGTATGTTAGACTTATATGTGTTTGTAACATGCTATATGATTCTCTATTTGTGTTTCAATTCTTGTCTTTCATGTGAGCATCATTGAAATCTCAATGCCTAGCTAAAAAGGCTTTAAAGAAAAGCGTTTGTTGGGAGACAACCCAATATTTATCCTTTCTGCCTATTAATAAATAATCCATATACTTTCTGTTTAGATGTGGTTTTATGTTTTAATTAGTGTTTGTGCCAAGTTAAACCTATAGGATCTTCTTGGGTAATAGTTATTTGATCTTGCTGTAATTTACAGAAACTTTCTGTTCACGAAAACAATTGTTAAAAATGACCAGAACGTGATAAAATAGTGATTCCGATTGCTGATGAACAATAAACAAATTTCCTAGGTAGTCCTATTTTTACTGAATTTTTGGAGTTCCAGAAGTTTGCGTTAGTTACAGATTACTACAGACTGTTCTGTTTTTGACAGATTCTGTTTTTCGTGTGTTGTTTGCTTATTTTGATGAATCTATGGCTAGTAAAATAGTTTATAATCCATAGAGAAGTTGGAATACAGTAGGTTTAACACCAATATGAATAAATAATGAGTTCATTACAGTACATTGAAGTGGTCTTTTGTTTTCTTTAAGCTAGCAGACTTACGAGATTTCTGTTGAGTTTTGTGTTGTGAAGTTTTCAAGTTTTGGGTGATTTTTTTTTGATGGATTATGGAACAAGGAGTGGCAAGAACCTAAGCTTGGGGATGCCCATGGCACCCCCAAGATAATACAAGGACGCCAAAAAGTCAAAGCTTGGGGATGCCCCGGAAGGCATCCCCTCTTTCATCCACTTCCATCGGTAACTTTACTTGGAGCTATATTTTTATTCACTACATGATATGTGTTTTGCTTGGAGCGTCTTGTATTATTTGCGTCTTTGCTTGTTAGTTTACCACAATCATCCTTGCTGTGCACACCCTTTGAGAGAGCCATACATGAATTGGAATTTGTTAGAATAATCTATGTGCTTCACTTATATCTTTTGAGCTTTATAGTTTTGCTCTATGTGCTTCACTTATATCTTTTGAGCTTTATAGTTTTGCTCTAGTACTTCACTTATATCTTTTAGAGAACGGTGGTGGATTTGTTTTAAAGAAACTATTGATCTCTCATGCTTCACTTAAATTATTTTGAGAGTCTTAAATAGCATGGTAATTTGCTTAAAATAATAATATGCTTGGTATTCAAGATTTTTAAAACTTTCTTTTGAGTGCGTTGAGAAAAGTTTGATGCTTGATAATTGTTTTGAGATATGGAGGTGATAATATTAGAGTCATGCTAGTTGAGTAATTGTGAATTTGAGGAATACTTGTGTTAAATTTTGTGAATCCCGTAGCATGCACGTATGGTGAACCGTTGTGTGATGAAGTCGGAGCATGATTTATTTATTGATTGTCTTCCTTATGAGTGGCGATGGTGAATGACGATGGTCTTTTCCTACCAATCTATCCCCCTAGGAGCATGCGCGTAATACTTTTCTTTGCTAACATGTAGATTTTTGCAATAAGTATATGAGTTCTTTATGACTAATGTTGAGTCCATGGATTATACGCACTTTTCTCACCCACCATTGCTAGCCTTTCTAATACCTCGCACTTTTCGCCGGTATCATACACCCACCATATACCTTCCTCAAAACATCCACCATACCTACCTATCATGGCATTTCCATAGCAATTCCGAGATATATTGCCATGCAACTTTCCACCGTTCCGTTTATTATGACACGCTCCATCATTGTCATATTGCTTAGCATGATCATTTAGTTGACATCGTATTTGTGGCAAAGCCACCGTTCATAATTCTTTCATACATGTCACTTATGAATCATTGCATATCCCAAAGACACCACCGGAGGCATTCATATAGAGTCATATTTTGTTCTAAGTATCGAGTTGTAATTGTTGAGTTGTAAGAAAAATAAAAGTGTGATGATCATCATTTTTAGAGCATTGTCCCAAGTGAGGAAAGGATGATGGAGACTATGATTCCCCCATAAGTTGGGATGAGGCTCCGGACGAAAAATAAAATAAAATAAAAAAAGAGGCCATAAAAAAAGAGAGAAAAGGCCCAATATAAAAAATGATAAGAGAAAAAGAGAGAAGGGACAATGTTACTATCCTTTTACCACACTTGTGCTTCAAAGTAGCACCATGATCTTCATAGTAGAGAGTCTCTCGTTTGTCACTTTCATATACTAGTGGGAATTTTTCATTATAGAACTTGGCTTGTATATTCCAATGATGGGCTTCCTCAAATTGCCCTAGGTCTTCATGAGCAAGCAAGTTGGATGCACACCCACTTAGTTTCTTTTGTTGAGCTTTCATATACTTATAGCTCTAGTGCATCAGTTGCATGGCAATCCCTACTCACTCACATTGATATCTATGGATGGGCATCTCCGTAGCCCGTTGATACGCCTAGTTGATGTGAGACTATCTTCCCTCTTTTTGTCTTCTCCACAACCACCATTCTATTCCACATATAGTGCTATATCCATGGCTCACGCTCATGTATTGCGTGAAGATTGAAAAAGATTTGAAAATGTCAAAAGTATGAAACAATTACTTGGCTTGTCATCAGGGTTGTGCATGATTTAAATACTTTCTGTGCTGAAGATAGATCATAGCCAAACTATATGATTTTGTAGGGATAACTTTCTTTGGCCATGTTATTTCGAGAAAACATGATTGCTTTGTTAGTATGCTTGAAGTATTATTATTTTTATGTCAATATTAAACTTTTGTCTTGAATCTTTCGGATCTGAATATTCATACCACAATTAAGAAGAATTACATTGAAATTATGCCAAGTAGCACTCCGCATAAAAATTCTCTTTTTATCATTTACATACTCGAGAATGACGAGGAATTAAGCTTGGGGATGCCTGATACGTCTCCAACGTATCTATAATTTTTGATTGCTCCATGCTATATTATCTATTGTTTTGGACTATACTGGGCTTTATTTTCCACTTTTATATTACTTTTGGGACTAACCTATTAACCGGAGGCCCAGCCCAGAATTGCTGTTTTTTTTGCCTATTTCAGTATTTCGAAAAAACAGAATATCAAACAGAGTCCAAACGGAATGAAACCTTCGGGAACGTGATTTTCTCATCAGATAAGATCTAGGAGACTTGGACCCTCCATCAAGAAAGCCACAAGGCAGTTGTGAGGGTGGAGGGCGGCCCCCTAGGGCGCGCCGCCCTGCCTCGTGGGCCCCCCGAAGCTCCACCGACGTACTCCTTCCTCCTATATATACCTACGTACTCCCAACAGATCAGATACGGAGCCAAAAACCTAATTCCACCGCCGCAACTTTCTGTATCCACGAGATCCCATCTTGGGGCCTGTTAGGAGCTCCAGGAAGGGATTCCACCACGGAGGGCTTCTACATCATCATCATAGCCTCTCCGATGAAGTGTGGGTAGTTTACTTGAGACCTTCGGGTCCATAGTTAGTAGCTAGATGTCTTCTTCTCTCTTTTTGGATCTCAATACAATGTTCTCCCCTCTCTCGTGGAGATCTATTCGATGTAATCTTCTTTTTGCGGTGTGTTTGTTGAGACCGATGAATTGTGGGTTTATGATCAAGATTATCTATGAGCAATATTTGAATCTTCTCTGAATTCTTTTATGTATGATTGAGTTATCTTTGCAAGTCTCTTTGAATTATTCGTTTGGTTTGGCCAAATTGATTGGTATTTCTTGCAATGGGAGAAGTGCTTAGCTTTGGGTTCAATCTTGTAGTGTCCTTACCCAGTGACAGAAAGGGTTGCAAGGCACTTATGTATGATTGGGTTATCTTAGCTTTAGATGGGGTATTTATCATATTGCATGAATTTATTCCTCTACATCATGTCATCTTGCTTAAGGCGTTACTCTGTTTTCATTAACTTAATACTCTAGATGCATCTTTGGGATGATCGATGAGTGGAGTAATAGTAGTAGATGCAAAGGCGAGTCGGTTTAGTTGTATCGGACGTGATGCCTATATACATGATCATACCCGGATACTCTCATAACTATGCTCAATTACATCAATTGCTCAACAGTAATTCGTTCACCCACCATAAAATACTTATGCTCTTGAGAGAAGCCACTAGTGATATCTATGGCCCCCGGGTCTATTTTCATCATATTAATCTTCCTACGCTTTATTATTGCTTTGCTCTTTACTTTTCCTTTTATTTTACTTTGCATATTTATGCCAAAAATGCCAAAAATATTATCTATCATCTCTATCAGATCTCACTCTCGTAAGTGACCGTGAAGGGATTGACAACCCCTATTCGCGTTGGTTGCGAGGAGTTACTTGCTTTGTGTAGGTACGAGGGACTTGCGCATGGCCTCCTACTGGATTGATACCTTGGTTCTCAAAAACCAAGGGAAATACTTACGCTACTCTGCTGCATCATCCTCTCCTCTTCGGGGAAAACCAACACAAGCTCAAGACGTAGCAAGTAGCGCTTTCCCTTGAAACACGCTAATGCTAGGTAGTTTAGGAGTAGCGCTTTCCCCTAACATGCGCTACTGCTAAGTAGTTAATCTTCTCCACACCATCCGCCCCTCACTCTCCCCCACTCCCACTCTCACTCTCCCACACACCCCATCGTCTGCCGCTGCCAATGTTCGGCCCTCCCCCGCTGCCGCATTACCGCCGCCGTCGTCCCTCCTCCTTCCTCGGTATGCGGCGACCCTCCTCCCTCCTTCCCCTCCTCCCACCCCTCCTCCCTCCTTCTTCGGCCACACCCTCCTCCCTCCTCCGGCCGTGACCCTCCTCCCTCCTCCTCTAGCCAAGCGCTCCTCCGGCAGCCCTCCTCCCACCGCCCTACTCCCCCTCCTCCTCTCTCCTCCCTCCTTCTCCCTCCTCCCACCCCCGCCTCCCATCTGCCTCCCTTCATCTCTCCTCACTGATCTGTTCTTGTATAATGTAGTTTTTTACTGTTTTTAGTAAGTGTTTATTTGAAATAGTTTATTTAGTAAGTGGTTCATAGAACTAGTTTATTTATAGTAAGTGCTTAATAGAACTAGTTTATTTAGTAAGTGGTTAATAGAACTAGTTTATTTAGTAAGTACTTAATAGAACTAGTTTATTTAGTAAGTTCTTAACAGAACTTGTTTAGAGAGAGAGACCAATATTGGCAAACTTAGTTATGTTAGGATTATATATACGATATTTTGAAATGTTTTTGTTCATATTTTCAACCATTGAAATGCAATGACCATCAAGTTTGAATGCTCATATGACGTACATATGAACATGTATATCTAGTGTTGCTCAAATAGGATATGTGCTTGCCCAAGTGGTCGTGTTTGTAGGGAACAACTCCGAGTGGCCTATGTTTTGCCGGAGTGTTGATTAATTTCCGTTCCGGCAAATTTCAAGCGCTCGACATGTCCTTTTTTAGCAAACGTCATGCCGGATTTTTCGGTGAATTTTGGCATGACTTGTGCTAGAATTTGTAGGAAATATCGAGTGGCCTGGATTTTCTAGAAAGATAATTAAACGACATTTCTTGTTGAGTTAAAGTCTGTCAGGACTCCACCATATATGAGAGAAGAAGAATGCCGACTGTTGTCATGGGGTTCGTTCGTCCTCTTCCTTCTCGTGATAGACCTTTTGGTAATGCACGGGAAGGAAGAGAAGAACGACCATCGCCGACGGTCACAACTGTCAGAGAGGAATCACTGAGGGAGAGTCTCCACCATATATGAGAGGACGAAGAATACCTACTATTGTTTTGGGGGTAGCTTCTCCTTCGTTCCTATGTGCTAGACAATTTGGTGCACTACACAAAAAACAATTTCTGTGATGATACGTGTTTGTCATAGTAGGTCACATTTTTTGTCATGCATGTACACCCATGATGATTTTATGACAAAATCAAGATAAATCATACATGTGCTGTCGTAGAAGTGTTCCATCACAATACCAAAATTATCATCACGAAGTGTCCACTTTCATGACGATAAATGGCGCGTCATGGAAGTGCTTTCGTCAAGGGTAAACGACACGTGGCATCCACCATAAAAGGTCGTCGTTAAGCTATTCGGGTCCGGTTTGGATCCGATAACCTGTTAACAGCCCGGACCAATGGGGATTTTCCATGTGTAAAATCATGATTGCCTGGAGGAAACACATGTCGGCTCCTCAGTGGGCCAGATGTCATCCGTCCAGCGGAGGAGACATGCCTATGATACGTCGACACGAGGCAAGGCCCAACAGAGGCCCATATAGGTTAAGAAGGCCGACCTAGTCAAAGGCCCGTAGTATTTACTCAGGTACTAGCGGGCCAGCCAAATAACGACATGTTTAAACATTGCCCATTTACGGCCTGAAGCCAGATCTAGCCCGTTAATTGTCCACGGAATATTTGGGCCCAATTACAGCCCAGTGATATTTCGGTCCTGTTAGAGCCCCGATGTAGACATGGGCCCATTTAAGCCCGGTGGTCTTTCGGCCTTGGAATGGCCCGTGCTGCCCATGGGCCATATATGGTCCTACGCGACATCCGATCCAATTACAGCCCGTTCACGGAATATTTGGGCCCAATTACAGCCCAGTGATATTTCGGTCCTGTTAGAGCCCCGATGTAGACATGGGCCCATTTAAGCCCGGTCGTCTTTCGGCCTTGGAATGGCCCGTGCTGCCCATGGGCCATATATGGTCCTACGCGACATCCGATCCTCTAACGGCCCGTGATAAAGGTGGCAACAGTTCATCCCAACGTGACTTTGGGACAGTTAATGGCCTCTCATATAATTCGGCCCATTGATACCTCTACTAAGCTTTTGACCTCTTAAAGTCCCATCATATCAGTGGGCCAACTAAGGCTCGAGATATGTTTCAGCCTGGTAATGGCTCGTCATATAACTTGGCCAATAATGGTCCGGTCTGCATTTCAGCCTGCTTAAGGCCCATCGACGACTAGTGAAAATTGAGGCCCAACATGCATTTTGGCCTGCTAAAGGCCCATGGTTTCTTTTGGGCCGTAATAGGCCAGCAGAATATTCAGCCTGTTAATGGCCGAAAGCTATATGGTCCCATCTAAGCCCTGGGTCCACTAAAGGCTCAACTAAACTTCAGGCCGAAAATAGGCCCGTGTAAGTTGTGGGCCTAGCGCAAACTATGAAGGCCCCTTTGGCCATTCAGGCCCTAGAAAGTTCAAGGCCGACCCAATTGTGGCATGCTAAAATGCAGGCCCGTTAGAGGCGAATGTTTCGGCCCGGTAGACTACATCAGATTTTCGACCTTTTTTTCAGATAGCGAATGATGGCATATACGTTAACTAGTAGGAATTAAGCACAAACCTACTCTATACAATAAAGAAATTACGGCATAGTAACTTAGAATAAACCTACATTATACAATAAAGGATTTATGGTATATTACATCCACTTGGCAATGAAGTTCGCCACCAGTGATCATAAAGCGCAACGAAGAAGCAGATTACAAAAACTGGGCGCCAATGTAGCGTAACAAAAATAATACTGAGCCAAGACCACTTCCAAGATAGTTCAAGAAAGGTTAGCCTTGCTTGGCTAACTATAAGCTCTTTGAGAAAAGGCTGTGAGACCGGCCTAGCATTTCGGTCATAGCTGCCAGGTGTAGCTGTTTAGCAATGAGGTTCTCATTGGTGTTCTCCGCAATCTTTCTTAGAGATAGGACTTCAAGTCGAAGTTGAGTTGCAGAATGCCTTTCTGCTAGAACTTGGGACTGAAGAAGTCGAACTGATTCAGACAGCGAATTCTGTGAGCTTGTCTGACTGCTAGTCTCAAGTAACTTGAACACTGCATCAAGACAAGACTTTGGGGTTGTCTCACTATCTTCAAGATGTTTTGCCATCTTTGTTGTATATGTTGGGTTTGTCTCACAACCTTTAGCAGACTTGTGCATGACATAAGGTATATCATACTGAAAAAATAGATAGATGACATGTTTTGCACATGTATAAACAAAGATGGTAACTGTGCTGTCAATTCCATCCAATTTCAAATTAGAAAATAAAGAGTAAGTTCAAAATATCAATAGAATAATTTGGCACTGTTCATAATGCACGGACCTTCACCACACTACTAGATTACCATGTCAACAAAACAAGCACTGATGAAGGGCAAAGACAATCATTGTATCTATTTTGGTTAATGTGCATGGCATGTTGTTCATATCATCAGCCACATCAGTAAGATAAAACAGGAGATGACAAGGTGCAAATGTGGGTTGTGTCGGATGTGGGGTTCCGGCAAACCCTTAAGGTTCGAACACTGGGGTGCGCGCGAAGTCTTTCCCTCCTACCGATCTACGCCCTAGCTCGCTAAGATCTCGCGGACGAACTCGACGAACTCGCAACACAGAAAGACACGAGGTTTATACTGGTTCGGGCCACCGTTGTGGTGTAATACCCTACTCCAGTGTGGTGGTGGTGGATTGCCTCTTGGGCTGATGATGAACAGTACAAGGGAAGAACAGCCTCCTGAGGTTGAGGTGTTCTTGTGAGCAGGCTCTCGATCGGGTTGGATCAAGCTAAGATGAGATGCCTCTACTATGGTGGCTAGCTCTGCTTATATAGGCCCTGGATCTCTTCCCAAATATCAAGCGGGAAGGGAACCAACAACGGCGGGCAAATTTGAAGGGGGGCACCTAGTACAAGCTATCCTGACAAAAGCGGTCTTCCCCTACGAAAAGCTCTGGTGGTGACGCTGCCTTGGGCTCCACGATGACCTCCGCCTTGCCGTCCTCCTAGTCTTGGTCTCGTTGCACCAATATAGCAACCTTTGCCTGATGCCTCGGTACTCTTCGCCTGCGCTGGCCTCCTTAGCACCAAAGAGGAAATAAGGGCCAGCGTGGCAGCCCCGCCTTTGGTGTCGTTCGTCATGGCTCACGTCATGAGAGCCTCGTGAGGTTTTCCCCGCCTTGATATCTCCGCTCCTCGTGAGCCTGCCTAGCTAGGCCACTCCAGAGGAGGTCTTGCTTCATCCGCCTCGCGAGGCTTGGACGAGGGTCTTGGATGCCTTGTTGATGAAGATGGGCGTCAGCTCTTGGCCGGGTTTAGCCACGCAGCAGGCAAGTCTGAGGACCCCCGTTCCCAGAACGCCGACAGTAGCCCCCGGGCCCAAGGTGCGCTCGGTCTTGGCTTCACGGAGAAGCCAAGGGTCAAGTTCGAAGCACCACGGGCCCCAAAAGCCTGCGGCCTCGGTTGACGCGTGGCGGTTGATTGGACGTGGGCGTCTCCGCTTCCCGACGCTGCCTCGGCAACTGCTTGATCTGACAAAAGGCTAGCGCACCAAGCACTTTCCTTCATTGCTTCTTCCTTGCCTCGCTCCAGATCCCCTTTCTTGCTCCTCGCCACCGCTACCTCCAGATCGGCTGCAATCTCATCTTGCACCCGCAATCCATGGCGCCGTGCAAAGTCAAGACTTCCTCAGCACCGGCTTGGTATGAGTGTCACACCCTGATTTTCATGGCACAACACTTAAGATGATAAATCATGATAAAATGTGGTTTTACAAAAACTTTTGCATTATTTGACTTTTTATTTGGAGTTGATTTTCTCTCTGTGTTTTTCAAGTGCTCTTTAAATTCAACACAACTCCACCTTATATACCTCATCTCCTTGCCCCAAGCTTCTGCCCAATGATCATGCCATGTGTATAGAGAAATATAGTATTTTCTTACAAAAATAATTTGGCCAAAAAGTATTTTCTAAAATTAGTTTTCCAAAAACCCCTGAATTGAGGTTCGCTCTGCAAGTACTTGATTTGGGGTGTGAAAAATATTTCAAAAGGTATATTTGAATCCTATTAGATATAGTACTCCCATAAACCACAAAAATATAATTTTAAAAGTTATTTTCCTATTTTAATTAAAAGCTTTTTCTTAAGGCCAGAAATGGTCTTTAATAGGGAAAAATTATTTTATTGTTTCAAAAATATTTGAAAAAATCAGGGAAACTCAGTGGACATATATTTACCATATATGAGAGTTTCAACACATGTTCATGTTCAAAATATTGGTTAAATCCCTCAAAACCCTTTCTGGATATTTTAATCTTTTGAAATATTTACAAAGGAAATATTCTCCAAGAATTCCAAGAAAATTCTAGAATGTCACATGTGACATGTTTGATGATCTTGACACGTATCATGTCATGGATAATAGCATAACCCCATGTAATCCCCTCAAAACCATTTCTGTCCATTTTGAAGTTTGAGCAACTTTACATTGACAAACATGTCCAAATGTTCTCAAACCTTTTGAACATGCTCAAATGGTCTAATAATTCATCTAGACCATATGTGACAAGTTGGAGAAAATGTTGTCTTGATCAAAGTGCCCCAAAACCCTTCCTGTCCAAAACCAAATTTGAACAACTCTACATTGGAAACTTTCTCCTTTTGATCTCAACTTTTGTGGACATGTTCAGAACCTCAAATGATGACACTAAACCAAGTGGTGCATCAAGGAGAACAGATTTGCATGACTAAATCTTGGAAAGTCCATTTTTGCTGATTTCTAGGGTTTACAAAAGTTGCATTGGCAACTTTGCCCAAATGAACACAATCTTGGTGGAACCTCTTATTTTCTCAAACCATTTGACCCTGTCAAGCCTCATGACAAATGGAGATCATCTACTTGTCGAAACCAATATCAAACACCTTCTGCCACTTTACCAAAATGCCATTTTTGACCTCTTCCACTAATCTCCATGGGCTCAACTTTGTACCACAGCTGCTCCTGACCCTCTTCTACCTCTAGTAACTCTCCCTTGTCCTCAGCTCAATGATTCAGGGGTGAAACCTCCACATTTACCCCTCTGGACAACCACAGCACCCTTCTCCCTCACACCTCCTCTCTCATCAGGGCCCCTCCAGAGCATCCAAGGCTCCCTCTCCTTTCTTTACTCTCTCCCACACCTGCTAGACACCAATGGACGTGCCCACTGTGCATATAAAATGGCATGCCGACCATTTCCACGCTCTGGAGCACGCTATAGTACGCTCCCGCGCTGTAGCCGCCCCTGCCAAGCACCTCCGGCCACCTCGGCTATCCCCCTCACGCCAGCCGATGCTCCTCGACATCCGCAGCACGCCACGCCCCTGCCCCCCTCCTCCTTCTCCCTCCTGCTGCCCTTGCTCACACGCGCGCCGGCCGCCCGAGAGCTCCAATGAGCGGCCTCACACGTGCGGAACCTCTATCCCTCCCCTGCTCTCTCTCTTCACCCGCTCGCTCTAGACAAACCCCACGAGCACCCCAGACGCGGACAAACAGGCCCCGTGACCCGTGGCGACAGCAACAAGCTCGCCGGCGCATAAGTCCACGGTGGACCATCGTGCGGCTATATAAGCCCGCCCCGGGCCGCTCCAGTGGCATCCGCCTCCTCCTTACACCCCCAAGAACACGCCCGCACCACCCAAACGTCCTCAAGGGGCTTCTCTGCTCGGGATCGACCGGAGCTCCGCCGCCTCGGGTCGCTGTCGATCCAGAGGTACGCGTCGTCTCCGCCCCCACTCTCGCTCGATCTAGAGCCGCAGGAGCCCACTGATCATTTCCCCTCCCTCTTCCGCATCGGTTGCAGGCCGAACGGAGTAGTCTGTCCACCTCCTGAAGCTCCTCCGCCGTGCGTCCTCGTCGCCGGCGAACCAGGCCACCCCGGCGACCAACTCCACCTCCATCCAAACGGCGGCTCCTCCCTGAGCACAACGGTACCACCCACGCATCCTCCCGTGCCCTATATCGCTGCCGGCGAGCTCGCCGTCGCCTCTGGACGGAGGTAGACGATGATGGCCGTGGGCCCTGTCCGTCAGCCTCACGCCCTGACGGGTGGGACCCACCCGTTAGATTTAAAAACGCACGCAGCAGCATCACCGGTTGCCCGTCGGTGAAGGCGCCGCCTTTACGCCTTCGACGTGGCGGCCTCGCGCAGGTTGAATTTCCTCTGGGCCTGCTGCTCTGTGGCCTTTCTGGCCCAATGGCACAATGCCACTTTTCTTTTTCTTTTTCTGTGAAGTTTCCAAAAATTCCATAGATTTAAATATTTATCCAAATTAAATGTTTCCAACTCCGAAATTCTTCTAAAAATCCCACCTATTTAATGGTGTAACTTTTCTGCACTGTTCAAATTTAAATTCAAATTTGAGCATTTATATTCCCCTTTGAAAATCCATTTATCCCATCCCACAACTCCAAATCCATGACTAGTAATTTTCCCCTTCTTAGATTTCCCCCTAGTATTTATCAAAAATAAGTTGACATTTTTCTGAGCACTTTGGTTTTTCTGTTTTACTATTGCCTTATTTTCTTGATATTGTTCTTGCGACGATTAGATCCCGTATTAGACGAAGTTGTTGTAGCGACCCGACGCGAATGGATCAAGTCTCTGTGCTTAGTGTCATCCCTGGATCAGTATGCTGACACACACAGTACTCGAAGGATTTATAACATAGGTAAATCACATGTATAAAGTAGCGTAAATACTATTACCTCGATCCAAAATATAGCGTAAGCAACAAGGTTGTGGATTCCCATCAACACCAACGGCAAAGTTGAGTATAGGTAATCGTAACCCTAACGTATCACTTACTCGTTGTCTGAAAAGTCTGCAACATGAAAAGTTGCAGCCCGAAAACGGGTCAGCACATGGAATATGCTGGCAATGTAACACATAGATAGTAATGAAGGAATAAGCCTATACTACATGCATATATGGCTGGTGGAAAGGCTCTATGGTTACAGTTTTGCGAAAAGCCAATTTTTCCCTATATCAAAGGAATAAATTTTATATTAACTATCATGGTGGTTGAAACATCATTGAGAAGGTATAACCCCAACTCAATCCCAATTAAAGTGATTAACAACCCAGCAGTATTAATTTAGAGTGATGAGATACATGTGAATACTCAAGTACTAGATACTCAGAATTTGTCCATAACCGGGGACACGGCTAACCATGATTAGATTGTACACTCTGCAGAGGTTTGCGCACTTTTCCCCACAAGACTCGATCGCCTCCGTTGATTTCTCGCACTGCATGGTGTTTGAGAAACGGATGACCGAGACACGGCCTTTCGGAAACATTAACTCTCTACTCCTGATAGATCATACCAAACCTATAAAACCCACTACCTGCTGATCTACCTCTTCGAAGGCTTCACGTAGCTTACTCAACTATGCTAGAGCCCATAATAGCTTGTGGCTGCACATGGAAGTTTCTAGCATGAATAGTCTCAGTTCCCTTTGAGCCTGGGTGGCGGTCCATAGGAAAAATCACACGGGTACCCCGGGATTTCCAAAATAAAACAGACAACACTGGGTTCCCAGTGCCTCAATCCACCCAGATGTGTATTTAAGTTGCCACCTTAAAGTAAACCATTAATTAATAATCTCACATCTGTCGTGAATATCTCTCAAACCCAAACCACGTCTACGAGCATAGCATGGCAATATAAGCAACGCGTAGAAGTAACTCCCAAGGGTTTGATAGCAACAGGGCAATAGGTTCCTACCTCATCATCTACTTCCCAATACCCACAAATTAATGACATCCTAATTATGCAATGTTGGAGGATTGAGCTAATTCATAAAAACTGGGTATGAAAAGGTATGATCAAGTGTTACTTGCCTGCAATGTTGATGAAGATGATTCACACTCAAAACTCTTGATAGGTCTACTCGTCACACTCCGGTCAATCTATCGTAAGCAATCAATAGTAACCACACATAAGCAATCACTCCAAAAGATCGGAAAGATCGAAGAAACAATTCAGAAAACAACAAAACCAAGCAAATAACTCTTGCAACATAAAACAATTTCTAACAGTACCAAAATTATGTGAATTTGGCCTTATCATAAAGTTTAGGTCAAGAGCTTCGATTTGCAAAAAGAATCAACTAAATCGGAGTTACGAAACTCAAGTTATGACCAAACAAAGTTCAAATACAAATCTGTTTGAATTCAAATTTTAAGACTGTCAAAAACATATTTGAGTTGGATTACTGGATAGAGGGAATCGTAACGAAGAAGTGGGCGTTGGTTTCGTTGGATTTGGACTAACGAGTAAAAAGTTATAGTCGTTTGAAAATTAGGGACTAATCTGTGAAGAAAATAATTACATACGGGTCCTGGCGAAATCTATTTATAAAAGAAAACTCTACCGGCGAGCGTTAAGCTTTCTAACTCTAACCAGCGAACGCTCTCTGAATAACTAGATTAAAACAGAAACCGGGCTTTTAAAAATAAAACCGAGATTAAAAGAAACCGGATCAGTTTTGAGGTTATCTGGGATTCGGAGAGGGAAACCGCGTGGCGGTGGCGGTTAACTCCGGCGAGTCCGGTGAGGCGGCGCGGGTTCGGCAGCTCGATCGTCGGAGAGACGGCGAAGCCTGAGAGAGGCGGCAATGGCGGCGGTGGTGGCGACGGCGGTGGGCATGGGCGGCGGGTGGCGGCTCCGGCGGCGTGATGGATCTCGCCAGCGGTGACTTAAGCGGCGGCGAGGAGAGAGGGAGGAGGCGGGCGGCGTCCTTTAAGGCGTCGAGGCGAGGTGGTGGCGTGGAGGAGGGCAAGCGGTGGGGTGGCCGGGTCGGTCCGCGGCGGCGGCGTGCTTTCGGGCGGGACTCCGCCGGTGGTCGGTGTGGCGCTTGGGTTGGGCCTTGGCCTGGCGGTTGGCTGGGCCGCCAGTTCGGAGGGAAGTCTTTTTTTAATAAAATGACAAACAAAAATAAAATAAACAAAATAAATTAGAAATATTATATAGGCATATAATATATCAAAATTTTCAGAAAAAAGATTTCCTCTGAGATGAACATTATTCTAGCATTAAATAAAATTCACACAAATTTAAATAAAGCAAAGAGTGCGTCTGGTCCAAAAAAATCCAACAAAAATCATTATAAAAATATCAAAATGAATTCAAATTTATTTCTCTCCATTTTTACGGGGTAGGGAATCATGTTACCCTGTTTTCCATATATTTTATTTTTGTAGAATATTATTTGAATAAAACTCAAATAACTCCAAATTGAAAATAAATTCAAAAGAACTTTGAATTTTAATTCTTTGAAACTCCCAACTCATATTTCATATGTTTTGAAGAAGTCCTTTTATCTTCGCTCGTGAAAATCATTGAGTTGCATAAAGTTTCAGAATTGGAAATATTCTCAAATGAAATTCAAATATTTTCAACACCCCTTGTCATTTAAATAAATGGAAGAAGTCATGTCATCTTCTCTCCGTGGTTTTGTGATGAAAAGAATTTGAATTCGAAGATCATAAAATGCAAAATGAAAGTTTGGGAAAGTTCTTTTATTCCCTCTCATTTAACTTTCAAAAGTTTCGAATTCACTCACTTTCAGTCAGTCAATCAAACAATCAAATCAAATCTATATATTTGTTTATAACATTCCAAAATTTAGAATTTTGGGATGTTACAGTTGCTGAAGAAGAAGAAGGAGAAGGATTTGAAGAACTTGAAGACCAAGCCAAACAAGGCAAGCAGCCCTTTGACCATGTCACCCCTCTTGTTCATCGGTACCCTTTTCCGATTGCATGATGATGAAATATGACTTGGTAAACTTGTTGTGAACCACCCCATGATGCATACCCCTACTCATGACCTTACCTTGTTCATGATTGCATTTTCAAGAGACTATTTGATGCATAATGATGCATGTGTACCATGAACTCTTCATGGTTACATTCTTTTGAAAACCCCATCGGGTGCCCCTAATGCCCTTGGGAGATGTTGAACTAAGGTCACCACTTGAGGAAGAAGTGGTGTACCGGAGAGAGCTTTTGGTGTGTGTGTGTAAAATGATGGATTAGATTCATGTGTGATTACCGTCCCAACCAAACATGTGCAACCACTCTACCCCTTTATGGGACGGGGCATTATTGATTTAGGCTGATACTAGGATGGTGCCCACATTACTAGTGACGGGGGTGACTTGAGGTCACTCTCGGGACGGGGTCGTGCTTGGATAGGCGGCCATGACTGTTTTCACAGGGCACTGGACACACCGGTCCCTTCGTGTATGCGTAATAATGTGAAAAGGGCAGAGTCCCATGATCTTTTTCTTATACACGAGGGCCGTCTATCAATGAGTGGACCCTATGTTAGTGTCGTCTAGGGAAAGGTAATGATCAGGTGCTTCCCCTGAGTACTTGAGGTACTGCGGGATCGTGGATGACACGAATGCTTCCCGGATCTTGTGGGTAAAGTGCGCAACCTCTGCAGAGTGTCAAACTATTCGAATAGCCGTGTCCACGGTCATGGACAGTTGGGAGGTGCTACTTAAACTATGTCCAGAAATTTTACAATCTCGATGCATGTGTGTGTGGAAAGGAACTATTTGTGTCAAGGTGGTGACTTGACATGTTGAGTGGCATGGCATTGAATCAAACTCTATTTATGTTGATATCTGTAACCTGTTCTCAAGGTTACCCAAGTTCATTGAAGCATATCTCACAAGTTGTTAGGACATCCCAACTAGCTTGAAGCTAGGTTGCTTACTTGTTGTACAATTGCATTGTTACTTTGAACCAAATCATGGGTTGCTTGCGAGTACATTCAAAGTACTCATTGGCTTGCCACTGGTTATTTAATTGACCAGGCATGGAAGAACAGGAGTTCGAGAAAGAGTTCTTTGGTGACGAACACGCGAACTAGGACGCTTCCCAGTCAGAATGCATGTAGGGATAAGGCAGATGGCATGGGTTCTACTTATCGATGAAGATTTTCGCTGCTTACGTTTTCTTTCATGTTCAGCCCTTAAGGCTTTATCAATGTAAGACTTGACCATAAAGGTCATAATTTGTGTAAGACAGTATGTATGGATGTAAGACTCTTGTTATTCAGCTTCTGGGTGTTCAGTGAGCATTGATCTCTGGGATCACTGTACACGTGTACTCGATGATCACGACTTATGATTCGGGGTCCCCACAATGAGCCCGCCCTTGAGGCGCCCACCGTCACGGAGAAAAGCCTTGCCTCCGTGCGCCTGCTGACGGCGGGCGAGAGCAATGTGTGGGGGGCGACCGAGCTTCGGCTTGCCTCCGACGTGCCGGAGCCCGAGGGAAGCAACTTCTTCCCCTTCTTCTCGAGCGGTGTCGCCGTCGGGTTGGTTCCTCCCTTCTCTAATTTCTTTTATGAAGTCCTTGACAACTACGGTCTGCAGGCGTTACATCTCCATCCCAACTCTGTCCTCCTCCTGTCATCTTCGCCTACTACTGTGAGGCGTACCTGGGCATGATGCCTTCCGTGGCGTTGCTTCGCCATTTCTTCTTCCTTCGTGTCAGCGAGGGTCACATCTCCGGATGCGCTAACTTCGTCGCATGCGGCAAGGCCAACTTGATGTCGAGCACATGGAAGAGGGACGACAACATCCGATCCAAATGGGTCATGATGGATGCCCAGCGTGCCGATCTGCGCCTGGCGTTGCCGACGGAGGCGCCCCGGCAGGGCAAGGGGTGGCCCAAGGCGGAGCTTGTCGACGAATGGACATCGTCAGTGTTGGGGCAGATGATGACCGACCTGAAGCCGGGCAAAGCGAGGGCGACCAAGATAACGGGGGCGATGCTCCTGAGGGAGTTCTTCATGCTGCGGGTTGCCCCACTCCAGGCGCGCGCGCTCCCTCTGGGACCTTCAAGAAAAGGAGAACAAGACCCGCCTGAGGCCAGGGGACCTGCCTGGCGATGAATTGGACGTCGTCCTGCGCCTCATAGTCGGGGAAAACCAGGAGTACCCGCCTTGCGCCTTCGTTCCCCTGTTCCAATGCAGGGGCCGGGAGGAATTCGTCACCTCCAGGCCGACTTTTGATTCGCACGGGCTGGTGCCGCTGGCGCTTCCGAGAGCTCCTTTGGCGCAGAAACCGGTGGAGGTGTCTTATGGCGAGTCCCGCGAAGAGGAGGAAGAGGAGGTGGACTCGGAGAAGACCCTAGAAGAGGTGGGGGAGACTTCCCCTCTAAGCAAGGCCGAGATTCTCCGCGCCCTTCCTGATGATGCCGAGGCCAACGCCTACCAAGGGGAGAGGGAGTTACCCCTCATCCCGACGGAGGGTAGGTCATCGCTGGTGGCCCGTGGTGCCGCCTCCACCTCGACACCTCCTGGGGCTGGATCCGGTTCTGCCTCCGCACCGCCTGGCGCCGCCGGAGCCCGGGCGCCTACTTCTCAGGTCCCGGAGCTGTCAGGCTTCAACCTCCCTATCGTGGTTTTGTCACGGCAGATGTCCTCATGAAAGGACTTAGTCATGGAGCCATCGCTACAGGTTAGCTTGAAGGGGTTAAAGCGGACACAAGGACGCAAGAGAGTTTATACTAGTTCGGCCCCTTCGATGAAGGTAAAAGCCTACGTCTAGTTGTGATGGAATTGATGGGGTTTCGATGACTAGGAGGCAAACAAGCTTCGCCTAAGTCTCGAGTTGTTGTCTGTTGTCCTGAACCGCCGCCGGGTCGTCCCCTTATATACATGGGTGGCGCCCGTCGGTTTACAGAGTCCCAATTACAGTTCATAGATGTATCCGGCTCGGTCTCCACTATTCCTAACTTACAATACAAGTTACATACCGACACCGGTTTACGGCTACAGGCCTTGAACCGACTATGGGCCTTGAGCCCTCATCTGCCAAATGGGCTTTAACATACTCAACTACTGACGAAGTTAACCCGGCCTGTCCTGGCCGGTTTACACCCAGTAATAATATCCCCAACATTAGGCCCCAGATTGATTTGAACAGGTTCGTGTGAATCCTTAGCAAAAAACTTCATCTTCAGCATCTTTGTATAGTTTGGTGAACCGCCATGATGTCATCTTCTCTGGTCGTTGTAAACCGGCGTGACGTCACCTGTCATAAAAACTATCCACGATACCTTTTTTGTTTAATAGATCTGTGATAATCGAGGCGACAGCTCCGTTTCCAAATTCGCGGCCCCTTGATTTTCGCGCCTGAAACATGTCCCTTGCTTTATAAATAAGACCGAAGGGTCATTTCTTTTTCCCCTTCGTACCCTTCTGATTCGTCTTCCCCGCATCGCCCAGCTTCGGAGCTCCGCCGCCGCCGTCGACTTCTGCACCAACCTTGGTCGCTGCATCACCCTGAATATACCAGAGCGTCGCGGCGATCTTCCATTTCTTCCTCAGCTCTGGTAAGTCTTCTATCTTTTCATCATAGATCTGTTCTAGGGTTTCCATGTTCTTCAGCGTTCATCTTTGTTCTGCGTAGCGGTAGTTTTTATCATCCGTCATCACTTGCGCATCTCAAAGCCATAGATCTCCCTATATCCTTGCTCATTGATTCGGTATTGCTCCCTTTTGGACCTTGAATATTTATCTCTTTTTTGAACATGTTCGAGATCCAAAACTGTGATGTAATTTTGTGAAACCTGTTTTCGCACACCTACTCACCTGCAATCTTGACTCTTCAATGTTTTAGACCAGGCGGTTTAACTTTGTAGAAAAATTGACAACTCGGTATATACCATTAGTTCCCTTGTTGAACCGCCAGGATTCCTTAGCTAAGTATTGCCACTTTGCAGAACTCCGATTTGTAAGTAATTGCTTCCGGTTTAGCAATGAATGCACAATGTATATCCTTCCAACGTACTCTTGAACCGGTATTACTGCTTTGTATATTGCACCATGGCCAAGCAAGTGTACGAGTGCAACTGGGTCCCTTCTCGAGTGACCGAGACTCAACTGAATAACCTAGTCCAAACCGGCGCTTTAGGCAAAAAAGATGTTATTCACTGGAGGGTCCCTGGCCCAGAATGTCCTCCAGAACCCAAAGATGGAGATGTTGTTGTTTTTGCTGACCATCTAGCCCGGGGCTTCAGTCCGCCCGGTTCAAAGTTTTATCGGGATGTCTTGGCCAACTTCCAACTGCGTCCACAAGATAATGGCCCCAACTCCGTAACCAACATCTGTCACATTCAAGTGCTCTATGTGGTGTTCTTTCAAGAGGAGCCCATAGTTGAATTATTCAGAGATTGCTTCCATCTGCACCGCCGCACCGAATTTACTGACGGTCCCAATACCGAGTTAGGTGGTATGGCAATTCAAAAGAGGAAAGAGGTCACTTACCCTCACGCCAAACTGCACAGCCATCCCAAAGAGTGGAATCAAACATGGTTTTACTGCAAAGATACCTCTCCTGATGGAGAAAACCCCTTGCCGGGTTACCGTCCGGAGCGGCTAAGCAACACACATCCCTTCCCTTAGAGACTAACTGCTAAGGAGAGAAGCAAATATGCTCCTCAATTATCCAAGCTCAGGGCCTTCATGGCTAACGGGTTGACAGGAGTTGACCTTGCTCGCTGCCGGATATCTTGGAGTATATTGCCCTTAAGCTCACGCTCGGTTTGATGTGCAAATACACAGGAGATGTAAAAGACCCTCTACGGCATATTGAGATCCAGCTGACAGATGACGAAGTTACTGAGGCTGTGAAGAAGATATTAAATGAACCGAAAGCTGGTGGCGCTCAAACCGGCCTGCCTCCCTTTTGTGCCATTAAGAAACCGCCAGCCGTAAGACTCATATCTTATGCTTTCATGAAATCTGACTATGTTTAAGCACCCTTTGTTGACATTAACATCTTTCAAACAGGGTGATGATCCATTTTGGAGCAAGAAGCCTCCACAAGAGAAACCGGAGAAAACAACCCGGCCCAAAACCAGAGTTGTGAAGAAACCGACCAATGGGAAGAGAACCACTTCATCCTCCGATCCACCAACTGACGATGATGTGGATAACCCAGACCTTGAGGTAGAGCTTGACTCACTTGGTTTATTTTTCACATGGCTTATTGATAATGATTATTACCAGGACGACGCTGAAGTCAGTCACGCTGATGTTGTAGAGGTAATCGCTCTTTATTCCGATTCAAACCCTTTGCCTTCACTAAAAATCCGTCGGGCAAACCGGAAAGTTAATTTTTCTCATCCTCTTGCTAATTTGGACCCAAACTTTCTTATGAAGACACAACAACATGAAGCTCGCCGCACAACCCGGCACAGCGGCCAGGTAGTTACCTCCGCCAGTTTACCGAACAGTCCGGTTCGGAAACGCCGTTCAGAGATCTCTAACTGTTTCGTCAATGCTTATCCTAAAGCGAGTTGTTTTCGTCAACCTCTTAATCCATCTGACTCCGATTATCAGGGCACTTCTCATTCTTCTTCCGGTGAGCCATCAGCCACCCAGCTTCCACCACTCAAAACAGTGCTTGCATGAGCCATATTCCTTATAATGTTGTTTGATATATCACTTTCCATATTCACTGGACTGATTCGTCTTCTTCCTTTCAGGGCCAAGCCTAGGCCAAGCAAGAAAGCTCGTCTAGACAAAGCAGCAGAAGAAAACGACGCTCCTGAACCGGACAAAATACAAGATCCCGAAGAACACATCCCATGACGATGTCTTTGAGCGACCCACCATCGCAAGATCATGATGTTACTACTGAAGAGGCACATGTTGATGCCACAGGCCCTTTTAATCAGCCCACAAGTCCTGTCCAGACTGACAAAACAACGAGCCCATCAAAGCATACTAATAAAACGGTGACCCCAGTGCGGACCGGTGAAGCCAAAGATGATGATGTTGTTATTACTTGCGTTGGTCGTTCCGAGCCAAGCAATCCTGTCGCTTTATCCAAGCACACTGCCAAATATGAATTTGCTGCATTTGGCAAAGACAAATGGAATGCCGATTTGGCCACTTATGTCGCTCTGAACACCCAAGATCTTCATTCCGGCTATTTGAATTGGCTATATACCAGCCGTGATTATGAAGCCGGTCTGGTAAATATGATGAAGGACAAATATGAGGTAAATTCCATACGACTCTCTGCTTGTATATTTTAATCTGTCAACTCCAATAGCCCCCAAGTGACGGTTTTAAGATATCAACTTAAACCGGGACTTTCCAATGTGAACTTTTAGCAGCGGTTCAACTTAATACAGTTAAACCGGCCTTTATATAGTAAGAATTCTCGTGTCCTTTGAAGAATGAGAGCAAATAGGCATTAGCCCCCAAGTGCCAAGTTGAATACTTGTATTGAGCTTGGGACTTATATAGAAATTGTATGATGAAAAGCAAATATGCATTAGCCCCCAAGTACCGAGGGCATAACTTGTTATGTGGTTGGTACTTCAAATCTGCACCGTAATCTTTATCAAAAGATTATCTGTATGTAGGCTGATCTGAGCAAGAGAGAAAGTCAAATCGCCGATCTGCAAGAAAATCTGAAGTCCCAGCAAGCTGAAACCTCTACTGCAAAAAAGGAATTAACCAGCGCTTTAAGCGTCATGGAAAAGCTTAAAGAGGGTTTCAACAAGAAGCGGGCAGATTGGGCCACTGAAAAAACCGTTTTAACTCAACGAGCAGAGAAGGCCGAGGCTGCACTCAAACTGGTGGTGGATGAATTGACCAGTGTAAAACGGCAAGTGCATGCTATGACCACTGCTGTCTTTGGTAAGCCTTCTTAATTTCTGAAGTAATGAGGCCTTCTCATGTAACTCGCGGTTTACTAACCCTTTGAATGATACAGGACACGTATTGGCCACTTGGGATCAGATGTGCGGAAAAAATTGAAAGCCGCCTATACATTGATAGAACAACTGTATACTGGTGCACAACGGATCATCTGTACTGCTTCTCACAACAACCCGGCGCCGACCTTGATTCAGGACACTATTAAAAGGTTATCAATGCTTCCTGCCCGGGTTGAAGAGTTAAAGAAATCTGCTGCTAGAACCGGTGCTATAAACGCCTTAATCCGGGCAAAAGCATGGGTGCCGGATTATGATCCTGTTGAAGCGGCCCAGGGCTTCCCAAGCATGAAGGAAGACGGGACAGAATTCAGCGAAGAGGATCTCCGAGCTATAAACCGGGAAGTGCGCCCTCTGGCTTGTCAATTGGTTGAAGAGGCAGATTTGTCTCACTATCAAGCTCAATATGACGGTCAAAACAAACGAGTGGCTGCACCAATTCCTGAAGCGGAGAACCTTATACCTCCAATCCGTAAGCATACTTACGCTCCTGACATTGAACCGTCATTGCTGATCAATGATGATGCTGTCTTTCAAGCATTAACGGGAATCGACTGGACAACTGTTGATTTCCAGCCGCTGGGTAGGGAAGCAGAGGTTGAAGCGGCGCAAGATGACCCGCAACCATCAGGCCAAGCTGGTGACCAAGCATGAACCGGAAGCCTACTGCTCCTTTATGTTATGCAGAAAACAATTATCTTATCTGGGCACCGTGTTGCCTTGTAATAGACTAGCTGCCACACTTGGTTTTGATATGCCTTCATGCATACTTACTGCAACTTATGCTTCCGTTGAATCATCAATCTTAAACTGTTATGCGCAGCCAAAAGCTTAAAACGCCGCCGTGGTTGTATAACCAGGCGGTCATAATATCTATGTATATGAAATCAAAGATAATATCTTAGATTTAAACATATGATCAAATATGGAAATATATGATACCTGCCATCGTAGGGCATGAAGTTGGCTGTGCCAATCTTGAAACGGAGTTTTAAGAAACCCACTCTTTGGAGGAGAAAACAGCTCTGTATATAAGGTCGGTTTACCGGGTAAACTGCCCGGTTCTGATGAACACCGGTGTTACTCCATAATAGGATGTTAACAAAAAATCAAACCGGGCAAAGAGTCTCCAGATTAAGAGTGGACCGCGTTCCGTGAACTGACAGTCGAACCGGTTTAATAATTGTCGGTTAATAAACACAACAAAAGAAATATGCATCGAAAGAGAGACAAAATTCAAGCAAAGACAAAGATAAAATCATTTGCAAAAAGAGGCTGTTTGAGCCGATCAAGTGGCATTACCATGGTCGGACACGACCAAGCCCCAAATAGGCGTAGCTATGGTTCAAGTCAGCCAGGTCCCCAAATGATGCAGTGGCATTACGCCGATCAGGAGGTGTAGCGATGGTTCGGGTTTGACCAAAGCCCAAGTGATTACGTGGCCTTAGGCCGATCAAGAGGCGTGACTGGTTCAGACGTGACCAAGTCCCCAAGTGATGTGGCTTTCGCCTATCAAAAGGTGTTGCATTGGTTCGGACATGACCAAGCCCCCAAGTGATATGATATAAAGCTTTTTTGAAAAAGCTAACTCAAGGGGTAAACCGGAGGCCGCTTTAAGACAAAAACTCCGTGTAACCACACATGATGTAAAAATAACAGAGACCCCGCATTAGCTAAGGCTCCGGTTTATCGTATTGACCATAACATATACACTGTCATAATATGTACATAAGTAGAGCCTATGGCTCAAGTATAGTAAGGCCGAAGATGAGCTATGTTCCATGGCCTATTGGTCTCCTCCTCTGATGTACGTGAGTCTTTATGCTCTCGAATATCGATCAGATATTATGACCCGTTGTGCAGATTCTTGCTGACCACGAAAGGTCCCTCCCAAGGTGGGGATAGCTTGTGCATATCGATGCGGTGTTGGATGAGCCGGAGCACCAAATCTCCTTCTTGAAAGGTTCTGGTTCTAACTCGGCGACTGTGATAGCGACGAAGATCCTGCTGGTAAATCGGCGAACGGGCAGCTGCGATGTCATGCTCCTCGTCCAACAGGTCCAAAGCATCTTTCCGTGCTACCTCGTTGTCCGCTTCAACATAAGCTGCTACACGAGGTGAATCATGACGGATATCACTGGGGAGAACTGACTCCGCTCCGTAGACCATGGAGAACGGTGTGTATCCCGTTGATCTGTTGGGCGTAGTATTGATGCTCCATAATACAGATGGTAACTCCTCAACCCAACAACCCGGCGTCCACTGCAAAGGAACCACAAGCCGGGGTTTGATGCCTCTTAAGATCTCTTGGTTAGCCCTCTCTGCTTGGCCATTGACCGTGGGTGAGCCAGCGATGAAACGTCAAGCCGGATGTGCTCACGTTCACAGAACTCCTTCATAGCACCCTTGGACAGGTTGGTACCATTATCAGTAATGATGCTGTGTGGAAAGCCAAACCGTAAAATCACCTTTTTGATGAATTGAACCGTCGTGGCTGCATCACACTTACTAACTGGCTCTTCTTCCACCCACTTTGTAACTTGTCAACCACCACCAAAAGGTGGGTCTTCTTGTCCTTGGATCTTTTGAAAGGCCCAACCATATCCAGCCCCCAAGTCGCA
This sequence comes from Aegilops bicornis, assembly GCA_021605145.1. NCBI lineage: Eukaryota > Viridiplantae > Streptophyta > Magnoliopsida > Poales > Poaceae > Aegilops > Aegilops bicornis. The sequence continues at coordinate 294,048,284 of CM038674.1, forward strand.
AACGACCAAATAATTAGAATCATCCTCAATTCTTGAGCCGGCACATGAGCGCGTCTTGAGAACTTCTGACAGCCATCACATCGCCTAACCAGGTCCTCCGCATCAGCATGAGCAGTCAACCAATAGAAGCCGTGGCGAAACGCTTTAGCCACCAAAGACTTTGAACCGGCGTGGTCACCACAATCCCCTTCGTGGATTTCACGCAAGATTTCACAGCCTTCCTCAAGAGACACACAACGTTGAAATGCCCCTGACACACTGCAATGATGTAACTCGCCATTGACAATAGTCATGGACTTGGATCGCCGGACTATCTGCCTGGCCAGAGTCTCATCCTCTGGTTACTCGCCCCGGTTTATGTACGCAAGATAAGGAACCGTCCAATCCGGAATGACATGAAGAGCCGCCACCAACTGAGCCTCCGGATCAGGAATAGCCAAATCCTCTTCACCAGGGAGCTTGACAGACGGGTTATGCAAAACATCCAAGAAGACATTAGGCGGGACCGGTTTACGTTGAGAGCCCAACCGGCTTAAAGCGTCCGCCGCTTCGTTCTTCCGTCTGTCCACGTGATCCACCTGATATCCTTTGAAGTGACCTGCAACAATATCCACCTCACGACGATATGCCGCCATGAGCGGATCCTTGGAATCCCAAGTGCCAGATACTTGTTGGGCCACCAGGTCCGAGTCACCGAAGCACTTAACTCGGCTAAGATTCATCTCCTTAGCCATTAGGAGACCATGGAGTAAAGCTTCGTACTCAGCTGCATTGTTAGTACAAAGGAACATTAAGCAGAGAACGTAACAGAACTTATCACCTCGTGTGGAAGTTAACACGACTCCAGCCCCCGAGCCCTCCAATTGCCTGGACCCATCAAAATGAATAGTCCAATAGGTGTGATCCGGCTTTTCTTCAGGTGCTTGTAGTTCCGTCCAATCATTGATGAAATCTACAAGCGCTTGAGATTTGACCGCCGTCCGAGGCACGTATTTCAATCCGTGCGGCCCAAGCTCTATAGCCCACTTGGCAATCCGGCCAGTTGCCTCCCTATTCTGAATTATATCTCCCAAAGGAGCAGAGCTGAGCACTGTGATGGGATGTCCCTGGAAGTATTGTTTAAGCTTCCGGCTTGCCATGAGAACTCCATACACCAACTTCTGCCAATGAGGGTACCTTTGCTTGGACTTAATGATCACCTCGCTAATATAGTAAACCGGATGTTGAACCGGATATTCCTTGCCCGGCTCTTTGCGCTCAACCACAATAGCTACGCTGACTGCACGAGCATTAGCTGCCACATATAGTAGCAATGGTTCCTTGTCAATCAGAGCAGCAAGAACAGGCGGATTGGCTAGTTGCCGCTTTAAATCCTCCAACGCTTTATCAGCAGCCGGACTCCAGACGAATTGATCCGTTTTCTTAAGCATCTGATACAAAGGGATCGCCTTCTCACCCAGGCGGCTGATAAACTGGCTCAACGCGGCAATCCGGCCTGCCAAGCGTTGAACGTCATTGATACACTTCGGTTTCGCCAGGGAGGTGATAGCGGTGATCTTCTCCGGATTAGCCTCAATTCCCCTGTTGGATACCAGAAAACCCAATAACTTGCCTGCCGGTATACCAAAAACACACTTGGTCGGGTTGAGAATCATCTTGTATGTCCGTAGGTTATCAAAGGTTTCCTTCAAATCGTCGACCAGAGTCTCCTTCTCCCTTGATTTAACCACAATATCGTCCACATAAGCGTGTACATTACGGCCGATTTGCTTATGAAGGCAATTTTGTACACACTGTTGATAAGTTGCCTGGGCACTCTTGAGCCCAAAGGGCATAGATACATAGCAGAAGGCTCCAAAGGGAGTTATGAACACCGTCTTCTCCTGGTCCTTAACTGCCATCTTGATCTGATGATAACCAGAATATGCATCCGTAAAAATCAAACGCTCACAACTGCAGAGCATCAATAATCTGATCGATGCGGGAGGGCAAAAGGATCTCTTTGGACAAGCCTTGTTAAGGTCTGTGTAATCCACACACATGCGCCAGGTGCCGTTTTTCTTAAGGACCAGCACCGGATTAGCCAGCCATCCAGGATGGAAAACTTCAACAATAGAGCCAGCCGCTAAGAGCCTGGCCACCTCCTCTCCAATAGCTTTGCACCTTTCTTCGTTAAACCGGCGGAGAAACTGTGTTTACCGGTTTGTACTTAGGATCGACATTAATAGTGTACTCATTGAGTTCCCTCGATACACCTGGCATGTCAGAAGGTTTCCATGCAAAAATGTCCTGATTCTCACCGATGAACCCGATGAGCGCGCTTTCCTATTTCGGATCCCAGTTGGTACTGATACTGAACTGCTTGGACGAATCGCCGGGTACGAAGTCAACAAGCTTAGTCTCAGCTGCCGATTTGAACTTAGGGCCGGATCATGCTCTATAGTTGGCTTCTTCAATGGAGTCATGTCTGCCGGATTAACATTATCCTTGTAGTATTTCAACTCCTCCGCGGCACAAACTGACTCTGCATAGGCCGCATCACCTTCTTCACACTCCAAAGCAATCTTGCGACTTCCATGAACAGTTATTGTTCCCTTGTGACCCGGCATCTTGAGCTACAAATAAACATAAAAGGGTCATGCCATAAATTTGGCATAAGCCGGCCGCCCAAATAGCGCGTGATATGGGCTCCGGATCTTCACCACCTCAAAAGTCAATGTCTCTGACCTGGAATCATGATCGTCCCCAAAGGCCACTTCTAGAGCTATCTTGCCAACAGGATATGCTGACTTACCAGGTACCACACCATGGAATACCGTATTGGACGGTTTAAGATTTTTATCTGTTAGCCCCATAAGGCGGAAGGTCTCATAGTATAGGATATTAATGTTGCTCCCTCCATCCATGAGCACCTTGGTGAATTTATAACCTCCCACCTGAGGTGCCACCACCAACGCTAGCTGACCCGGATTGTCAACCCGGGGAGGGTGATCCTCTCTGCTCCATACGATTGGCTGTTCAGACCAGCGTAAATAACGAGGCACGGCCGGTTCAACAGAATTCACCGCTCTCTTGTGAAGCTTCCGATCTCGCTTATCCAAGCTAGTGGTGAAGACATGATATTGCCCGCTATTCAACTGCTTAGGATTGCTTTGATAACCCGACTGCTGATGTTGCTGGTTGTAACCACCCTGGCTACTCGGATTACTTTGATTGTTATGTCCACCCTGATTACCATTGAAGCCTGAACCGGAATTTCCTCCACCGTGACCCGGCCCATGGAATCCGGATCCTGAGCCACCACCTGACCCGTGATCATATTGGAGAGCATTAGAATTCTTGAACTCCTGCATAATGTAACAATCCTTCCAAAGGTGGTTGGCTGGCATCTCCTTCGTCCTGTGCTTCGGACAAGGCTGGTTTAACAGATAGGTCAGGCGGTCCGGGTTAGGACTTGGAGCTCCACTGCGATTCGACGGTTTACCCTTTCGTCGCTGGCCCTTGTCCCGCGCGCTGGTATTAGCCACAAAGTCCATGCTGCTATCCGCTTTACGCTTGCCTCCGTTTCCATGACATGCCGTGTTGTGTTGCTGCCCTTTGGAGTTGCTGCTCTTCTTTCCCTTCCCTGTCTTGTCATCATCAGACTCGGGATCCTTGGTACTATCAGAATCAGCATACTTCACTAACGCAGCCATGAGGGTCCCCATATCGTTGCAATGGCATTTCATCCGTCCCAATTTCAACTTTAGAGGCTTAAACCGGCAGTTGCCTTCAAAAGTTATAACCGCGGTATCGACGTTGATACGGTCTGATGAGTGCAAAATTTCTGAGACTCGGCGCACCCGGTGTGTTGTTGATTCTCCTTCCTCCTGGACACATGCCGCTAAGTCCACTATCGACATGGGCTGCTTACATGTATCCTTGAAATTCTGGATAAACTGGGCTCGCAACTGGGCCCATGAATTGATAGAATTTGCCGGTAAGCTTTTTAGCCAAGTACGGGCCGTCCCTTCAAGCATCTGGTGAAATACTTCGCACACGCCGAATCATCCACATCAAGCATCTCCATGGCCATCTCATAGCTCTCCACCCATATTTCTGGAGACAAATCGGCAGTGTAATTTGGCACCTTGCGCGGGCCCTTGAAATCCTTGGGCAGGCGCACATTGCGTAAAGCGGGGACAAGACATGGCACCCCCAAAGAACTAGAAGTAACCCCTGGCTCGACCGAGGTGGTTGGACAAACCGGCGTAAGCTGACGAGCCTCATACTGTGCCGCTAACTCGGCCTCTCTGCGCGCCCGGGCCCGGTCCACCACTTCTTGAGCATCACCAATACCACCTGCCGGGTTATTGCCACGGGGCGCTTCACGGTTCCGTGCATTACTTGATACGGCCGGTTCATCCATACGCCTGCTATAGCTCCGACTTGGACGGGGGGTGGAGTGAATTTATTCACGGCTGTATGAATATGCTTCCTGTTGAATCAAGGCTGTCCCAAGAAGCTCCTTAACCCGGCGCGTCTCCACCGCCTGCGGTGAATCACCTTCAATCGGGATGGACTCCAGTCGTGAAGCGGCGGCGACAAGATTGTCCATTGGATTGGAATAATGACCCGGAGGTGTCGGGACAGGCTGAGGCATGACATTGTTCTGTCGAGGCGGCTCCATCAGGCGAGGCTGAACCGGCGCGCCCGGCCCAGGTGCCTCCGCCCGGTTTATCACCTGCGGGTTACTAGTTCCTGCTCCTGGGGTGTTAAAGAGATTTCTGGCTTCGAAAGCCGGAGGCAAGCGAGACCGGTGCTTCCTCTTCAGGACTTCATGCGACACGGTCTGATACAGCATAAGCCTATAGGCCTGTGCATCCAAAGCGGCCAGCTCTCCGACCATCCTGGCGTTCTCGGCTGCTAGGTCGGCCTTGGCCTGAGTGATCTGTTCCCTCACCTTTGCAACTTCCGTGTTGTGGGCGTCCTGATCCGCCGGGTTAGCCTCTGCCATAAGCGCATCCAACGCATCAAATAGATCAGATAAAACTTGAGCCGGCAGGTGCACAGGGCCTCCTGCCCCGGCAGCCGTCGCCGCTGCTGACCCGGAGATCATTGCTGCTGCGGTTGAAGAGTGGATCGCTGCCTGTGTACCGGCCATGAATATTCCAACCCGGTTGGGCAGATCAGAGGGGTCCGGAATACTGTCGCCATCGGAACAGCCCCCAATCCGGCTGTCTTGTAACTAATACAATGATTCGGTTTCTCCGGTTGAGGACTCGTCGCTGGAATAAACGACGGTCTCGCTACCAGATTCCGATCCATCCTCATATTCTCCTCCGTGGATGACTCCCATGAAGGCACGCTTCACGGCCGGTTTAACCTGGGCAGATCGCGCACGCTGAGCCGTTTCGACGAGCTCGCTGCAGATGTCCGGCTCAGGGCCCGGTTCACCGATCTTGCCGATGAAGACGTGTATGCCACCAAAGGGGACCCGATACCCATACTCAATCGAACCGGCCTCGGGGCCCCACCCTGCATCATCGATGTAGAGCTTGCCGCGACGACTCTTGGTCATCCGGCCCAATGTGTAGCCCTTGAGTCCTTCAAAGTTGACCCCAAGAACTTGAAACCATCGTGCGATAGCCCCACGGTGGGCGCCAACTGTCGTGGTTTTGTCACGGCAGATGTCCTCATGAAAGGACTTAGTCGTGGAGCCATGGCTAAGGGTTAGCTTGAAGGGGTTAAAGCGGACACAAGGACGCAAGAGAGTTTATACTAGTTCAGCCCCTTCGATGAAGGTAAAAGCCTACGTCTAGTTGTGATGGAATTGATGGGGTTTCGATGACTAGGGAGCAAACAAGCTTCGCCTAAGTCTCGAGTTGTTGTCTGTCCTCCTGAACCGCCGCCGGGTCGTCCCCTTATATACACGGGTGGCGCCCGTCGGTTTACAGAGTCCCGATTCCGGTTCATAAATGTATCCGGCTCGGTCTCCACTATTCCTAACTTACAATACAAGTTACATACCGACACCGGTTTACCGCTACAGGCCTTGAACCGACTATGGGCCTTGAGCCCTCATCTAACTACATGGGCTTTAACATACTCAACTACTGACGAAGTTAACTCGGCCTGTCCTGGCCGGTTTACACCCAGTAATAATATCCCCAACCCCGCTGGCTCCGGAGGTGCCGGTACTCGGCGCGGCTGATGAGGTCCCAGCTGCTCCGGAACCCGCGATCTCTCATGTCCTGGTGACGAAGTCGCCTCCTCCGAATGCTGCGCCTCTACTCCCAGGTTCTTCTGCCCCTGCTACTGTTCTGGAGCGTGCCCTTTCGGAGATGACCCAACTGCAGGCGGATATCATGAGCGCGGACCCGTGCCTGGTGGCCGGGCGTCTGGAGTTGGCCTCTGGCTGGCTTCACTCCGACCTGGCGGTTCGCGCAGCGCTAGGCCAGGCTGCTGCGGCTTCCGAGAAGGAGAAGCAAGAAGCCGCCAGCACTGCAGCCGATCGTCAGACGGCGCTGAAAGACGCCAAGGCCGCCCGTGACCGCTGCCAAGTGTTGGAGGGCGAGTTGTAGAGCCTGCGCGACAAGCACGCTGAAGAGGTACGCTGCCGCCAAGCGAAGGAGGTGGAGATGAAGGCCCGGAAGGAAGCCGTCAAGAACCGTGATGCTGAGCTGGCGGAGCTGGGGAAGAAGCAGGTCGTGTAGCGTAACCGGTTGGAAGAGTTGGAGTGGAAGATAGGGACAAGTGAGGCCGATCTTGATGCCAAGGCGCGAGTCCTGGCCGAAGACTGCGTGGCCTTCGCCAATCTCGAGAAGAGATCTCGCAAGGCGCCGAAGACGCTTTACGAGCACGGCCTGGAGAAGCCTCTAGACACCAACGAGGATGGCCACGCCTAGCTGCTTCCTCTCGTGGTGAAGGCGCTTGAGGAGGTCGTTGAGGGATTCCCGTACTAGGGGGTGTCCGGATAGCCGGACTACCGTCATGGCCAAGACTATGAAGATACAACATTGAAGACTTCGTCCCGTGTCCGGATGGGACTTTCCTTGGTGTGGAAGGCAAGCTTGGCGATACGGATATGTAGATCTCCTACCATTGTAACCGACTCTGTGTAACCCTAACCTATCCGGTGTCTATATAAACCGGAGGGTTTTAGTCCGTGGGGACGAACAACAATCATACCATAGGCTAGCTTCTAGGGTTTAGCCTCCTTGATCTCCTGGTAGATCTACTCTTGTACTACCCATATCATCAATATTAATCAAGCAGGAGTAGGGTATTACCTCCATCGAGAGGGCCCGAACCTGGGTAAAAACATCGTGTCCCTTGTCTCCTGTTCCCATCCGCCTAGACGCACAGTTCGGGACCCCCTACCCGAGATCCGCCGGTTTTGACACCGACATTGGTGCTTTCATTGAGAGTTCCTCTGTGTTGTCACCGATAGGCCCGAAGGCTCCTTCGATCATCAACAACGACGCGATCCAGGGTGAGACTTTTCTCCCCGGACAGATCTTCGTATTCGGCGGCTTCGCACTGCGGGCCAATTCGCTTGGCCATGTGGAGCAGATCGAAAGCTACGCCCCTGGCCATCAGGTCAGATTTGGAAGTTCGAACTATACGGCCGATATCCGCAGAGACTTGATCTTCGACGGATTCGAGCCGCAGCCAAGCCGTCAGACCGTCTCGATGGGCATGATCTAGCTCTGCAGCCGAACAGGCTCTGGAGGTCGCGCACTCAAGATCCGCTCCGACCCTTAATCCGGAGCCGGATTCCCCGATCGAGGACGAGTGGTTGGACACCTCCTCGGGGACTACAATCTCTATGGCGATCGAGCCAAACTCTATCCCTGTCCTTTGCGAAGACCTTGACCCCAGGGTGCCGGACTCCTCTCCGGACTCCGAACCCTCCGCGCCCCTACCAATCGAATCCGATTGGGCGCCCGTTATGGAGTTCACTACCGCGGACATCTTTCAGCACTCGCCCTTTGGCGACATCCTGAATTCACTAAAGTCTCTCTCTTTATCTGAAGAGCCCTGGCCGGACCACGGACAGGAAGGTTGGGATACGGACGACGAAATTCAACGCCCACCCACCACCCACTTTGTAGCCACTATCGATGATTTAACCGACATGCTCAACTTCGACTCCGAAGACGTCGACGGAATGGACGACGACGCCGGAGACGACCAAGCCCCAGCGCCTACAGGATTCGGAGGTGGAGCTTGGTCTTTACGAGGTCCGCGCTGCGCCGCTGTGAGCGGCGAGCGGTCTTGACGAGGTGGCGCGGGGAGCCCAGGTGCAGCTTCTTGCGGCCGCGGGATTTCTTGGCAGCTTCCCTCTTCGCGCGCGAGCACCTGGCATGGTGGATCACGCCGCGGGGGCGCGCGCCTTGGTGCCAAGGCACTGTCTTTGTGCAGAGGTGGTGGAGGCACGCCATGAGCCCCGTCGCCTGCGGCTGGTTGAGGAGGAGGCAGAGAGTGGGACGGCGCCGAAGAGCCCCCTGCGGCACGGATGAGCTCGGCGACGCAGTCGAGCCACTCCTCGTAGAGGTCGTCAACGGGGCGATAGCGCAGGAGCTCGTTCGGCGCGAGGAGCGCGGCCCGTGCCTCCATGGGAGCATGGTGCGCGTGAGACGAAGAACCGGCAGGGGTCAGCGATGGAGTGGCGGTGCGGCAGGCTCGTTCGGCGCGAGGAGCGCGGCCCGTGCCTCCATGGGAGCATGGTGCGCGTGAGACGAAGAACCGGCAGGGGTCAGCGATGGAGTGGCGGTGCGGCCGTCCTGCCGCACCGAAGGATGCAGCAAGGACGCCTGCTGCTCGTTCCCCGCCGGGCCGGTGGCAGCGTTGGCGGCGGGAGATGGAGAACGGCGAGGTTGCCCGCCGATGGGAGCCGTCCAAGCGACACGGGCGGTGAGGGCAGCCCGATGCTCAGCTCGAGCACGGCGAGCGTCCGCCATGGAGACGACGGAGCGACGAAGCGACGAACTGATGGAAGGGAATCTACGGCACACCCCTACCTGGCGCGCCAAATGTCGGATGTGGGGTTCTGGAAAACCCTTAAGGTTCGAACACTGGGTGCGCGCGAAATCTTTCCCTCCTACCGATCTACGCCCTTGCTCGCTAAGATCTCGTGGACGAACTCGTCGAACTCGCAACACAGAAAGACATGAGGTTTATACTGGTTTGGGCCACCGTTTTGGTGTAATACCCTACTCTAGTGTGGTGGTGGTGGATTGCTTCTTGGGCTGATGATGAACAGTACAAGGGAAGAACAGCCTCCTGAGGTTGAGGTGTTCTTGTGAGCAGGATCTCGATCGGGTTGGATCAAGCTAAGATGAGATGCCTCTACTATGGTGGCTAGCTCTGCTTATATAGGCCTTGGTCCTCTTCCTAAATATCGAGCGGGAAGGGAGCCAACAATGATGGGCAAATTTGAAGGGAGACAACTAGTACAAGCTATCCTGACAAAAGCGGTGTTCGCCTGCGAAAAGCTCTGGTGGTGGCGCTGCCTTGTGCTCCATGATGACCTCCGCCTTGCCGTCCTCCTGGTCTTGGTCTCGTTGCACCAATATAGCAACCTTTGCCTGATACCTCGATACTCTTCGCCTGCGCTGGCCTCCTTAGCACCAAAGAGGAAATAAGGATGCTGCACGCGCTGGCGCCCGCCTGGTGTATGTCATTCGTCATGGCTCACGTCACGAGAGACTCGTGAGGTTTTCCCCCCTTGATATCTCCACTCCTCGTGAGCCTGCCTGGCTAGGCCACTCCAGAGGAGGTCTTGCATCGTCCGCCTCGCGAGGCCTGGACCTTCGCGAGGGTGTTGGATGCCTTGTTGATGAAGATGGGCTGTACGACCTGCTGGCTTAGCCACTGTGGGCATGACGGTGCAAGTCTGGGGACCCCGTTCCCGAGCATGACAGCTGCTTCACCACACACTGGATTATAGAGAGTATTGAGTAATGTGCTTGGCATGCATGAGGAATTTGGTTTTACAAGTAAAACTTGGATCTTACAGTTGTTGCGAACATGCATTTTGATAGAAATATCAAACTAAACAATAGTTAACGATAGGGAGTATGAGCAAATTAAACAACAGTTGAGGATAAAGGCCTTAGAAGGACTGACTTACATTAACAGTTAACACCGGCTTTATAATGCCTTTCTCCATGTCAAGGGAAGGGTAACTCAAGAATTTCAACACGGAATTTTCTCATAAGCATTGCCTGTACTCTACATTTTGTAGAGAGTAATTACAGATATGATAATACTGGAAGGGACATAGGATAATGAAGATAAGATGCAGATTGATGCTACATAATCAACTACCAATCCATGGAAGTACAAGCGTTACAGGACAAAATGTATTGACAAGAGCAATGGGGTACACTTCTGCACTGGCATTGTCGGTGTATTCAACTTTTTGGTAAGATTAAATATAGATATGATATTTTTTAGTAAATGGTGGGCGAGAGAGATAAGATGCAAAATTCTACACAATGAACCAATCCCTCTTCCCATAATATAAGAGTTTTTTGAACACTGGTGTACTGTACAAAACACTATTATATTATGGGACAGAGGGAGTAGTTTTTAATGTCAGTACAGTGATAGATGACGTTCAATCCTTACAATAGGACTGCAGAGCTAAACCTCTTCAATAACATTGGGTTGATTCCAAATTTATGTAAGAGTCGATACAGATCTTATAATGTCCACCAAATGGAGGGTAACGAGGCAACATGTGCAGTGATGCTACATAATCAACCAGCTATGAAAGTAAGTATGGTTATACAGGGCAAGAGGTACTCACCAGAGCAATGCAGTGTGCAGTATAGTTGATAGATTCTGTGTTCCGTTAAGAATGAATGTTCTTCTACAAAAAAATTTCGTACAAGTGAGGCGTTAAGGCACATGCAGAAATGTAGTTCAAATTGTGATGTGATATGATAGACGGTACCTTACGTTGCAGACGAGACCAATGTGTAACAAGATTATTCCAGTCACTGTCTTATAAATGTAGCACCGGAGACTTTAATTTTTTTCATTTAGAGGCTTGCCATCAAAGTGCGCTTGCCTCGGGTAGGAACGATACTTCATTAACGAGTGCTTGAAAAGCGCAACAAACCCTTGCTCGTCTTGAATATCCAGTTTGGTCCTCCTATTTAAAAGAATGAAGTCTTTGTCTTCTGTCAGTAGAAATATATGCGGTAATTACCATGAATAACTAGTACATTACTTACACGTAAGTTGCGGAGGAAGATTGGAAATTCTTCTTTGTCTGTGGTATAATCTTTCCATGAAGGAAAGATGGGCCCAAAGTTCCTGACAACAATATAAGCTTCATCTCCTAAACTGGGAAGAACTGAAAGATGAGTCCTATTTGATGCAATTGGGGCTCTCTCTCGTTCAAAAGGGATTTGGCAACTGGATTTGGTGTACCCTTTGCTGGAATGTGGGTTTGGCATCGTAGAGCTGGTGCTATGTCAATTGGCATCATCCTAATGTTTGCTGAAGTTGGGGTCTGCTGAGTTGGGTCATCACAGATCGCCAGTGTAGTTGGGCTAGAGTCTGCTAGAGTTGTGGCCGTGTTTTCTGGGTTTGGTGAAATTGCAACTACACCTAATGGGCTATTTGATTTATGAGGTGTCACTACCTTTTCCAATTACTTTGTCCGTGCTCCTCCACGATCAGCAACCACCCTCTTCCTTTTGAATGTCTGATACACAAGAACAACATTTGAATGGATAAATATGGTATGCTGACAGATGGAATATGTACTGAAAATGGATAGGCAGGGCGTATTCACATACATGATGTGTAAACGAAGCTAATGGAAGTGCAACAAAGTAGAAGCAATGCAAAGCATCAGTTGCAAGATATGTGCGACCAATATAACCTTGGAAAGTTAGAGCAATCACCATGATGGGTGAGTAAGATAGGGCATCTACCTCTGACTCCAACACTAGGGAGCTACATTGACTTAGGTCTCCCTCTAGCTCAGAATCATTGTTAGGATCATATTCTGAGCATGAATCTTTAGGTGGAGAGCGTTTGCATTGCATTCCATCCTGACTTGATTTCAATCCCTTAATGCCAAGTTTGACAGCCATGGGATTGTTCTGCTTTATTCTATTCATGTGCACAAGCTCATAATCATTTGATGTTGTTCAGTATTTGAGATTCATGAAGACATAAAAAGTAGTCAGACTATCTATGGAATGGATTGCGGATTCAACTCGAAGAGTGTCTCCCTACAAACCCCTGTATATACAAAGTTCACCCCAACCATGCTGACCAGACCCCACACAGAAATACAAACCTCTTATGTCTCTATAACAGGCAGACACACATTTCAAAACTGAAGTAGGAACATTAGAATCATATCAAATCCGTATTTGAACAAATAAACTAAGTAATTATGAGTGGCATAATGTTTAGCTTCAAAGGTGGAGTGCTGGTAGTGCGAGACAAAGCAAGTAGCCGATTGTATTCCATGTAAAAGATCGTAGTCTATGTAAAAGGTGGATATGAAACTTTCTTTCTATACAATGCAATGTTTGTTGCCCACACATGATGGAAGAGATCACATAGAGAAATAATATTCACTCATGTCTGCAGTTCTAGTATTATGAAGCAGAGTGGTCCACCCTAAAAGAATATTGACAACAAATATGACAAGGCAAGCATAGAGGTAGTGAATCAAACATTACTAGTGAGCTTACTAGGACAAGTGTGCAGAATTGTAACTCCAGTAAGAGACCATCCAAAATCTGAATCAAATTGGATATTATATCGAATGAGTAAGAAAGACAAGTAAAATTGTCAACAAACCTGGCCAGCAGTAGTAATCTAGGTCAATGTCACTATGACCAACAATCCAAAATTACTAGTGTCTGTTCCTAGGGCCAGAATTTTCAAAACCTTGTGAACTCTATAGGTACTAAAGATTACTGAAATACATCTGAACCATTAAGTGTAGGTAGCACTCAGTACACAACAAACCCTAATCACAGTCCTACCTAATGAGTAATGAATCTATTAGAAAATGGGTGATGAGGAGTGGTTGCTGAGTGCTGAGGACATATCTCAGGATAAATTGGGTTGGCTTAGTGGTTGCTGCACGCCTAAGCCCTGAACGGACTGGGAAGGTAGGCATGGTGTCGCGCCCGGGTAGCGATGATGCTGTTGGGCGAGCGGCCCCTGACCTCCTGTTAGTCCGGCGTCTCTTCCTAGAGTCATGTCATCAGGGGCCGGCAAGTCGCCGGCGAGGTAGGCGGCTGGGGGCGAGTAGGGATCAGAAGCGTAGAACAGAGGGGAACCGGGGCCTGGGCCGACCCAAAATCCCAGCGTGAGTCGCGACCCATTGTGGGCACCCTGTAGATACACACCCGAGCAATGTACATGCATTTTCAAAACTAAATTAGGAACATTTAGCTGACCAATTAAACGACTCTGTTTTAATAATATCAGATTCGTATCTGAACAACGAAGCTTGTTTAGATTGATGGGTGGAGTAGTGCTATTATGACACGAAGCACGTATGTTGATCGTACAGTGATCATGAAAGGGGGGAAACCCTAAGCATTTTTTTAGCAAAATAGGGTTCCCCTCCGATTTCTATTAAAGAAACCAGCACGGAACCAACATGATCAATTAAACCCTAAGCATGATCAATTGAACCTATTAAGACTGTGCCATGGAAGATTTGAAGTTGCAAACCGCATAAATGCTATTTTTCTACCTGTAACGCCCATGATGCGGCTATATCTCCCACGTGTCGAGGCACGACTTGGAGGCATAACCGCATGGTGGTTTTGTCGCAAGAAGGGTCATCTTCACACAATCCCATGTAATGAACAAGAATGGGATAAAGAGTTGGCTTACAATCGCCACTTCGCATAATACATTAATCAAACGTACATCATTCAGAGCACACACATAGTCCGATTATGGACAAACAAAAGAAAGGGAAGATAACCCAACTGCTAGATCCCCGATCGTCCCAACTGGGCACCACTACTGATCATCAGGAAACGAAACATAGTAATGACCAAGGTCCTCGTCGAACTCCCACTTGAGCTCGGTTGTGTCACCTGTACTGGTGTCATAGGCACCTGCAACTATTTTGGTAGAATCCGTGAGTCACGAGGACTCAGCAATCTCACACCCGTGAAATCAAGACTATTTAAGCTCATAGGATGGATGGGGTAATGAGGTGGAGCTGCAGCAAGCACTAAGAAAATATGGTGGCTAACATACGCAAATAAGAGCGAGAAGAGGAGCAACGCAACGGTCGAGAAGCTAGAAGTGATCAAGAAGTGATCCTGAAACTACTTACGTTCATACATAACCCACGACCCGTGTTCACTTCCCGGACTCCACCGAGAAGAGACCATCACGGCTACACACGCGGTTGATGCATTTTAATGAAGTCAAGTGTCAAGTTCTCTACAACCGGATATTAACAAATTCCCATCTGCCACATAACCTCGGGCACGGCTCTCGAAAGTTTATACCCTGCAGGGGTGTCCCAACTTAGCCCATCATAAGCTCTCATGGTCAACGAAGGATATTCCTTCTACCAGGAAGACCCGATCAGTCTTGGAATCCCGGTTACAAGACATTTCGACAATGGTAAAAAAAGACCAGCAAAGCCGCCCGATGTGCCGACAAATCCCGATAGGAGTCTTACGTATCTCATTCTCAGGGCACACCGGATAAGCGAAGCGTACATGTACCAACGTAACCCAAGTTGCCAAGGGACGGTCCTGCACGGTGCTCTAGTTTGGACCAACACTCAGAGGAGCACTGGCCCGGGGGTTTAAAATAAATATGACCCTTGAGTCTGCAGAACCCAAGGGAAAAAGGCTTAGGTGGCAAATGGTAAAACCAAGGTTGGGCCTTGCTGGAGGAGTTTTATTCAAAGCGAACTGTCAAGGGGGTCCCATAAATCACCCAACCGCGTAAGGAACACAAAATGATGGAACATAACACCGGTATGACTGAAACTAGGGCGGCAAGAGTGGAACAAAACACCAGGCATAAGGCCGAGCCTTCCACCCTTTACCAAGTATATAGATGCATTAATTAAATAAGATATATTGTGATATCCCAACATATTCATGTTCCAACATGGAGCAATCTTCAACTTCACCTGCAACTAACAACGCTATAAGAGGGGCTAAGCAAAAGTGGTAACATAGCCAAACAACAGTTTGCTAGGAAAGGTGGGTTAGAGGCTTGACATGGCAATGTGGGAGGCATGATATAGCAAGTGGTAGGTAGCGCGGCATAGCAATAGATCAAATAACTAGCAAGCAAAGATAGAAGTGATTTCGAGGGTATGGTCATCTTGCCTGAGATCCCGCTAGGAAGAAGAATGAGTCCATGAAGACAAACGGACGTAGTCAAACGAATCCTCACAATCGCAATGTAACCGGAACTATTAAGGAAAAGCGCAACCGGAAAGAAGCAAACAACATGGTAAACAACCAAGCATAATCATGGCATGATGCACAATCAAGTATGATGCATGTCCAGTTTAATGAGGCATGGCATGGCAAAGTGCATAAACAATACTACAAATTAAGTGGAGCTCAAATATGCAACGAAGTTGCGTATTGAAGAAAACACCACATCAATGATTTAGTTCTCTCTCGTTTATGTACCCAACAATATTAAATGTTGATTAACATAGCAAGAGGTGAAGCATAATTAAACTAACTATTTAGGCAAGTTTAAATGAGGCCGGAGCAACAAATAACAATTCCGGAAAATCCTCATATGCATATTTCGAATTTGCTACTGTTCTGCCCTAAACACAATTTTAATATTGTTAAACAGCAAAATGAAGTGCAAAATGTTAATCTACGCATTTTTCTACCCCATTTACATATAAAGTTTATTAAATTTGGAGATACGGTTATTTAGTTATGAAATAAATCATTTTAACATGGCATTTATGCAAAATTAAACAAACAACAAGTTTAAACATTTTAAACATGGATGAAACTTGCATATTATTAATTTACACAAAATTCTAAGCATTTTTCATATATAAAGTTTTTACATATGATGCATGGTTATTCAGTTATTGTATTCATGAACAACAAGGGTTTTTCTGCAAAACTGCAGAACCCTGGATAAAAGCTAAATTCCTAGAACTGGGAAAAAAACATGATACAGGCCGAAACTGGCTGGCCCAACAAAGGCACTGGTAGAGGAGCTGGAGGGCTGCTCACCCAAGGCCTCGGGCGAGGCGAGGAGAGGAGAGCTGGGCTGGGCCGCGGCTTGGAGTGGGCGGTCATCCTACAGCTGGAGTTAACTTGGCCTTTCGAGTCGAGAAAGGCTCGATGCAGAAGAGTCATCGCTCGTCTCCCTCGCTCAAACAGAGGGAGGCGGCGCTGGGGACTTGCGGCGGGAAAGACAGGTGTGGGAAGCGGCAGGTCGGCGGGGTGGCGAGCGGATCCCGGCGGTGCCTCGCCGAACAGAGGCCGATGGAGGCGGATCCGGCGACGGCTTGCGGTTGGTGCGGCCATGGCAACAGAGGGCAAGCTTTGTCCTTTTCCTGATAGAGAAGAAAACGAACAGGAAAGGGAGGGAGATTAGAGGAGGAAGGAGGGAGCAACGGAAGAAAAGAAAGAGCAAATGGAAGGGCAACACTCATCTGCTGGCTCCGGCGAGCTGCAGCTTGCTCGGGGTGGAGCAGGGGCGCTTGCGCGACTGTGGTTGGAGGGAGACAGAGAAGCCCGGCCTCGGCGGCGCGACGGACAGATGAGGACGGCGGGGTTCAGACCGGAACTCGCAGGTGGTGCTCGGGGAAGGAGCACGGCGTGCAGGAGCTCCTCTTCTCCGGATCGAACATGGGAGAGAAGGCAGCGGGGCGCTGGTTGCTCGAGTAGGAGGTGACCATGGATCAGGAGGAGTGGAGGGATGCGGGATATTGGGTGGATCGAGGGGAGGAGGTGGTTGGCCAGTTTGGGAAAATGAGGGAGGTGGTGGATCGGCTGCTGGATCGGGATGGATCCCGAGGAAGAGAGAAGGCAGGTAGGTTGCGGCGGGCAGGAGGATGGATGGGACATCTCCCTAGATTTTAGGGTTTTATCTGGTTATATAGCAGGTGAATTTGGTTAGGGGTCCAAATAAAAATACGGACATATTTTAGGGATGTTTGGGGATGATCTAGATCCAGTGGTGATGACTGAGCGGATCGGGTTCGGGTAAGTTTCGGACACGGGCGAGGGGTCGATGCACTGTGCAAATAGGGGTTAGGCGAACGAGGTCAAGTGTGAAGCGAAAAACCGATGGGACTCAGAACGGTCAACGAAGACAGGGGACACGACAACTATGGGCGGAAGCAAGTTTTATGAAATCATGACGGCAACAGTGTGCCGATGTAATGCAAATGATGACATGATGAATGCAACAAAAAAATAAATAACACAGCCGACATGCAAAACATGGAAGGCGTCTGCAGTGTCGGTCTTGGGGTGTTACACTACCATTGTTAGCTTCGAACTAAGAACTACATTCTAAGAGCTGAAAAGAAAGCACAGTAACCAAGTTACGATCTATTTTCTGGTTGAGATCAAAAAGTTGAGTAGATATGAAGTACCACCTCTCTTGCAGCAGCGTGTAGGCATCGGGGTGCGATGGCTGGCGGTGGCGTTGAAGCAGATCTATGACGGTAGACGGGTGCATCAGGGGATAAGTCCCGTTGCGGTGGAAAAGAAGGTCATGTGAGTGGCCCTGACAAAGAGGATGACGTCGCCGATGAAGCGAGAGGACGCGATGCAAGGCTCCTGGTCCGTCATCGTGGATGTCGGATTTCGGGTTCCGGCAGACCCTTGAGGTTCGAACACTGGGGTGCGCGCGGAGATCCAACCTTCCACCGTCTCGCATCTCACCGAATCGCTGGGACCTAAACTACTAAACGGAACAGCACAAGAGACATGAGATTTATCTTTGGTTCGGGCCACCATTGTGGTGTAATACCCTACTCCGGTGTGTGGTGTGGTGGATTGCCTCTTGGGCTGATGAGGAACAATACAAGGAAGAACAGCCTCATGAGGGTCTGCATTCTTGGCGGGTGCGATGAACTGCTAGGTGGTGTTGATCGCTCTAACTCTGGCTTCTTGATGAGGGTTGGATCTTCTCCTCTCTCTCTAGCTGCCTCTACCACTGTGGGTGGCTAGTCCTATTTATAAGGCGAAGGCCACAGGCCTCTTCCCAAATATTGAGCGGGAAGGGCGCCAACAATTAGCCATTTTGAAGGGGAACAATGGTACACTTATCCCGACTAAAGTTGGTCCTCGCCGCCAAAGGATCTGGTGATGACGCTTTGCTTGGGCTCCATGATGACTCCTTCCGGCCGTTGGGCTGGTCTTGGTCTTGTTGCACCGAAACGGATGCCTTTGCTTGATGCTCTCGCTGCGCTTGCTCCCTTTGCACCAAAGAGGAAAGGAGGACCTTCTTGGGCGCGCCCATGGCGCCCTTGGTCATCATGGCTTGCGTCATGGGCACCTCGCGAGGTACCCTGCCTTGAATTCTCCGCCTCCTCATGAGCCAGCCTGACGAGGCCGTGCCTGAGGAAGCTCCTTGTCGTCCGCCCATGAGGCTGGCCCCTCGCGAGGGTCTTGAGCTTGTGTTGATGAAGATGGGCCGTCTTTGGGCCTCCTTGAGCCACGCCCGCAGGCAGTGCGAGCAAGTCACAGGGACCCTGTTCCCGGAATGCACGCCGATAGCCCAGGCCTGGCGCGCGAACTTGGCCGAGCAGAGAGGCGAAAGGGCAAGTCTGGCTTGCATCGAGCCCTAACAGCCTCTTGACCTTGGGCGCCGTGTGGCGGTTCATTGGACGCGTGCGTACTGCTTCCCCACGATGCCTCGGTAACCACCCAGATTCGACAAGTCCTCGTATGCGGAGTCGGTCATGATTACAGGTGATCGTGGAGGCCGACGGTTGGCCTTCGCCGACTATAAGTACGGAACGACGAGCGCCCTTCCAGTCTATCCTTCTGCTTCTCCTCCTCCTCGTTTCGTCTGGTTGCCATGGCTTCGATCCGCCGGTTCTCCACGGAAGAGAAGGGAAAGGCTCCTCAAGAGGATCCTGACCTGCCCCCCAAAGAAGCGGCTTGCCCACCGGTGTCGAGCAAGAGCGCCGCCAGAGGTGCCCGTGCCTGATGCGGCGGCCGCCACCAGGGTTCCCTCTTCCCTTATGCAGCGTACATTGGCGGCTCTGAAGGAGGCGACGCGGGCGCCACGAAGCGGCGCCGCCCGGCAACGCCGACGGGTCACGAAGGTGTCGTCTTCCCCACAGAGTCCACGCCGAGGCTCTGCCGAGTTCGTGCTTCACGCCGCCACGCCTCCTAAATCTTGGATTCGTCTTCCTTCTTTCTTCGCCTCCGTCGTCCGGCAGGGGGAACCCCTGGGACTCTGGCTGCAGCACACCGGCTGCGGCACCCTCGCGACCGGGGCAGAGGTCGCGGTAGTTGCCCCGGGCGAGGTCTTCATGACTCGAGGCTGGGGCGAGGTCGCCCGGGTCTGCAGGACGAGGGGCGCCCTCACGATCCACCTGGGTACGATGGTGCTTCGGTGGTGTCCTTCAAGGTCTTCGACGCGGAGGGTCGTCGACTGGAGTGCTGCCCCTGGAGATGTGGTCGGGATCCTGCTGCGGTGAGACAGAGGCCGGCCGACCACTCCCTAGGCAGCTCCTCAGGCGACAGGAGCGCCGGAGGATCCAGCGACCCCGCCGAGCTCCTCGCGACTCTGAAGACGAGCGACGACAGCTACGAGCCCCCGAGCCTGCGCCGTTCCCGGAGCAGGGCGGGCTCGTCAGGCCGTCGCCACCCCTGATCTGGATGTGGTTGGCGCCGGTGCCGAACAGCCCAGTGTTGATGATGGCATCAGCCGCGATGCCCCCTATAGTTAGGATTCCTTAGGATGCGCGCCTTTTGTTCCTGCGAGGAGCCGAGAATGTACCCCGCGGGGGCTTGTAAGATGTCTGTAGCTTCGTTTGTCAATATAACCCTTTTATGAGGCGGCGAGATGCTCACTCCGTTCTAGCTCGATTTCCTCCTTTCAGTCCTCACGAGGGCTCGATGCTCTGCCGACAGGTCTCAGTCCCAAGGCGGCTTCAGCCGTCGCAGGTATGCCAGGTCGCGATGCCGTGGTCAAGGCCGGGAGGTGAGCGGCCCGAGGTCCGGTAAGAGCCCCTGAGTCGCGATGCTCAGGGGGTCCCCCTTGGCGCTCAAGCAGCCATCATTCGGTGATAAAGGAGAGCGACGTTGCTAACACGGGGTTGCATTGAGTGTGGGGATGGTCTTGCGGCAACTAGTGTGTCCGGGGGGTGACTTATCTCGAGGGTCAGGACAATGATTCCTGGTGCGGCGCTAGATCCGTGCATAGGCCGGCGAGAGATTGCGTGGTGAGGTCGTTTCGTGCTCCTTGGAGGGACCCTGCAGGTTCACCACAGAAGGAACAAGAGCTCGCCGTGGCGATCGTTAGTACTACCATTAGTTGCTTGGGAGAGGCGCGAGAGGCCTCGCAAGGTGTGTTGGGGCACCCGTGAGCCAACCTTGGACTCACGGAGCCCTAGCTCAAAGGCGGGTTGCGCCTGCTCTGGGCCTTATCTTCGAGTGTGTTCCTGAAAATTTGGCCAGATGCCCGTGCTCTACATCTTCGGGTCCCGGCTCTCGGGCTGGTCTCAGCCGTCGCTAGCAAGCCAGGTCACGATGCCATGGACAAGACCAGAGGGTGAGGGCCGGAGAGCTGATAGGAGCCCTGAGTCGCGATGCTCAGGCACCCCCCCTTTGACGTGCAAGCTGGGTTAGACGAAGAAACTCTACGTCCTCGGGACCCGGCTCTCGGGCTGGTCTCAGCCGTCGCTGGCAAGCCAGGTCGCGATGCCATGGACAAGACCAGAGGGTGAGGTCCGGAGAGCTGGTAGGAGCCCTGAGTCGCGATTCTCAGGCACCCCCCCCCCCTTAAACGCGCAAGCTGGGTCAGATGCAGCAACTCTACGTCCTCTGGACCCGGCTCTCGGGCTGGTCTCAGCCGTCGCTGGCAAGCCAGGTCGCGATGCCATGGACAAGACCAGAGGGTGAGGGCCGGAGAGCCGGTAGGAGCCCTGAGTCACGATGCTCAGGCACCCCCCCTTTAACGCGCAAGCTAGGTTAGATGACGCAACTCTACGTCCTCGGGTCCCGGCTCTCGGGTTGGTCTCAGCCGTCGCTGGCAAGCCAGGTCGCGATGCCATGGACAAGACCAGAGGGTGAGGGCCAGAGAGCCGGTAGGAGGCCTGAGTCGCGATGCTCAGTCACCCCCCCTTTAACGTGCAAGATTCCGTCACCCAGGAAAAGGCACGAAATAACAAGCATGATGGAGCGAGAGCGTAACCCTAAGGAAAACGTAAGAAGGATACATGCCGCTGGGACAGGCCCGAGCGGCTTGGGGATGATGCAGCCCGAGGGGCGCCCCCAACAGGATAGGCTAATGACATGAAATAAAAGGGATACATGCAGGGGGGCGGACCCACGCGGCCCGGGAATAATGCGCCCTGAAGGCGCTCCCGAGAATAAAACATAAAGATGTCACCTGGTGATGTTGAGGATGAAGGGGTGTTGGTGTAGCAGACTCGGTGGGCTGCGGGAGCCGATCCTCACGAGCCCCCAGGCCCGGGGGCCTCGGGAGGCTCCGGAGGCGCTGGCGGCTCCTCGGGGGCCATCTCCATCTCTGCCAGGGTTGTGGTGTGCCTGACCTCTCGAGCCTCCAGGATGGACCAAATGAGATGCTGGTGCGCAGCAGCCGCGTTTGGCAGGCCGTGAGGCATGCACACGTAGCTGTGGGGCGGGCCCTCGCAGCGTCCCACTCGCGAGGGCCAGAGGCGCTCTTGAGATGTGGCTCGGTTGGGCCCTAGTATGTCGATGCAGACGCGCAGCCCACAATCCTCGCCTGGATGGGGGGCCACAGCGGGTAGGCGGCGGCGGCCCCTCATGAACCTTGACTCCTGTAGCTCCTGAATGGCCTTGCTGACGAACTCCTGAGGGTTTGGCCCTCCTTGCCTTGCTCCTGCTTGCGGGAAACGTGCTTCGAAGCATGCCTCCACGTGGTGCCCAAGTGCCTCCCTCGTGACCTTGGCGAGGTAGGCGACCCTCCAGGGGAGAGCCCCCGAGCCCGGCCTAAGGAGGGCGCTGGGCACGCTTTCCTATGCGATGGAAGGAGGCTCCCCCTGGCCGGGCGCGGGCCCTGAGGGGCCTGTCTCTTGAGGAGCCGGGCCGGTCGATGTCTTCTTCTTCTTGGGTTTGGCCTCGGGAGGCCTCCTGCTGCTGTGGTTTGGGTCTTCTAGCGATGCGGCCTGGAAGGCTCGCTCCAGGGAGCACACTGCGTCTCTCTCTTCACAAGGCACCGTGATGACCCCGCCGCTTCCTGGCATCTTGAGGACGTTGTTGCCGTGGTGGGTTCTGACCATGAATTTGGCGATGCCGGGTACCCGAGGATGGCGTTGTATGGCGGCGAATGTGGGCGACGTCAAGTCGATGAGCTCGATCTGCGGTAGTTGTCGCGAGCCCCAAAGGTGACAGGAAGGCGGACCTGCCCGATCGGGACCGTGGAGCCGTCGGTGACTCCGGAGAAAGGCTTGGTTGGCTGAAAGTCGATCAGTAAGGCACTTGAAGATTGTTGAATGTTTCCACAGACAGGACGTTGAGTCCTGCCCCGCCGTCGATGAGGGTCTTGGTGACCAGCACGTTGCTGATGATTGGGGAACAAAGCATCGGGAGAACTCCGGCTGTGGCCGCGTACTTGAGCTGATCCGCTGAACTGAACGTGATGGCGCACGCCGACCACTTGAGAGGGCGCACGACCTTGAGCTTGGGGAGGACTGCATTCACTTCGCGGGCGAACTGCTTGAAGATGCGCTGAGAGGCTGGGGCTTGAGCTCCGCCCAGGATGCAGGCGATCGCACGCGGTTCCTGAAGCCCTCAGCCCCCTCGTCTTGATGACGGTCCTCATTTCTCCTTGGCTGCGGCGGCAGTGGAGGGAGGCCTGCGTTCCCCTGCGGGCGATCCTCGCGAGGCTGATCCCTCCAGCCTCCCTCGCGACGCGGGTCTTGCCAACGGTCCTCGCGAGGTTGGTCGCGCCACCCTTGGCGTGGGCAGCGGTCTTCCCAGTGTCCTGCATTCCTTCCTCCTCCTCAGCCGAAGCCCCGGTCGTTGCGCTCGGGGCGTCTGCCGACCGTTCCTTCGCGTACGACCCGGAGCTCTTGGCATTCATTGGTGTTGTGGGTATGGAGGTCGTGGTACACGCAGTACCGACTGCCTTTGGAGGACTCGGGCTGATTGCGTGGCGAGGTCGTTTCGTGCTCCTTGGAGGGACCCTGCAGGTTCACCACAGAAGGAACAAGAGCTCGCCGTGGCGATCGTTAGTACTACCATTAGTTGCTTGGGAGAGGCGCGAGAGGCCTCGCAAGGTGTGTTGGGGCACCCGTGAGCCAGCACTGGACTCACGGAGCCCTAGCTCAAGGCGGGTTGCGCCTGGCTCTGGGCCTTATCTTCGAGTGTGTTCCTGAAAATTTGGCCAGATGCCCGTGCTCTACATCTTCGGGTCCCGGCTCTCGGGCTGGTCTCAGCCGTCGCTAGCAAGCCAGGTCACGATGCCATGGACAAGACCAGAGGGTGAGGGCGGAGAGCGGTAGGAGCCACGAGTCGCGATGCTCGTGCACCCCCCTTTAACGTGCAAGCTGGGTTAGATGATGGCCGAAACTCTACGTCCTCGGGACCCGGCTCTCGGGCTGGTCTCGGTCGGCCAGCAAGCCAGGTCGCGATGCCATGGACAAGACCAGAGGGTGAGGTCCGGAGAGCCGGTAGGAGCCACTGAGTCGCGATGCTCGGGCACCCCCTTTAACGCCGCAAGCTGGGTCGAGATCTGACAACTCTCGTCCTCGGGACCCGGCTCTCGGGCTGGTCTCGGCCGTCGGGCAAGCCGTGTCGCGATGCCATGGACAAGACCAGAGGGTGAGGGCGGAGAGCGGTAGGAGCCCTGATTCACAATGCTCGGGCACCCCCCTTTAACGCTGCATAAGTCGGGTTAGATGTGAAACTCTCGTCCTCGGGTCCCGGCTCTCGGGCTGGTCTCAGCCGTCGGGCAAGCCAGTCGCGATGCCATGGACAAGACCAGAGGGTGAGGGCGAGAGCCGGTAGGAGGCCTGAGTCGCGATGCTCGTGCACCCCCTTTAACGTGCAAGATTCCGTCACCCGGAAAAGGCACAAAATAACAAGCATGATGGAGCGAGAGCATAACCCTAAGGAAAATGTAAGAAGGATACATGCCGCTGGGACAGGCCCGAGCGGCTTGGGGATGATGCAGCCCGAGGGGCGCCCCCAACAGGATAGGCTAATGACATGAAATAAAAGGGATACAAGCCGCAGGGATGGACCCACGCGGCCTAGGAAATGCGGCCCTGAAGGCGCTCCCAGCCGAGAATAAAACTTAAAGATGTCACCTGGTGATGTTGAGGACGAAGGGGTGTTGGTGTAGCAGACTCGGTGGGCTGCGGGAGCCGATCCTCACGAGCCCCGGGCCCGGGCCTCGGGAGGCTCCGGAGGCGCCTGGCGGCTCCTCGGGGCCATCTCCATCTCTGCCAGGGCTGTGGTGTGCCTGACCTCTAGAGCCTCCAGGATGGACCAAATGAGATGCTGGTGCGCAGCAGCCGCGTTTGGCAGGCCGTGAGGCATGCCCACGTAGCTGTGGGGCGGGCCCTCGCAACGTCCCACTCGCGAGGGCCAGAGGCGCTCTTGAGATGTGGCTCAGTTGAGCCCTGGTATGTCGATGCAGACGCGCAGCCCACAATCCTCGCCTGGATGGGGGGCCACAGCGGGTAGGCGGCGGCCGCCCCTCATGACCCTTGACTCCTGTAGCTCCTGAATGGCCTTGCTGAAGAACTCCTGAGGGTTCGGCCCTCCTTGCCTTGCTCCTGCTTGCGGGAAACGTGCTTTGAAGCACGCCTCCACGTGGTGCCTAAGCGCCTCCCTCGTAACCTTGGCGAGGTAGGCGGCCCTCCAGGAGAGCCCCGAGCCCGGCTGAGGAGGGCGCTGGCGGCGCTTCGTGTCACGATGGAAGGAGGCTCCCCCTGGCCGGGCGCGGGCCCTGAGGGGCCTGTCTCTTGAGGAGCCGGGCCGGTCGATGTCTTCTTCTTCTTGGGTTTGGTCTTGGGAGGCCTCCTGCTGCTGTGGTCTAGGTCTTCTAGCGATGCGGCCTGGAAGGCTCGCTCCAGGGAGCACACAGCCTCGTGAGGGTCTGTTCTTGGCGGGTGCGATGAACTGCTAGGTGGTGTTCAGTCGCTCTAACTACTGGCTTCTTGATGAGGGTTCGGATCTTCTCCTCTCTCTCTAGCTGCCTCTACCCTGTGGGTGGCTAGTCCTATTTATAGGCGAAGGCCCCGGCCTCTTCCCAAATATTGAGCGGGAAGGGCGCCAACAATTAGCCATTTTGAAGGGAACAGCGGGTACACTTATCCTGACTAAAGTTGGTCCTCGCCGCCAAAGGCTCTAGTGATTCACGCCGCTTGGGCTCCACGATGACTCCTTCCAGCCGTTGGGCTGGTCTTGGTCTTGTTGCACCGAAGCGGATGCCTTTGCTCGATTCTCTCGCTGCGCTTGCTCCCTTTGCACCAAAGAGGAAAGGAGGACATCTGCTGGCTGGCGCTGTTGGCGCCCTTGGTCGTCATGGCTTGCGTCATGGGCACCTCGCGAGGTACCCTGCCTTGAATTCTCCGCCTCCTCATGAGCCAGCTGACGAGGCCGTGCACGAGAAGCTCCTTGTCGTCCGCCCCGCGAGGCTTGGCCCCTCTCGAGGGTCTTGAGCTTGTGTTGATGAAGATGGGCCGTGCTGGGCCTCCTTCAAGCCACGCCGTAGGCCGCAGGCAGGCAAGTCTGGGGACCCCCGTTCCCAGAACGCCGACAGTGGATGAGAAACATCCATCTCTAGCAGTGGACGACACGGTCTTGGTAGGCACTCCGACATGGTGGAGGACGGAAGTGATGGATGCGGTGGAGGACAGCGGCGATGGATGGGGTGGAGGACGGCGGCGATGGATGGGGTGGAGGATGGCGGCGATGGATGGGGTGGTGGACGGAGGAGGCTGGTGTGGGGATGGTGTTCTAGCGCGGACCGTGTATGAATGGGAAAATGGAGGGAGAGGTATGGGGAACCATGTTTTTGGGACAAGCCTATCTGAAATATGGGAAACTTATGAACTTAGCCCCCATTTCAAATTTGGTCGTCTCGTCGGTTGGGGATAGGACGATAATCTCGCATCTCCCCAATATTTGTTCAGAGAGATTTCGGGCGAGGAGAGGGTGTTTTGTAACCCACGGTTGGCGCCCACGGTGTATGAATAGGGCTGACAGGTAGGGCTGTTGTGTCACATCTGAGTGAAGTTACAAACCTGCCCCTATTGAAAATATTTGCCTACATTGATTTCACCCAAGTCGAGTTTGTTTTGCCGCCCACCGTGTATGAGTGGGGAAATGGAGGTCTTTCGGACGAGCTTGAATAAATTTTTTTTTATCGCCCACATTTGGCAACCACTATGTTTGAATGGGTTCAGAGGCGGTCGTGTCACATCTAATTGAAGTTACTAACCTACCCCTATTGAGAGCAGTGGAAATCTGGCCGATGGGTTGTCTGTGTAAGGGGTTGATAGTAATTTCCACCTCCCAAACACTGATTTTAGGCAGCTGACGTGGGAGTGGACATTTTGCCGCTTCTTTCGAATTTTGGGACAAGAAGCATCAACGTTTACCCTGGCAACTAAATTCGAATCAAGTTTTTGTTCTTATACAAATCTTTATAAATCATTCTATGTGTTTTTATATGTCTTCAAAAGCACAACAGAGATGTATTCCACTGTCATATATGAATATGATTCACAGATGCCGATACTCAAATTCAGAAGCTACAATCCATTTTAAGGTGAATTTGAATATTTGAAACCACTATATGTCCAACTCAAGTGTCACACACAGCATGATTTGTACTCCCATTTAGATATGTACACAAGCGATATCTCAAGATCCAAAATACCGAGTCAATCAACCATTAAAGTACAAAACTAACAGACATATAAATACTTATAGAATCAGTCCGTCTAATTAAGCATTGGGGAGCTGATAGGTCAAAAGGAGTGGTGCCAGAGCTCTAAAGTGGCTCTAAATATCCATTTATTTGATTTTCCTGTGTGCTTTTTAGGCGGCTATCTATATTAGCCAGAAAGCACTTACATTTGAGACCGGGCCGAACTTCTAAAAAGCTGCCCACCCGCTTCCATAGAACAATATCGCGACAACGTAGACCTAAGTGGATTTATTGGATCCTGGGGAACCATCACAAGTACGGCCGGCCTATAGAACGAGAATGTAGTGTCGTCCAGCGGAGCTTAGAAGAAGGTGACTCGGAGCCTAAGGAAGGTGACTCGCACAGACAGTTGACTCCTTTTCAATAGAAAGGAATAGCCAAACCTACCCAGTTGGCTGGTCAATCTCAGTGATCTTATGGGCCGGCAAAGCGGAGACGGACGACCATGGTCCGGACCTTACCAGCACCATAGGTTTACTAATCAATGAAGCCCCTCAACCTACTATATTTTCTTACAAACTCAACCAAGCCTAACCAAACCCCATGCTCACAACATGTTCTTCATATTGATTGAGTTGGAGGGCGTCAGAGACTACCACAAAATCCTTCCATAGTCACCCCTATGACCTTCGTCACCAAAGCGTCACGACAGTTTCCAAGACCCCTCATATAATATCTAGTGGGGATCAGTCCGAGCACGTAGGAATGCCGACCACTACATAAGCCACGTCTGGCTGAGGCGAGCAGGAAGCGTGGGAGAGTATTTTGAAGTACAAGAATGTTGGGGTGGGACGCTAGTACTTAAACCAGGGTTGCTTCGTAGCGCTAATCTTCCGTTTTTCAGTAGTTAGTTGTAGCGCGCCTTTCCTCCTTCTCTCATTTCAGAAAGATTTGGAAGTATTTTCTTATGATGACCTGGTCAAGAGAGTACAAAACCTTGGTGTAAAAGATTGAGTGGGATGGTTATAGTTAGGGGCGAACCAAGTGCTTGCGCGATGAAGCGCATCAATCAGAATGGAGACAAGGAAAGGAATCAAGGCCCGGCCCGGTAGCGATGCCTCTCACGCGGATGGGAGTTACTTTTCTTTATCACTGTAAGCGTTATGAAATGGACCTGCATTCCCCCTTGCTTTTCTTTTGCGACTACGCTTAAAAGAAACATAGTAGTCTTTCAAGCCATTAGAAAACTCATTAAGTGCTCTATTGAGTGAATACCTGTTGAGAAGATTAGGTCATACATTTCCAGCTAATTAGAATACAACCATGAAGGTGGGGTTCGAATGCCATACAACTATTTATTCTGGTAAGTAGGATTGGAATGTAGTCCCTTTTATTGGATCCGCCGCTCCGCTAAGTTAAATTCAAAGTAGGTGTGGGTCTAGGTAGAGGAAGTCATAAATCAAGTATCAAGTATTGTTATAAATATCGTATATAGTAGTTGCCAAACTCACAAGCATCACACACTTCGATCTACTTTATTGAATAACTTAGCTAGATAGAACCGGCACAAGCTTTTAAATGAAAGAAGCAATAATGGCATAATTTCCGTCTCAAGACCTCTTGAAGCTACAACCAATGCAGCACCTCCTTGATCAACATACCACACATCCCATTATGCCTTGCTCCACTCGCAGTATAAAGAGAGACTAGAACCTATAGGGGAGCCCTCGGCAGAGTCCCTATCGTTGTTGCAACAATTACACACAGAGTTCCAAAATTTCACATTTGTGAGAAGAAAGGGTATGTGTGTTTGAAAGGAGTGGTGCAAGAACGTATTCTGAGCCTCAGTCAACACAACTTGTTTCACCTTTTCCGAACATCATTCTTATTAGGACCCTGCATTATATAAACCACTCGTAGATATATACCTGCACTACAAAAAAAAGACACATCCGTGACATTTTGGGTCGAACGAAATTTTTTGCTGTCATACTTATGACACTTCTATGACGATAATTGTGACAAAACCCGGTATCATCATAGATGTGGTGGGGTCCTACTTCTATGACAAAAAATCATGACAGCAAATGGGCTTTTCATCCTGGGCGAGCCGGAGACGCAGCTGCATGACATTCTTTGGGCCGTCCATGACGGAAAAAACCGTGGTAGAAGCGAGGGCGAGGAAAATATCGGGGTGTTC
Source organism: Aegilops bicornis (assembly GCA_021605145.1). NCBI lineage: Eukaryota > Viridiplantae > Streptophyta > Magnoliopsida > Poales > Poaceae > Aegilops > Aegilops bicornis. The sequence continues at coordinate 294,077,541 of CM038674.1, forward strand.
CAAGTTACGGTGGGTGGTCGGGGCCGAGCGATGCGTGTTTCTCTCGTACACGCATGCGTGTGGGTGCGAGGCGTTGGGCTCTAACTGAACCCGAACGAGGCGTTGGGCTCTAACTGAACCCGAGTGATTGCACTGCAGGCTACACGTTACTGAACCCGAGTGATCGATCGATGGCTGTTAACTGAACCCGATCGAGCGATTCCTTCGCCATTTCGCTAATCAAGCCGATCGATGCTACCTCTGGATGAACAGTGAGCATTGCTGGGGGGTTTGGATGAATAGTTCCCGGTGGGGGTGGATGAACAGGACCCCGTGGTGTTGCCTCCGGATGAACAGGACCCCGATCGATCGAGCCGGTTGGGGCTAGATTAACAGGACCCCGTGGAGGGCTGGATGAATAGGATCACCCCGTGGAGGGCTGGATGAACAGTGGACGGTGGAGTGCTGGATGAATAGTAGCCCCTGGAGGGGTGGTTGAACAGGAGCCCGTGGAGAGGGCTGGTTGAGCAGTAGCTGGTGGAGTAGCGCGCGGTGGAGGCTGGATGAACAGGAGCCCGTGGATGTACAGTCGCGAGGGGAGGCTGTAGGAGGTCGACAGTGGATGAACAGTAGCCCGTGGAGGCTGGAGGGGGTCGACGGTGGAGATGAACAGTATGCCATGGAGTCCCGTTTTGCGGTACGCCACACCCCTCCCGATGAACAGGACCCCCGTTTTGACCGTAGCGCTCGAACACAAGTCTGTTTCCTCCGTTTTGCGGTACGCCACACCCTTCCCAATCAACACGACCCCTGTTTCGACTGTTGGAGGTCTGTTTCCTCTGTTTTGCGGTACACCAGACCCCTCTCGATAAACAGGATCCCGTTTCGTCCATGGTCAGTCGAACACAAGGCCGTTTCCTCGGTTCAGCGGTACGCCAGGCCTCGTTTCCATCGGCTGTTCCGTCCAAGCCCTCCTGATGAACACGACGAGGCATTCCATTCCGACGCAACCGGTTGGCTCCCCATGAACACGACGACGACGCTGTTTCTCCGTTCTGACCCAGCCATGTACACGAGCCCTGGCCGTACGTATGTGCGAGTAGGCGTTCGAGACCGTATCCGTATGCACGTACGTGGTCGTGTTTTCTTTCTTGCGCATTGGCCGCTGTACGTACGTCTACAGGCTACGTGTGCGCCTCTACTACGACACGTGCGTGCATCTACATCGACTAGTATGTATGTACACGTTCTCGACCAGAATGACAACGCTACGTATGCTTCGACCAGGTGGGTTCCGACTGTCAGGCACTTCCTTGCCTGCGAAGATGTAGCTGGTGGGTCCCAGCAGTCAAGGGGGCGAATCGTTTTTTTGCCCGGACGCACTTCCTTGCGTGCGAGATGTAGCTGGTGGGTCCCTGCAGTCAGGGGGAAACGATTTTTTCGCGTAATACGGTGGCCCGTCCAGTGGGTCCGTGCTGTCAGGTGAACGAATAATTATTTTGCGCGTAATAAGGAGGCACTTCCTTGCTCCACCATGGACCCAGCTGTCAGCCTCTCCACGTACAGTACTCTTCCGATGGAAGTCGTTCCTTGACCACGTTGACCACGCTGCACCGAGAGCACCAGGGCGGTGGACGACGGCGAGACCTAGGAAGGGGACTACGCGGAGCCGGGGAAGATGCGGCAGTGGAAGCCCGCCAGGAGAGGAGTACGAGTGATGTAGGGTGGAACCCTAGACGGCTGATCTTTCACAAAAGGAGCGGATCCCAACTAAGGACACGAAGAACATGAGGGGAAAACGAGGGAAATCACAAGTGGAAAAACGAGAGAATCACTCAACCAACAAGAATAGATCACACGTGCGCTAGATCGATGAACACAAAGGTGAGATACAAGATCCAAGTCCAACAAAGGACGATACAAAGGTCTTGATGGGGGCCACCCAAGAGGGGGTCTTGAATCCAAGGTGATCTTCTCCGTAGAGGGGCCGGTCTCTCTCGTGGAGTAGATCCGTAATGGATGAGCAATGCTCTTTCTCACATATGAGCTAAACCAATTCTAACGCTAGAAAGAGGAAGGGTATGGAGTATATATAGTCTAGGGGGGCAAAGAGGTACATGGGCCTCGGCCCTTTACTGTGCGCATACAGGCGGAGCCGGATGTCCGGCCGTCGGGCCGGATGTCCGGGCCTTCAGGAGGAGCCGGATGTCCGGGCTGGGGGCCAGATGTCCGGGCTATTGGCGATAGCTTTTGTAGGTTCTGGTGCATGGCGCCGGATGTCCGGGATTCTGGCCAGATTTCCGGGCTCGGACCGGATGTCCGGGCTGGACGCCTGATGTCTGGGCCCTGTAGACTTGGGTGGCTGGGCTGCTGCTGATGTGGACGCTCCACGGGCCGGATGTCCGGGGCCTTGGCTGGATGTATGGGGCCTGGGAGGTGAACTTGCCTTCTTGTGTTGGTTCTCTTCATCCATGGACTTGGCGACTTGTCCGTCTTCATGTACATATCCGGGAGGGTCCTCTTGACACCTAATCATGCATAACATATTGGACTTAGGTAGTAGCCATGTCTCGAGTGGATCATACGTGATATCACTAAGGGGAGAAGTCACCTCGTTCTCGAGAGCTCTAGCTCGTGATCATGTCATGGGTCCTCTTGGCTCTTGATGAGACGATGGTAGGTCCACGGGGATGACCGTAGCATGCTCCGCATCATCTCCCCTCCCTTGGGAAAGATCCGACCTCGGATCAAAATCCTCATCTCCATGGTACGAGGAGAGATCTTTGATGTTGAAGATGTCGCTCACGGAGTACTTGTCGCGTGGGATGTCGATCTTGTATGCGTTGTTGTTGTAGCATGCAAGCACCTTGAATGGTCCATCGGCTCATGGTAGAAGTTTGGACTTGCATTCGTTGGGGAAACAGTCCTTGCGAAGGTGTAGCCACACAAGATCTCCAACATTGAATATCACGGGTTGCTTTTTGACATTGATCTTGGTCGCGAGTCGTTGTACTTGGCGCTCGATGGTGTTCCTTGTATCTTCATGCATCTTCTTGAGGAAGTTGACTCGGGCACTCGTGTCCATGTTTGTGCGCTCTTGTAGCGGTAGAGGTAGAATGTCCAATGGTGACAATGGGTTGAAGCCATAGACGACCTCGAAGGGGGACTTGCCGGTAGTCGAATGTCTTGCACGATTGTAGGCGTACTCGGAGATACGTAGGCACTCCTCCCACTCCTTGATGTTCTTCTTTATCAACACGCGTAGTAGAGTGGAGAGCGTGTAGTTCGGTACCTCCGTTTGGCCATCGGTTTGTCGATGGTATGCCGAAGAGAAGAAAAGCTTGATTCCGAGCTTGGTGCACAAGGTCTTCCAAAAGTAACTCAAGAACTTGATGTCGTAGTCCAAGACAATTGTCTTTGGCACTCCATGAAGTCGCAAGATTTCTCTACAAAACAATTTTGCAACATGTGGAGCATCGTCTATCTTGTTGCAAGGAATGAAATGTGCCATTTTGGAGAATTGGTCCACAACAACAAAAACGGAATCCTTGCCATTTCTAGTTCTAGGCAAACCAATCACAAATCCATGCTAATATCTTCCCATGGTTGATATGGAATTGGAAGTGGCATGTAAAGTCCATGAGATTGGGCTTTAGACTTAGCTTTGTGACATGTAGAGCATCGGTTGGTGAAGCGGTTGACGTCGCGAAACATCTTAGGCCAAAAGTAGTTCTTGGAGAGCGTGGCGAATGTCTTTTCGCGTCCAAAATGTCCCATTAGTCCTCCTCCATGAGATTCTTGCAAAAGTAACAAACAAAGGGAAGACTCGGGGATGAAAAGTTTGTTAGCTCTCATAAGATAACCATCTTTGATGTAATAGCATTCCCAAGAAGTATGAGTCAAACACTTGGCATAAGGAATAGCAAATGTAGGATCATGCTCATACAAGTCTTTTATGTGCTCAAAACCAATGACATTCAATTCAAGTTGAGTAACAAGCATGCATATACGGGAAAGCGCATCCGCCATAATATTTTCCTTACCTTTAATATACTTGATGACATAAGGAAAAGACTCAATAAACTCACTCCATTTAGCATGACGCTTGTTCAACTTAGTTTGACCCTTAAGGTATTTAAGCGTTTCATGGTCGGTATGGATGACGAACTCACGAGGGCGGAGGTAATGTTCCCATTCACGCAAAACTCGCACTAAAGCATATAGCTCTTTGTCATAGATGGGATAATTTAGTTGCGCTCCGGAGAGTTTCTCACTAAAATAAGCAATTGGGCGTTTCTCTTGTGTTAACACACCTCCTATGCCATTACCACTAGCATCACAATGTATCTCAAAAGGTTTGTCAAATTTGGGTAAAGCAAGCACGGGAGCATGAGTAAGCAAATTCTTAAGCTCATTGGAAGTGATGTCTTGGGATGTTCCCCAAACAAACGGTGCATTTATCTTACTCAAAGCATGCAAAGGTGAAGCAATGGTGCTAAAATCCTTCACAAATATACGGTAGAAACCGGCTAAACCAAGAAAACTACGTACTTGTTGCAAATTGGTTGGTTGGGTCCAAGTTTTAATAGCATTGATCTTAGATTCATCAACATGAAAAACCTTAGAAGATACTACAAAACCTAAGAAAACAAGCTTATCAACACCAAATAGGCATTTTTCGATATTAACATAAAGTTGCTCTTTTCGAAGAGTTTGTAGCATGGTGCGAAGGTGGGTGACATGCTCGTTGAGAGATTTGCTAAACACAAGGATATCATCGAAGTAGACAACAATAAATTCACCAATGTAAGGGCGAAACACATAATGCATAAGACGCATGAAAGTACCGGGTGCTTCCGATAAACCCATAGGCATGACTAACCACTCATCTAGACCAAACTTTGTTTTGAAAGCGGTTTTCCATTCATCACCCTCTTGTATGCGCATTTGATAGTAACCACTTTTAAGATCAATTTTGGAAAAGATAGTGGCACCGCTAAGTTCATCAAGCATATCATCAAGGCATGGAATGGGGTACCCATATCGAACGGTGATAGAATTGATAGTCTACAATCGGAACACATGCGAAAGCTACTCTGTCGTTTTGGCACAAGAATGACCGGTACGGCACAAGGACTCAAACTTTCACGCACATGTCCATGGTCTATGAGATGCTTTACTTGCCCTTGTATTTCTTTGGTTTCTTCGGGGTTGACGCGGTATGGGGCCTTGTTTGGAAGTGTCGCTCCGGGGATGAGGTCAATTCGGTGTTCAATGCCTCGTTGTGGAGGTAAACCTGGAGGTAGCTCATCGGGGAAAACATCTTGGAATTCCTGCAATAGAGAAGATAATTCTAAAGGTAGATCGCGAGAGGTGTTAGTTTTTGGTGCCTCATCCTTGCACAATAGGACATAGTGTAGGACACTTGATGGGTTCTCACACACTTCTCTCATCTCACGTTTGGTGGAAAATAAAAATAAGTTTTTCTTGTCGCTCATCGTGGAGGCACTCAATTTTGGCTTGTGGCGCTCACTCTCTTTTTGGTGGTTCGCTCTCTCACTATTCTCTCCATGATGGGTGGCTTGTTTGTCGGCGAGCACTTGGCTTGGAGACATAGGTCATAGCACAAACTCCTTCCCTTTCATCTTGAAGCTATAGTGGTTTGTACGCCCATTGTGGATGACACCTCGCTCAAATTGCCATGGTTGTCCAAGAAGAAGGTGGTACACAGTCATCGGAAGGACATCACACTCCAAAGTGTCTTCATAAGCTCCGATCTTGAAAGAGACTTGTACTCTATGCTCGACTTGGATGGTGCCGGTGTCGCTCAGCCATTGAACCTTGTATGGGTGCGGGTGCTTCATCTTGACCAACTGGAGTTTGGAGCATAGTTCTTCACTTGCTAAGTTATGGCAATTCCCTCCATTGATGATGACCTTGACGGACCTTCCATTGATGCCGACCTTTGTGTGGAAGATATGGCATCTTTGGTCTTCGTTTTGTTGATGTTGAAGAGTCAAGACCTTGGAGACAACAAGAGCGGGGCTTGAATCTTCGTAAAAAAAGATGTGATCATCTTCTTCTTCATTGTTCACTTGCCGGTGCATGGCCACTTGCTCAAGGGCTTGCATTTCTCCTTCACTCATTGAGTCATAGGTTCTGTCATCATTGAGGATCATGGTGCGCTTGTTTGTGCACTCGAAGGACTTGTGGCCTCGGCCGCCGCAATTGAAGCATTTGAAGGAAATCGTCTTTATGGTCTCATCGGTTGGAGTAGATGAAGATGAAGCTTTCGGCATGAAGTTTCTTAAAGTAGGAGGATGACTTGAGCTTGTCGAAGTCTTCTTGTAAGTTGACTTGTCGCCGTTGCTTGTAGATGGCTTGGTTGAGGTAGAAGGTGTTGGAGTCGTCGAAGCTTGATTGTTGGAGAAGCCATAGGACTTGGATGAGAACTTGGCATACTTGAAGTCGTCTTGCACTTGGCATTTTGCTTTGGTTGCTTGGTGCACTAGCTCGATGAGGTTTGAGTATGGTTGGAAGTCGGCAATCTTCTTGATAGGGTGATTGAGTCCATTCAAGAAATGTGCCATAGTTTGCTCATCATCTTCTTTGACATTGGCTCGTATCATGGAAATCTCCATTTCCTTGTAGTACTCTTCAACGCTCTTGGTTCCTTTCTTGAGGAGTTAGAGTTTCTTGAAAAGGTCGCGATTGTAGTAGTTTGGCACAAATCATGCTCTCATGACATCCTTCATTTGTGCCCAAGTAGTGATGGGTGGTTCACCTCTTGCCACTCGGCGCTCAATGACTTGTTCCCACCAAAGGAGGACATAATCTTGGAATTCAAGGGATGCCATTGCGATCTTCTTCTCTTCTTCGTAGTTGTGCAAGCGGAAAATTTTGTCAACCTTCAATGCCCATGAGATGTACTCTTCGGCGTCATTTCTTCCGGTGAACTTTGGCATGGTGAACTTTAGCTTGTCATATTGTTGCTCTTGATTGTGTTGGGGTCGGGGATGATGACGCCCATGTCGTTGAGGATTGACAATCGCATGTTGCTCTTGGCGAGGAGGGTTGTCTTCCTCATGTTGCTCTTGGCGAGGAGGGTTGTCGACCTCATGTTGCTCTTGGCGAGGAGGGGGTCCATTGTCTCCGTGCTCTCGATGGACTTGATGTTCTTGTCTAGCTTGAGGAGGAACTTGCCGAGCTTGTTGGGGAGCTTTGTCTATGCACACGTGCTTGATAAATCCTTTCTTGGGCTTCGTCGCGAAGTGCTTCTTGATGTAGATGAGCATGTCGGCCTCGGTTGGCTACGGCTCGAATTGAACCTCGAAGGGCACGTTGTGCCTCAAGTGCTTGAACTTCTCGTAGTTGTTGTTCTTGGCATAGTGCCTCGACGTCTTGTGCATCTTGATGTTGTCGCACTCGCTCCTCTTGTTCTTGTTGTCATTGGCGTTGCCGTTCTTGTGCTTGTGTGAATGCAGCTTGGGCTTGACGTTGTCGATGCTCTTGAGAATCGGTGTCGTGTAGAGGATTGCGGTTTGCTTGACGGTGTTGACGCGCGGCACAACGAAGAGTGTTTGATGTTGGTGTACTTGAACTGGAGATAGTGTCGTCGGAGTGTCGACTTGAGCGGCTCCGTCTTGAAGAGGACGAAGTTGTAAAAGAGCGGTTGACCATCATGGTTCGGGTATCTTCTTTGAGGGAACTCATTGATGTGTCGAAGTAGTCTCTTTTACGTTGCTCGGATTGTCGTAGGTCGGTGGCGAGATTGTCGATGCGGTCGCCCAAAGCAAGTTGTTCTTGATGCAAAGCTCGGTGTGCGCCAAATAGTTGCGTTTTGGTGACGTAGGATGACATGTCGTCGTCTTGCTCCAATAAGAGTGGGTTGGTAGAAGTACTTGGCCTATCCATCATTCCAAACAAAGATATGTGAGTGGGAGAAAAAGAAGACCCAATACCAAATGTACCTTGACCGATGTTGAAGATGGATCAAGGATCACTCCAATGTGTAACAAGGAAATAGCACAATTGGTACCAATTCTTGTCGGTTTCTCACACCTACACAAGTAAAAGCTTATGGTGGAGCTTGGTTAGGATGGTGGCATAAAATTTGATGCAATTGTATGTGAGACTCAATAATGTTGGAAAAGATTCGCAAATTTCCAAATGCAACAAGTAGACCAATAGCAAGATATGGTACACGGAAACACACACGCAAATAGATGTGGGGTTGTGCAACCAAGGGTGAGCCAAAATGTGGAATCCACCAAGATGCACTTGTTGCACAACACTAGAGAGACGCTAGCACGATTGCACAATAGGTGGATACGAACTTGTGCACAACCTACTAAGCAAAAATGCAACGACTTCTATCCCAAGTATGCTATATGTATGGTATACCGATGGTATGATCCAAGATGATCGAGTATGACAATCTTAATGTTGTATGATGCTATGGTTCTTGATTATAAGCTCTTTGCTTATCTTTCCTCTTTTGCTTAAGAGCTTGTTTGGATCTTTGTTGTTTGAGCTCTTTTCTCATGCAATGCTTCACGAACCACGATAGCAATTGTGTATGCGATGACAACTTTTTGACACAAGAGATGATTCCAAGATATGCAGCACGATGTTATGGTATGGATGCTATGGAAAGTATGATCACTAATGTGCACAAGTCACGTTGCCGGCAATACTCAAAGGCTAGTCTCGATGGGTAAGTGACGCAAAAGTAAGGCTATGGGGTTATCAATGCAAATGCAAGAGAGTATGATGATATCACGATACCAAGATGATATCAAGGTGAAGGTGATACCAAAGTGATGTAGCCGTTCATAGTAGTTCTTGGCGAAGATGAGCGGTGGGGATGTTGATGCCGAACCGTACCTAGATAGCCGAAACACAATAGGACACGAAAACCACAACTCAAATTCTCAAAGCAAAATGGGTGAAAATTGTCGGAGTTGGTAGCGGGAAAGGCTATGTTGGTGCTATGCAGAAGTGGTGGTGGTATGTGGAAGTGTATGTGGGCACCGGTACAAAATTTGGCAAGAGGTAGGCGGGAAACGGGGTGGAGGATGGAAGTGATGCTGTCAGGGGCCGGATGTCCTTGATGGCCGGATGTCCAGGTCTGGCCGGATGTCCCGGCTGTCGGGCCGGATGTCCGGGCTCGGGATCCGTGGATGAACTCGAAGAACATCGCGTGGAGAGGGCAAATCCGAGGCAAAATTTGGAAGATTTTGTGGAAAAGATGAGGAAAAGCTAGATCTACCTGCAATACACGAAATCCGCGGATCAAATTCAACAAAACTACATCACACCAACAAATCACGAAAAAAATTGGGGCTATTTTTGTGGGGCTATTTTCGGATTAGGACGAAAAACAACAAAATCAAGCTAGAAAACAAAGAGAGGGGGCTCCGAAATCATGATCAACGTGGCTCATGATAAGAAGATGATGTAGGGTGGAACCCTAGACGGCTGATCTTTCACGAAAGGAGCGGATCCCAACTAAGGACACGAAGAACACGAGGGGAAAACGAGGGAAATCACAAGAGGAAACACGAGAGAATCACTCAACCAACGAGAATAGATAACACATGCGCTAGATCGATAAACACAAAAGGTGAGATACAAGATCCAAGTCCAACAAAGGACGATACAAAGGTAACCGGTTCTTCTCCGTAAGGAGGTCTTGATGGGGGCCACCCAAGAGGGGGTCTTGAATCCATGGTGATCTTCTCCGTAGAGGGGCCGCAGTCTCTCTCGTGGAGTAGATCCGTAATGGATGAGCAATGCTCTATCTCACATATGAGCTAAACCAATGCTAACCCTAGAAAGAGGAAGGGGATGGAGTATATATAGTCTAGGGGGCGAAGAGGTACATGGGCCTCGGCCCTTCTTTGTCTTGTGCAGACAAAGTGAGCCGGATATCTGCCGAGCAGATGCCGGGCCTTCAGGAGGAGCCGGATGTCCGGGCCGGGGGCCGGATGTCCTGGCTGTTGGCGATAGCTTCTGTAGGTTCTGGTGCATGGTGCCGGATGTCCGGGCTTCTGGCCGGATTTCCGGGCTCGGGCCGGATGTCCGGGATGGACGCCAGATTTCCGGGCCCTATAGACTTGGGCGGCTGGGCTGCTGCTGATGTGGACGCTTCAGGAGCCGGATGTCCGGGGCTTTGGCTGGATGTCCGGGGCCTGGGAGGTGAACTTGCCTTCTTCCGTTGGTTCTCTTCATCCATGGACTTGGCGACTTGTCCATCTTCATGTACATCTCCGGGAGGGTCCTCTTGACACCTAATCATGCACAGCCTATCGGACTTAGGTAGTAGCCATGTCTCGAGTGGATCATACGTGATATCACTAAGGAGAGAAGTCACCTCGTTCTCGAGAGCTCTAGGTCGTGCTCGTGTCATGGGTCCTCTTGGCTCTTGATGAGACGATGTTAGGTCCATGGGGATGACTGTAGGATGCTCCGCATCAACGAGGGTTCACTGGTTCGGCTGCGGTGTGAGGCTTCCGTCGCCGCAGGGCCTGGCCAGTGGTGGGAATAGTAGGGGCAGTGAGGCCTCCGCAGCAATACAGCCGGCCACGAGATGCAGGAGCATGCGGCACGACCGGCACTGCTTTGGGCGGCTGGAGCAAGAAGACCAGAGGTTGAAGAAGCACTACGGCCGTTGGATGGACATCATACGGTCACTGGAGGTAGAATCGTTCATATTGACTAAGTTGACAAAGCATTCCGTCCCCGTCAACTTAGTAGGCCCACAAGTCAGCCTCCCACCAAGGTGGGTCCCAACTAGCATAGGGAGTATTTTTTTTATGCGTAATAAGGGGGCACTTCCGGTAGGTCCATGCTGACAGTGGGGTGAATGTTTTTTCACGAAATACGGTGGCCCGTCTGGAGGGTCCCAGCAGTCAGGGGGGAAACGTTTTTTCGCCAAATATGGTTGCCCGTCCGGTGGGTCCCTACTGTCAGGTGGAGGAATAATTATGTTCCGCATAATAAGGAGGCACTTCCTTGCGGCTGTTGTGGACTCAGATGTCAGCTTCTCCATGTACAGTACTCTTCTGATGGAAGTCGTTCCTTGACCACGTTGACGACGCCGCGCCAAGAGCACCAGGGCGGTGGACGACGACGAGCGGCGAGGCATAGGAAGGGGACGAAGCGGAGCCGGGGAAGATGCGGCAGTGGAAGCCCACGTGGAGAGGAGTACGAGGGTTCACTGGTTCGGATGTGGTGTGAGGCTGCCGTCGCCACAGAATAACAGGGGGTGTGGGTGAGGGGAGGGATGGCCTGGCCAGTGGTGGAAGTAGTAGGGGGCGGTGAGGCCTCCGCTGAAGCACAGCCGGCCACGGGAGGCAGGAGCAGGCGGCACGACCGGCGCTGCTTTGGGCGACTGGAGCAAGCAGACCAGAGGTTGAAGAAGCACTACGGCCGTTGGATGGACATCGTACGGTCACTACAGCTAGAATCGTTCATATTGACTAAGTTGACAAAGCCCTTGGTACGCGTCAACTTAGTAGGCCCACAGATCAGCTTCCGAAACGGTGCACCCCAGATGTCAGGGGGAGGAATCATTTTTTGGGCGGGTGAAGCTAGAATATCCGAGATTGAAGAAGAAGCACGGCATCCATTGGATGGACATCCAACGGGCACTGCTGCTAGAACCATGTGTTGACTATAATAAGTTGGCAAAGCCTTGCATACGCGTCAACTTCTTTTTTTAGGGGATGCGTCAACTTAGTAGGCCCACAAGTGTGTGGGAGAGAACTTATAGCCCATTTGCTATTTGTAAGAATGTACAGCCCAGTTTTGAATTCTAATGGAATTTAATACAGCCCATTTACACTTTGTTAAAAGTACAACCCATTTTCTAGCTAGGACAACGATTAATAATTTTAACGAACCGTTCAAGACAAAATTCAATAAAATTTCCCACATTTTGATGGGATCCGAAATATTTTTATCCCAAAATTTCTAGTTAGATTAAATATAAATTTGTATTACGTAAAAATCTAACGAAACATTGCGCGCGCAACAATTAAAAATTAAGATTTTCAAAATCCATAAATAATATTTTATAAACTAATTTCGTGCTTGGTGCATTTTTTATAGTTAGTGCCCAATTTTACTAATTACATCCCATTTATTATTTTTTAAAGCCCATTTTCGTGTTAGGCCTAATGCATCCCTCCTAGGAAAGATTTGCAGCCCAGCAGGGCAGAGAATAACAAGTTGACCTTGCCTGGGTATTCCTCAAAAAAAACGTATAGCTGGCCTAGCCATTTTCATCTTGAAAAAAATTAATATCTGGGCTGGATATCTGTCCTGGGATAGATGGGCCATAGCCCGCCCAGTTAATACCCTGCTCTCCTCTGAACAACAATGAAAGCATCGCCAAGAAAAACTCTGCAGTGCTCACGCCTAAAAAACACAAATACTGCTCGAGCTACTTGGTCCCAGCTGTCGGACGCACCTTGTGCAATTCTCTCGTTTATTGACTACATAGGTTGAAAATGGTGTGGGACCGTGATGTCAGGAAACCAGGAGGAAGCAAAAAAATATAGTTGTACATAATAAGGAGGCACTTATGCGTCACGTACGTCTATGGCCCTAGTGGGTCCCTACTGTCAACCAGTCAAAATAAAGTCATCTCCTGAATCCTCATGTTCATTGACCATGTTAACAATGCTCGGCGCCACGGCAAGCGCAACAACTCGAATGACGACAAAGAGGGCCTCGCGGCCCCTACGGATGGTCTGATTCAGCGCTCGCTGCTCATTCAGGAAGCCAGGATCATCAGACACATATGAGCAACTTTGAGAGACTGAGACAACATGAAACGGTAAGGCCGTGCTTGGGAGCTCTGGTTTATTTCACACCTGTATTAAGATACAAGTGTAATTTACTCGTCATCGGAAACAACACGTAAAATACAGGCTTAATGAAACTGAGGCCCCGAGGTCTGGAAGTAAAACCGGCGGGTTACGCGTGTAATCTGAGAGACCGCTGTATATTTTACTAGTCGAAATCGACCAACCAAGCGCTGCGCACGAGACCATCTTCTTTTATTTACAAGCGTCTGTTTGACAAGCGGTTTTGGTTGGAAAACGACGATCCAATCACGGCCTAAGATGATGAGTTGGTCGGAAGATCATATGTTTTGGCGTCTAACCAACCCGACTTGTCGTATAGGCTATGAATGAAACATAAGACGATGAACTTCTTAAGCACGGAAACAACAGAAGAGGATGATCTTCCTAACAGGCAAATCACTGGCATTAGATCGACATGTAAAACAATACGAAGCATTATTCTCAGGAGGCACAGTGAACAGCTCGTGATGCTGCATGCCACAACATTCCAAGCTCAACTTTGCAATCAAACACAAGGCCTGGCATTACATAGACAATATTCAGAACAAACTCTCAAAATATCTTACATAAGTCAACATTCATGTGACTATGCATCTCAGCAGATTAAATATTTACTTCTGAACTGAAGACAGGAGTAGGAAAAAATGATCGACGTTGCTCACAGCAATGGGCGTCCCACTCAAAAATATCAAATGCGTGTCTTCTGGCTAACATCAATCAGCAAAAATTGACAAGGTTTTCCAATTCCATCAAAATATGTAATGCCTATGATTGTGGAACGAGCAGGGTTTGTCATTAGTTTGTCATCTGATAGTCCGGTGGCTCAAGGTGATGATGAATGATTAGAGAACCATTCGATGTATTATGCATGATGAAGTATTATTATGGAGGACACGTGGATGGACAAGAATGCCTAAGAACCTTCTTTAGCTATCTATGCTTTTCTCGTCTCAAACTCTGTTCATGCTACTTCACAAAATTTGATCAAGTCAGATTCGAACCACTGTGTGAGGAGCACTCGGAGTCCCCGATTCGTCATAGACTTAAACTTCCAAAACTTCTTTGTGATTTTCGGTCTGACCGATTCCTCCATTTCGGTCTTACCGAGATCACTTAGTCGATCTATGTTTTCAATCTCGGTGCAACCGATTTGAACTCTTCAGTCACACCGAGTTGCAATAACGATTACCTTGTTTTGCATCTCGGTGCCACCGAAGTTGTTCCACTCGGTCACACCGGCTGTGGTCGGGCTATATATAGTCACGGGCAAAAATTTGGAAATTTCTCCAAACCTCTTCGCCAGCGCAATAGCTCGCTTCTGCCTCCGTGGTCTCTCGGATCGTCTCCTCGTGACCACCACCCCGTCGCCTGGTGTCACTTGCGTCAGCGGAAATCAACCCCGCCGTTGCCGCCGTAGCGAGTCTCCGCCGAACTAGGGTATGGACTCGATCACTGTGCTTTCCTCATCCGATTCTCAGCACATTGTGTTCTTATTGATTCTAGCCACGATTGAAACACTCCTATCCAGTCAATGTAATCCGTAGAATGGTTTTGATTCAAAAATTTAGGGTTAGGTTTCCGCCGAAACCATCTCGGACCCACCGAGTTGAAAAACTCGGTCCCACCGATTTGGCTTATGCCATTGCACTAGTGAGACTCGGTCTGACCGAGAATTGCTAATCGGTGAGATCGATTTTAGGACTTTGTGAAACCCTAGCAGTCTCGGTGCCACCGAACTGTGACTTGGTCCAACGGAGTTCATCAGTTTAGGTTCCAAAACTGCTTCGGTATCACCGAGTTTGAAAATCGGTTGATCCGAAATGCTTTCTGTGGAAAACTAAAACTGAATTTTTGAGTCATTCTTTTGCAAAAATCTCTGCATTTTGTGATGCTCATCCTCTCTACCTCATCTATAACTCTTCACAGGGTCAGCAGTCAGCATGTCAGACCAGAGTGACAGTCAAAATAGGTCAGAGGAACAGGTGAACATGAGTGAGGGCACTAGTCCCTCCAGCTCTTCAGATGAAGGCAGCAGGAGCACCCCAAGCAATCTGCCTAAAGCTGCCACCAGACAAAGGAAGAATAAAACCTCAGATTCATAAAATGAGGATTATAGGGCGAAGAGGAAGAAGCAACCTCCAAGAAGGTTGTGCTCAAAAGGAGTATGGCTCAGACATAGCTCAAAGCACGGACTCAATAAGAAGGTTCCTGCCAAGAGGACACCAATGCCAAAAGCCGAGCATCAACTCAAATTCCTTAAAAGCCAGATCCCAAAGAGCCAAAGAATCAAGGGAAGAAAAGGAAAGAGAGGGTCAAGAAGACCACAAATGAGTTATTGGGAAGCCTTCCGTGATGGAAGAGGAAGAAGAGATAGCTGCACCAAGACCAAAGGCACCCAAGCTTATGGGTGATGCTATAAGATCGTGGGCTGCCACATCTAAGCCCAAGGAAGCACCCAAACCTGCCCCCAAGGCCAAGTATGCACCAAAGAGGAATACCGAGAGTATTCCAACATCGAGAAGAACAAGGCCCCAGTGCCTGAGGTTGCTGAAGAAGAAGATGAAGAAGGACAAGTTCTGAGGAAGCTCAAGCCAAAGATACCAGACCATAGTGATGCCCATCCTGTGGCTGAGGATATGAAGAGCAGAAGATACAATGGGTTGAGACTATGGAGGATGACAGATCCATATGCCTCAAGGAGAAGAACAGCTGTGGACTACAGACTCCACACCAAGGAACGACAGGACTTTTATGAGACTGTTCTGCTGGATAAGAAGCCCATAGTGTGTGACATGAGGTGGGTCGACTGGACCTACATGAAGGAAAATGTAGAGCACTATCCTGGAGTGCAAGACAGTTTTGTTGCTGTTGGAGTTGCAGACTTTGTTGGGAAAAAGCTCACCAACTGGAACGATGAACTTATCATGCAGTTCTACTCCACAGCACACTTTTATCCAGATGGAAGGATAGTGTGGATGTCTGAAGGTACAAGGTACCAGTCAACTGTTGAGGAGCGGGCAAAGCTGATAAATGCGCCAAAGGAGAACGAAGATGACCTGGATGTATATGCAAAGAAGAAAATGGGACACAATACCATGACACACATGTACAAGGAGATCCCAGACGAAGCCCTAGAGACTTTCTCTTTTGGATCAGTACACTTTCTTCTGTCTGGGCTGCCTATCATCAATACCATCTTAAGGCATACCCTACTGCCAAAGTCTGGTGACCACAACATGATCAGAGGGCATGCAATCAACATGTTGCATTTGTTTGATGTGCCACAGAAATTAAAAGTCATGAGCCTTATGGTTTAAACCATTAAGAGGACTGCAATGATCGTAAAAGGAGTTGTGGATATGCCCTCGAGATCCGTGGAGTTGATTAACTCAAAGATGGGCACATGCAAATATCTATTGGATAAGGAACATTTTCCAATTTATCCAGACTTTGAGGACAATGAGGTTGTCATGAATGAGAATGATCCATCGTCAGTTCAAGCACAAGAGAAGAAGGAGAAGGCAAGGAAGGAGAAGGCTGCCAGGATGCCAACTCAAGAGGAGGCATCTGAGTATTTCTTGAAGAACAAACAAGAGCAGCTCGGATACTTAATAGCATCAACCACGAGGATTGAGAAGGGATTGGCCACCCTCACTCAAAATCAGGAGAGCTTGGAGAGAATCATAGAACAAAAGTTCTATAACTTAGATGTGAAAGTAACTGAGATTCAGTCGCAGTGGAGGAACTACAAGATGATATGCAGGAGAGGAAGGGCAAAACAACAACCGATGCATTTGCCAGAGTGCCTAGAGCCCAGAGGTCATCTGCTGTGCCAGTTCCTGACACAAGAGCAACTTCATCTGCACTAGCTACAGCCTCAGTGCCACCAGCTCCAGCATCTACATCAGCTCCAGCTCCATCTACTTCAACTGAAGCTTTCATCCTCGGCGTTATTCGGACTCCACCACCTAAACATCAAGCCTAGCACTATGCATTTTCTATGAACTTTTTGCTAACTTGTTGCCAAAGGGGAGAAAAATGTATAGATCATAGGCTTCGAGAGAGAGAGAGAGAGTGTGTTGCTTTTATTCTCTCTTGATTTGGTGGTTTTTCAAACTTGTTTGCTTTTGGTTGCTTGATATACTATGTTTGTGAGACATTGATGATCATGTGTTTGATCATAAGCTACACTTATGCATGTTTGATGATATTATCTTATCTATCCTATGTGATCATTCACTATGCTTGGTGATGAGTGCATGTATTCATTTCGTATCATTTTGAGCGCTCCACCAAGATGTATGTGACATGGAAGAGTAACCCATGAGCCTAATTCCTTGTGCATTTGCAGTCCAAAGAAAATCATAATCTATGCACAAATTTAGGGGGAGCTCTTGCTTATCACATACTTCTCAAAGCAATGATTTTTTTTCTTATTATCATTTGTCGAAGCTTTGATCTATATGTTGTCATCAATTAACAAAAAGGGGGAGATTGAAAGTGCAACTATCCCTAGGTGGTTTTGGTAATTCATAACAATATATAGCTCATTGAGCTAATGCCATTCCAAGATGAACATTTCAGGAAAGCTCAATGAATGGCATGGCATGGATGATGAAAGTGGATCCCTCAAAATGCTGATGACAAAGGATTGGCTCAAGCTCAAAAGATCAAGACTCTTCATTTTATATTTTAGTGATTCAAGATCACATTGAGTCTATAGGAAAAGCCAATACTATCAAGGAGGGATGAGGTGTTTCTTAATGAGCCTCTTGCTTCATGTGCTTAGTGATATGCTCCAAAACCCTCAGCTACTTTCTCAAATCCACATATGACCTAAACCTAAAGCCAAAATCGGTCTCACCGATTCTTCCAATCCGGCGCCACCGATTCCATATGTCATAGCCATCGCCACAAACCCTAGGCAAATCGGTTCTACCGATAGGGATCTCGGTCTCACCGAGATGGGATTGTAATCTCTGTTTCCTTTTCGTAACTTTTCGGTCTCATGAAGAGCGAATCAGTCCCACCGAGATTGCAATGTAAACACTCTGTTTCCTTTTGTAACATTTCGGTCTCACCGAAAAGAGCAAATCGGTCCCACCGAAGTTTACTGACCAACTCTCTGGTTAGCTAATTACCAAAATCGGTCTCACCGAGTTTGTGTAATCGGTCTCACCGAGATTACGTTATGCCCTAACCCTAACCATATCGGTCCTACCGAGATGCATGTCAGTCCCACCGAAAAGCCTAACTGTCACTAGGTTTACTAAACTCGGTTTGAGCGAGTTTTACGATTCGGTCCCACCGAGATTGGTAAATTGTGTGTAACGGTTAGATTTTGTGTGGAGGCCATATATACCCCTCCACCTCCTCTTCATTCGTGGAGAGAGCCATCAGACTAAACCTACACTTCCAACTTACCATTTCTGCGAGAGAACTACCTACTCATGTGTTGAGGCCAAGATATTCCATTCTTACCATATGAATCTTGATCTCTAGCCTTCCCCAAGTTGCTTTCCACTCAAATCTTCTTTCCACCAGATTCAAATCCTATGACAGAGAGTTGAGTGTTGGGGAGACTATCATTTGAAGCACAAGAGCAAGGAGTTCATCATCAACACACCATTTATTACTTCTTGGAGAGTGGTGTCTCCTAGATTGGCTAGGTGTCACTTGGGAGCCTCCGAGCAAGATTGTGGAGTTGAACCAAGGAGTTTGTAAGGGCAAGGAGATCGCCTACTTCGTGAAGATCTACCGCTAGTGAGGCAAGTCCTTCATGGGCGACGGCCATGGTGGGATAGACAAGGTTGCTACTTTGTGGACCCTTCGTGGGTGGAGCCCTCCGTGGACTCAAGAACTGCTACCCTTCGTGGGTTGAAGTCTCCATCAACGTGGAGGTACGATAGCACCACCTATCGGAACCACGCCAAAAACATCTCTGTCTCCAATAGCGTTTGAATCCTCCAAACCCTTCCCTTTACTTTCTTGCAAGTTGCATGCTTTAATTTCCGCTGCCAATATACTCTTTGCATGCTTGCTTGAATTGTGTGTGATGATTGCTTGACTTGTCCTAAGATAGCTAAAATCTGCCAAACTCTAAAACTGGGAAAAGGCTAAGTTTTTAATTGGTCAAGTAGTCTAATCACCCCCCTCTAGACATACTTTAAGGTCCTACACGTACGTTCATCCGTACGTTCGTTTTAACGAACAATTTTCGTCGTTTAGCCGCAGACAGCGAACGTTCATTCGTTAGCCTGTTCGTCAGTTTTTCTTTTTCTTGTATTTTCCGCGATTATTATTTATCGCGATTTCTGATCAGATTTTCGTTCTACTATAACTTTTCGCTCGTTTATCGGAATCAGGCGATTCAAGCGCCTAGAGTTTCGTCTTGAAACCCTCTTTTCGATTAATCAACTCAAACAAGTTTTGCTTCTGTAAAATTTGACTTAGGTCCAGATTAGTAAACGAAGCTTGTTTCTTTCGCCGTTTGATTTTCGTTGCTTCGTTTGATTTGATTCTATTTGCAAACCGGAGTTCTTAAGTTGAACTTTCTGGTTAGATCTTTTATTTGAGTTTTGCCCGTGCATTATATGAGTACTTATTGTATGCTTGTTTGTTTGCGATAGAGTACCCGGAGTGCGCCGCTTGCTACTTTGAATCGCTAGGTTTCACGGATCATCAGCAAGGCAAGTAACACTTTGATCATACCTCTTTACTACCCAGTTTTTATGCATTAAATCAATCCTCAAACATTGCATGATTAGGATCTAATTAAATTGTGGATTTTGGGGAAGTAGATGAGGTAGTACCTATTACCTGTTTCATTATCCAACCCTTGGGAGTTACTTCTACGTTTGCTTATGCCATGCTATGTTATTAGACGTGGATTGGGTGAGTGTATCCATGACAGATGTGATATTGTTAATTAATGGTTTATTTAAGGTGCCAACTTTAATACACATCTGGGTGGATTGAGGTACCTGGGTATTCCAGGATTGCCTGTTTTTCTTTATGGACCGCCACCCAGGCTCAAAGGGATCATGAGATTATTCATGCTAGAAACTTCAGTGTGCAGCCACAAGCTATTATGGGCTCTAGCATAGTTGATTAAGTCGTGTGAACTCTTACAGTGGTAGACTAGCAGATGTAGGGGATGTAGGTGTACCGGTCTACCCATCGTAAGGTCCTAACGCTTCTGAAAGACTGTGTCTCGGTCATCCGTTTCTCAAACGCCATGTCGTGCGAGAATCCCAAAGGAAAAGTGCGCAAACTTCTGCAGAGTGTATAAACTAATCATGGTTAGCCGTGTCCCCGGTTATGGACATCTTGAGTATCTAGTACTTGGATTATCATGTGAATCTCATCATGTTACTTTAATTAATATTATTGGGTTTTAATGATGATACTTAATTGGGATTGAGAATGCTGTCAACCATTCTCAATGTTTAACAACCACCATGATAGTTAAATAAAATTTATTCCTTTGCAGTAGGGAAAAATTGTCTTTACACAAAAACTGTAACCATAGAGCTTTCCGCCAGCCATATATGCATGTAGTATAGCATTACTCTTCCATATTACTCTCTATGTGTTACATTGCCAGCATATTCCATGTGCTGACCCATTTTCGGGCTGCAACGTTCATGTTGCATACTTTTCAGACGACGAGTAAGGTGCCTTTAGGTCGTGGTTCTATACTCAGTGATGCCGTTGGAGTTGATGGACTCGCTTATCTTCCAAGCCTTCCGCTGTTATCATTTTTAGATGGCCTTAAGCCATATTTATTGTAATAAGTTCTCTTTTGAGACATTCGATGTAATAAGTGTGTGATTGCTACTCTGTTAGAAATCCTGCAAGTACTTTGCATGTCAGCATTACTGATCCAGGGATGACCTTTGAAGCACGTAGATCGGGACTGTTTGAGGTCTGGTCGCTACAAGATGGTATCAGAGCACACGCTGACTGTAGGACACGACCGTTAAGCTAAAGCCCTAGATCACTACTCTTTCTTCTCATTACTGACTCCACATCTTTTCTACTCTTTTAGGATGGCGGATGCAAGGAACAAGTTTACACAACCGGATGATGATACACCCTTTGGACGTCACTTGAAGGAAGTCACTAGATACCTGAACATCAGAGCACCTAGCTTCACCGGGACCTACAACGCCACTTTACCTGAAGAGGAGCGCTGGATGATTCAAGTTCAAGTTCCAGGAAGGACGTTCGTGCCAGTCATGGAGCCCATAGAGTTTTCCTTTGATGCACCAACCTGGAGTCTAGGAAAGAGCATGGCAGCCCACATCACCATGGGACATATTGGAGAAGTTTACCGCAATGATCTCAAGGATACTATATACCAGATTTGTGGGCGTCGAGATGAGCAATGGGAGATGATCAGCACCAGGAAGGATAGATCAATCGCAGCTTTTATCCAGGAGTTAAACCAGCACATCCGACGCCAGAGAACCCGGATGTCTTGTGCAGCATGATGGATCTACAGAAGGCCTTGACCAAGATCACGGAGCTGGAAGTAGAACTCAAAGCTACACGTGAAGATTATATGGAGGAAATCGAAGTTTTAGTGGAGAAGAATGAAGACCTAACCAGGAAGCTAGGAGTTTTCATGGGAGACCCCGCGCCAGGAGGAGAAGACGACGATTCCACTTGCTCGAATAACTATATCATCATCGACAACACCGACTCGGACCGAGACGACAGCGATGATGACTATGATGATGAAGCTGGAGCGAATATCATGGAGTCTTCATCGGAGCAGGTTTTCTAGTTGACCACCATAATAGTAGTGGTATTTCCCCATGTATCTAGTTTAGTCCGAGTACTTTTGTAACGATAGATAGACCGTTGTGTGCCTTTGTTTGAATTGAATGAAGTGATTTTGTTTGCATTTGTCTCATGTGCATATGGGTAGTGTTTTCTCTCTAGACCTCATTCTATTCTATATTCTCATCTTCTCTAAAACCCTTAGATGCCTCCGAGACACGGCACCGGATTTGTTTTCCCACCGGAGATCACTCAGTTGATTCAGCAGAAGAATGTCTTGATGCAAGCACTAGTACAGAACCAAGGCAACAACAACAACCCACCACCACCACCACCTGTTGACCATTTGACCCGTTTCTTGAGGTTGAATCCGCCGATGTTTTCTAGTAGCACCGAGCCGATTGTTGCAGATGATTGGCTCCGCAAGATTGGAAGGGAGTTGACCACTACAGGATGCACAGATGCGGAGAGAGTGCATTTTGCCGCACATCAGCTTGATGGACCCGCAGCATCATGGTGGGAGAATTACACAGCCACACACCCTATTGACACTGTCACATGGGACCAGTTTCAGCAAGCTTTCCATACTGCCCATGTTTCTGCAGGAGCTATGGCCATGAAGAAGCGTGAGTTTCGCAACTTACGCCAAGGAGGACGCACTGTAGGACAGTATGTGGAGGACTTTAGTAAGTTAGCACGTTATGCCCCAGATGACGTTGCTACAGATGCAGCTAAGAAGGAGAAATTTCTGGAAGGACTAAATGATGAGCTAAGCATGCAGTTGATGGTAGCAACTTTCAACAACTACCAGGTGTTGGTAGATCGTGCTCTTATGATTGAAGGGAAGCAATAACATATTGAAAACCGCAAGAGGAAGTATGGACAAGGGAAGTACAATTCTGGAGCTCAGCAGAAGCTACGCTTTACCCTGAAACCGGGAGGAAATTTTCAGCATACCCATGGAGGAGGGAATTTGCATAATCATAATGGCTCCAAGAATGGTAACGGGAATGAAGGAAGCAACGGACAAAACCGTACCAACCCGTCAACCCCAAGCAAGAGAGACCTGAGTCAAGTCACTTGCTTTAAGTGTCAGAAGACTGGACATTATGCCAATGAATGTCCTGAAGTCTAGAAGGGAAATGGCAATGGAAGCTCTGGGAAGAAGCCGAACCCTTTCAACCGGAGACAGGTGAACCACGTTAATGTGGAGGAGGTTGAAGCCCAGCCAGATGCAGTAATAGGTAAGTTTTTGGTTAAGTCATTTACTGCAATCGTTCTTTTTAATGTTGGTGCATCGCATTCATACATATCAAGGGGATTTGTGGATAAGTATAAACTGCCCACTAAGGTTCTTAGAACACCTATGTTAGTAAGCTTACCAGGAGCGGAGTATATGGCTAGTCAAGGATGTTTTCAAGTGCCATTGAGTAAGGTAGGCATGTTTTCCCCTCGGATTTAATTATTTTGGAATCACAAGGTTTGGATGTAATTCTAGGTATGGATTGGCTGTCGATGTATGGAGGAAACATCGATTGCGCCAGTAAGTTGATTTTGCTTACCACCCCAGAAGGAGGAAGAATCAAGTATGTGTCACGGCATGAGCCGAAGAGGACCCAAGTAAATTCCTTATCAGGAGTTGTGCAGGAGGAAGTACCAGTGGTGAAGGATTTCCCTGACGTATTTCCAGAAGAGTTGCCAGGTATGCCACCAGATAGAGACATTGAGTTTTTGATTGAGCTTTTGCCAGGCACATGGCCGATATCTAAGAGATCGTACCAGATGCCCGCACAAGATTTGGAGGAAATTAAGAAGCAGATTAAGGAGTTACTGGATAAAGGTTTTATTCGCCCAAGTTCTTCACCTTGGGGATCGCCAGTACTTCTAGTGGAGAAGAAGGATGGATCATTGAGAATGGTTGTTGATTATCGAGGATTAAATGAAGTAAGAATAAGTACCCTTTGCCGATGATCAATGGTTTGTTTGACCAATTGCAAGGAGCTAAGGTATTTTCCAAGATCGATTTGCGATCAGGATACCATCAGTTAAAGATTCGAGAGCAGGATATACCTAAGACGGCTTTTACCACCAGGTATGGGCTGTATGAGTATACCGTTATGTCATTTGGTCTGACTAACGCACCTGCCTATTTCATGAACATGATGAACAAGGTGTTTATGGAGTTTTTGGATAAGTTCGTCGTGGTGTTCATTGATGATATTTTGGTCTACTCAAAGAATGAAGAAGAGCATAAATAACATTTGCGTTTAGTACTTGAGAAGCTCAGAGAACATCAGTTATACTCCAAGTTCAGCAAATGTGAGTTTTGGTTGAAAGAAGTTGGATTCCTCGGACATGTTATATCCGGAGAAGGAATAGTAGTAGATCCCACCAAGGTTGTCACTGTGACAAACTGGGAAGCACCAATGACAGTTGGAGAGATTCGGAGTTTCCTTGGACTGGCAGGATACTACCAAAGATTCATTGAGAATTTATCGAAGATTGCGAAACCCATGACAGAGTTGTTGAAGAAGGATACCAAGTTCAAATGGACTGAAGAATGTGAGGCTAGTTTCCAGGAGTTAAAGAAACGTTTGGTTACATCAGCAGTGTTGATTCTGCCAAATTAGAGCAAAGATTACGAGGTATATTATGACGCTTCACGTCAAGGACTTGGAGCAGTGCTTATGCATGAGGGGAGAGTTGTTTCGTATGCTTCACGACAGCTTAAGCCCCATTTGTTGAATTATGCCACACATGATTTGGAATTAGCAGCAGTAGGGCATGCATTGAAGACTTGGAGACATTTTCTCATTGGAAAACATTGTGAGGTGTACACGGATCACAACAGTTTGAAGTACATCTTCACGCAGAAGGAGTTGAATCTCAGGCAAAGGAGATGGTTGGAGCTCATCAAGGATTATGATATGAGATTGCATTATCATCCCGGAAAGGCTAACGTAGTAGCAGTATGCGTTAATGCAAGAGCCATGTCAACACACTAATGACCGGAGATTTACCAAAGGAGTTAGCCGAGGATCTTCGAGAGCTATGTTTGGAGATAGTTCCGAGAGGCTATGTAGTAGCATTGGATATTCAGTCTATTTTTATGGATAAGATCAGAGAAGCTCAGAAGACTGACAAGGAGATTGCCTTTATAAAGGAGAAGATGAGCAAGGGAAAAGCTAAAGGATTTCGCGAGGATGAACATGATACCTTATGGTTCCGGAGATCAGAAAGTTGATTTTGCAAGAGGCCCATGATTCGCCGTACTCGATTCACCCAGGAAATACCAAGATGTATTTGGATTTGAAGGACACTTTCTGGTGGACCGGAATGAAGAAGGATATTGCGGAGTATGTAGCAGTTTGTGATGTATGTTAGAGTGAAGGCAGAGCATCAGAAGCCAGCAGAATTGTTACAGCCATTGTCGATACCCGAATGGAAGTGGGACAAAATAGGCATGGATTTTATCACGGGATTGCCCAGGACCCGCTCAGGCTATGACTCAATATGGGTCATAGTTGATCGCTTGACGAAGGTAGCTCATTTCATCCCAGTGAAGACCACTTACGCCAGTGCTAAGTTGGCTAAGATATACGTGACCAGGATCGTATGTCTGCATGGAGTTCCGAGGAGCATTGTATCAGATAGAGGAACCCAGTTTACCTCAAAGTTTTGGAATCAGTTGCACGAAACTTTGGGTACCTGGATAGAGTTCAGTATAGCCTTTCATCCGCAGACAGATGGACAGACCGAGAGAGTCAATCAGATTTTGGAGGATATGCTGAGAGCTTGTGCACTAGATTATGGATCAAGTTGGGATGACAACTTGCCATATGCGGAGTTCTCTTACAACAACAGTTATCACTCTAGTTTGAAGATGGCCCCTTTTCAAGCCTTGTACGAAAGGAGGTGCAGAACACCATTGTCGTGGGATGAAGTTGGAGACGCCAGTTGTTTGGACCAGATTTGATTAAGGAGTCTGAACAGATTCGCGATAGGCTCAAGGTAGCCCAGTCCAGGCAGAAGAGCTATGCAGATTCTAAACGCAAGGAGACAATGTACGAAGTCGAAGATAGAGTCTATCTTCGAGTATCTCCACTTCGAGGAGTTAAGAGCTTTGGAGTTAAGGGGAAATTAGCGCCACGTTTTGTGGGACCATACAAAGTTTTGGAGCATATGGGAGAAGTTGCCTAGAAGTTGGAATTGCCCGAAGGATTGTCAGGAGTTCACGACGTGTTTCACGTTTCCCAGTTGAAGAAGTGCCAAGCAGAGATGGTTGATATACCACTGAGAGAAACAGTGCCGCTGGAAGCAATTCAGTTGGATAGTGGTTTGACCTATGAGGAGAAACCAGTCAAAATTCTCGAATATGCCTGCCAAGTCACCCGCAGCAAGGTTATCAAGTTTTGCAAAGTTCAGTGGAGCCACCACACCGAGGATGAAGCCACCTAGGAGCGAGAGGAAGATCTGCTGAAGGACCACCCTCACCTATTTTCTAGCCAACCCGAATCTCGAGGGCGAGATTCATCTTAAGGGGGGTAGGTTTGTAACATCCCAAATTTTCAATTTGGAATGTTATACATTATCACCATTGCATATCATATTTTATTGCATTTTGGCTTGATCCTAGAAATTTCACTCAACTCAAGGACCCACAGACAGAGTTGGAAATTTCATTATTTTCATATTTGAGTTTTCTCAAATTTTGAAAATAGGATCATTTGATTTTATTTATTTTATATTCAATTATTTCTATAATAAAAATAAGAGAGAGGGAATAAAATGACTTTCCCAAAATAAAGAAGTATTGAGGATTGATAATAAAATCAAATAATTTTTTATTTTGGAGTTTATTGCTATTTTATTTGAATTTAGGAAAAATGCGCGTTTTTTAAAATTACATTTAGGCCCCAAATAAATGTTCATCTTGACCGGCTTGATTTTAGAAGTCGGGGAATATTTATTTCGAGATTTTTGGAGTCCGTTTAGTATTTATTTTATTTGTTTTTCTGCGCGAAAATATTTAAAAAAACGAAACCGACTTTGGGCCGTGTTCGGCCAGGATTCTGTCTGGCCGGGCCTTTATAAGGTGCCGCCCGAGCCCACCCGAGCCTCAGCCCGCCCCGCGCCTAAGCCTAAACCTAGCCCGCCCTTGATGCCGCTGCCATTGCCCGCTTGTATCTCGCCATATCCGCGCCGCTTGCGCCGCCGTCGTGACGCCGCCGCCCGCCGCCACCCTGCCAGACCACGTCACGCCCGCCCGACCCCGTCGGACCCCGCCACCCCCTCACCTGAGGTAGCCACCGCCTGCCGCCGGCGGTTTTCTTCGAGAAAACCGTTCGGTTTTTCGCCGGTTTTTTGTTCGGTTTTAAAAAAAAACCCTAGATCTATTTTTTCGGTGTAGTTTATTTAACGGACGTTCGTCCGTACGTTCGTTTTAACGAACGGTTTTCATCGTTTAGCCGCAGACAGCGAACGTTCGTTCGTTAGCCTGTTCGTCAGTTTTTCTTTTTCTCGGATTTTTCGCGATTATTTCTGATCGCGATTTCTGATCCGATTTTCGTTCTAGTATAACTTTTCGCTCGTTTATCGGAATCAGGCGATTCAAGCACCTAGAGTTTCATCTCAAAACCATGTTTCCTATTAATCAACTCAAACAAGTTTTGCTTCTGTAAAATTTGACTTAGGTCCAGATTAGTAAATGAAGCTTGTTTCTTTTGCCGTTTGATTTTCGTTGCTTCGTTTGATTTGATTCTTTTTGCAAACCGGAGTTCTTAAGTTGAACTTTCTGGTTAGATCTTTTATTTGGCTTTTGCCCGCGCATTAGATGAGTACTCATTGTATACTTGTTTGTTTGCGATTGAGTACCCGGAGTGCGCCGCTTGCAACTTTGAATCGCTAGGTTTCACGGATCATCAGCAAGGCAAGTAACACTTTGATCATACCTCTTTACTACCCAGTTTTTATGCATTAGATCAATCCTCAAACATTGCATGATTAGGATCTAATTAAATTGTGGGTTTTGGGAAAGTAGATGAGGTATTACCTATTACCTGTTTCATTATCAAACTCTTGGGACTTACTTGTACGTTTGCTTATGCCATGCTATACTAGTAGACGTGGATTGGGTGAGTGTATCCATGACAGATGTGAGATTGTTAATTAATGGTTTATTTAAGGTGGCAACTTTAATACACATCTGGGTGGATTGAGGTACCTGGGTATTCCAGGATTGCCTGTTTTTCTTTATGGACCGCCACCCAGGCTCAAAGGGATCATGAGATTATTCATGCTAGAAACTTCCGTGTGCAGCCACAAGCTATTATGGGCTCTAGCATAGTTGATAAATCGTGTGAACTCTTACAGTGGTAGACTAGCAGATGTAGGGGATGTAGGTGTACCGGTCTACCCATCGTAAGGTGCTAACGCTTCTGAAAGACTGTGTCTCGGTTATCCGTTTCTCAAACACCATGTAGTGCGAGAATCCCAACGGAGGAGATTGAGTCTTGTGGGCAAAAGTGCGCAAACCTCTGCAGAGTGTACAAACTAATCATGGTTAGCTGTGTCCCCGGTTATGGACATCTTGAGTATCTAGTACTTGGATTAATATTGTTGGGTTTTAATGATGATAGTTAATTGGGATTGAGAATGCTGTCAACCATTCTCAATGTTTAACAACCACCATGATAGTTAAATAAAATTTATTCCTTTGCAGTAGGGAAAAATTGGCTTTACGCAAAAACTGTAACCATAGAGCTTTCCACCAGCCATATATGCATGTAGTATAGCATTACTCTTTGATATTACTCTCTATGTGTAACATTGCCAGCATATTCCATGTGCTGACCCGTTTTCAGGGTGCAACGTTCATGTTGCAGACTTTTCAGACGACGAGTAAGGTGCCTTTAGGTCGTGGTTCTATACTCAGTGATGCCATTGGAGTGGATGGACTCCCTTATCTTCCAAGCCTTCCGTTGTTATCGTTTTTAGATGGCCTTAAGCCATATTTATTGTAATAAGTTCTCTTTTGAGACATTCGATGTAATAAGTGTGTGATTGCTACTCTGTTATAAATCCTTCAAGTACTGTGCATGTCAGCATTACTGATCCAGGGATGACACGGAAGCAGAAAGATTAGACTATTTGAGGTCTGGTCGCTACATCCGTTCACACAGTTATCAAAGCAGAGGAAGGGCGGGCAGCAGGTACCACGAGCCCTCTGTCCCACACATCTATCAAGAAGCAGGTGTAGTTCATCGGTTCCACCGAATGCTCATATCTCTCGCCAAAGATCGTGTGAGTGTGCAGTTATGCTTCAGATGCTTCGCCATGGAATAGATCGATTCAGTTCCCCTTCTTTTCTGATGCACTCGCTTTGTATCTCTGACACACAAGGATAGATGCGGTGGGAAGAAAGCTGCCCTAGCCTATGTCCGGTTGATCATTCCGCTGGCATCTTGTATTCGCGCCTCCGTTTGACTGCCGCTCGGGAATGTAGTTGTAGATACGTGAGTCTTAGTGGGTCGTTGGCTCCACCTCTTATCTCCTTCTACGACATGCTGTAGTCGTTGCCATATTCAATATGTCACTTAGTCATATCAGCCTCGCGGTCAATTGACACCTCCGAAAGAAAGGGAGGGAGGACTTCATTCAGTGACTCCGTGATCGCCCTTTAAACGATCAAAATAAGGTAAAGCTTGAAGATAAGTTTTGTAATTGATTATTTTCTCAGTCCCTCTAGTCAGGTGGGCGCCGGCCGGCCGGATGTCCCTGAAAACCATACGTGCGGGTCTCCCCGCAGGCGGCTCACGCCATTTGAGGTGGCCCAAGCCACAATTCATTCACAAATCCTGTAGTGAAACTGAGACTACTCGACCTCGGAAGCTAATTCGCGTGTAGGCAGCTGTCTTAATACCGTTGACTGTATCTATTCCTTTATAATTGGCTCGCTCCCCCCCCTCTTTTTTCAAGAATGAATGAGCCGCTTGGACCTTCCATTTCCGTCAAATGACCTGGCTTCCCCTGGCTCTTCCACCGTCCGGGCTCCATTTCCTCCCTATGCTCCCTCGGCGCAGGCCCTCTAAGCTTCGCGCCTGAGGCGTTTTCGCCAGACGGTCTTTGCCAGTAGTGCCATCCTCCCAGCAGGCTGTTCAGACAGTGGGTTGTCCCTTGCTGCTCACGTTACATTAGGCGCTATGAATTATAGGAAATTCAGTGGTTGACTTGGACAGCAGGCGGGTTACACGTTCCACTGTGCCAAGATGTGAGGTGCAGGTGGTGATGATCAACCCAAGGTATGCGCTAGCGCCCTTGAGGGGCACTCTAGGACCCGCCTACGCTCGTGAAAACCCAGGTCGGTCGTCCGACCAGATGTGTGGATAACGAGGCCACCTTCACAACCTTCTCCCTTCTATATTTATCCAAAGTCAGGTAGGGCGGTTCGCTTGAGTTGCTCAACCGTCCCTTTGCCCGGTGCTCATGACGTGCTATGGAACCTCCACCGTGCTAGCTGCATAGGAGCCTACTCAGCGTCAGCGGCATCATGCCGCACTGGAGTGATCCAATATGTGGTTCCACACGTTCCACCACTTCTCCGTTCATTTCCAATACTGATCATGAAACACCGTGAGCAGCAGGATGTTGAGGTCCGGAATTCAAAGTGAAATTCTTGATTTGCCCGTTCCTAGTCATCATGGGAAAGAAATAAGAAAGAGATTATTCTCCTAGAGCTTTTCCAGTACCACCAGTACTCAAAATGCATCTTCGCGCGTCTACCTGGCACTTTTATTAGCCACCTTGCATGCAAGCGAAGCGCTATTGGCGGCAATTAATAGCTCATTGAGAGATGATTGATGCAGTCAGTCAGTGCCCTCGATTATTCTATTCCTGATAGAAGGATCATGGTGCCCCGGAAGCATTCCATCCAGCAGCAGCATCTCCTTCAACCACGCGAGGACAAAACTGATGTTAGCTACATTCGAGCGTTCACCGCATAGAGGCGATGTCGAACACTACCTATGATAATAAATCCAAAGGAAAGGTCAACAAAATGATTCAATCCGACTTTATCGGTATTAGGGATTGAGTAAAAAAGGGACATATGATGTTCAAGGCCTTGCCAAAACCGTCATGTCCCTATTATGTATAGGCCGTACTAAGCCAATAGCAAATAACAAACTCTTTCCTGCTCCCTCGACCTTAATTAACTCCCCCATCCTGCCAAGCCTCAGCTGCCAGCCCATTGTATCTAAGCACACTGCGGCAAATTGATACAAGTAGCTAAGGATCTCGCATCCGACATCTCTGGCCGAACGGTTAGGCAACACTAGGGCGCCTGGGTCAAAATTCTGCTTACCAAACAAGATGTCGAGAGGCGAACTCTGTAATTCCCCTCCTGCAAAAGTGATAGCGGCTGTAGCATCCGTCTGGAAGAGGGTAAGCTTTCGGCAACACCTTTTTCAGATTGGAAAGGATGAATACTTGTGTTGGGTCCGGCAGACCAGGATAGCCTCAGATCAAAACCTAATAAATGTACCTGGGGTTGATCATATTTTTTGGGCAATAACTATTCAGGAATTTGAGCGCTTATGTAGCTAAAAACTCTACCACTTGAATACTTGATTCATTAAGGTCGTCACCGTATACCCGGAAGTATCTATCGTTTTCTTTGTCTATTAAGCTTCACAGGGTTGGGACTCCCTAAATCAAACCGCTATTCGTTGTTTATCAACCACTCACGACGACACCGAGATCTTCGATTTAGCTCCCACATGTCATCCACCCGGGGCGGAAGATAATGAAAGGGAGATAAAGTCCTAACTAAATCAACACACAATAACCTCAACCTTCTACCCATTCTATCCATCATATTAGTCAAGTCGAGGAGATTCGTTCTTATCTATAGATAAGGCAAGAGAGAACTTATGACCTCGCGGATGGAGAGGGATTCAAACCCCGATATTCCTATCAATACTTCGGTTTTCAAGACCGACTCTTTCAACCGCTCAGACATCCATCCCTGCGCCCGCCTACCCTATCTATCTGCACGCTGGCAGGTAGTGGCAACTCTATGTGATTCGCTACGCTTGCTTGCGCCCCACCCCGTAAGCTGACTCTATTGCCTAGCGGTTAGCGACACTTCTCCGTTATTATGAATCGCTATGCTTTGCTTCTTTATATATGCTAATATGCACCATCGGATCACTAAGGCCGACTTTTGTCTCTGCTCGACGGGTGAGTCTTGCAGTCAAGCTCCCTTCTGCCTTTGCATTCGAGGACCAATGTCCGTCTGGCCCGAGGAAACCTTTGCACGCCTCCATTACCTTTTGGGAGGCCTACGCCACATAGAAACTGTCTACCTAAGACTGTCCTTTGGCCCGCGGGTCTGACACAAGGTTAGAATCCAAGCTCTTCCAGAGTGGTATCTCACCGATGGCTCGGCCCCCCCGGAAGGGGGCCTTCTTCGCCTTCCACCTAAGCTGCGCAGGAAAGGCCCAAAACCAATCCCGGGGAACAGTAAAGCTTCATAGGTTCTTTCTGTCCAGGTGTAGGCAGTCCGCATCTTCACAGACATGTCTAGTTCATCGAGCCTCTCTCCGAGATAGTGCCCAGATCGTTACGCCTTTCGGGCGGGTCGGAACTTACCCGACAAGGAATTTTGCTACCTTAGGACTGTTATAGTTACGGCCGCCGTTCACCGGGGCCTCAGTCGCCGGCTTCCCTGTCATTAGTTCACCAACTTCCTTGACCTTCCGGCATTGGGCAGGCATCAGCCCCCATACATGGTGTTACGACTTTGCGGAGACCTGTGTTTTTGGTAAACAGTCGCCCGTGCCTGGTCACTGCGGCCCCCTTTTGTGAGGGGGTGATAATCCCCAAGTGCAAGGAATCATCGTAGCAATTTCCAAAGGTGGAAGTGATAAGTATGGAGTGTCGAACCCACAAGGAGCTAAAGGTAAGATCAATATTCTCTCAAGCCCTATCTGCCACTGATACAATTCAACGTACACCGAACATTTGCTTCCAACTAGCAACGAGAAATAAGACTATGTTGTGGGTATGAAGAGGATAACTTTGTATGATATCGGAGAGCGAAAATATAAAAGTAGGTGCTGTTATCATAAAGTTAGAATATAATACTAAATATTATAAATAGCGATTGTGGAATAATGGTGGGTCGGTGTGCGGAATTGTCCTAAGCAACCGTTGACAAGACCGGTGATCACTATTGCAGTTTCATATGAGGGAGAGGCATAAGCTAACATACTTTCTCTACTTGGATCATATGCACTTATGATTGGGACTCTAGCAAGCATCCGCAACTACTAAAGATCATTAAGGTAAAACCCAACCATAGCATTAAAGCATCAAGTCCTCTTTATTCCCATACACAACAATCCCTCTTACACGGGTTTGTGTTTCAGTCACTCACCAACCCACTATAAGCGAATCATGAACGAATTGCAACACCCTACGACGGGAATCCCTCACGCTTGCGCGACACGAAGGGCACCATAGGACAGCACCAAAATAAAACATACAACTCATACCAATCTAGATCATCAATCAAATTAAAGACAATAGGTATCTACTCAAAACATCATAGGATGGCAACACATCATGGGATCATAATATGTGGCATAAAGCACCTTGTTCAAGTAGGGATTACAGCGGGGTGCGGGAGAGTGGACCGTGTAAAATAGATGAGGACGATCATGATGATGGTGATGTTGATGAAGACGATCACTGTGGCGATGATTCCCCTCCCGATGGCACTCCGGTGCCACCAAGAGAGAGGAGGAGAGGTTCTCCCCCTTGTGCTTCCTCCTCCCTGGCCTCCACCCTCTGGTCCTTGGCCTTCATGGTGATGATGGCCCCTCCGGATACTCCTCCATGGCCACGGTGATGATGGCCCCCTCCCAGGTGCCGAGAGGGCCTAGATTGATTTCTCGTGGCTACAGAGGCTTGCGGCGGCGGAACTTCCAATCTAGGTTACTTTCTGGAAGTTTGGGTATATATAGAAGAGTTTTGCATTGATTTCACGTCAGGGGGGTCTCCGGGCTGTCCATGAGGCAGGGGGCGCGCCCTAGGGGGTGGGCGCGCCCCCCACCCTTGTGGGCAGCCCCGGACTCTTCTCGCCTGCTTCTGGTACTCCGGGCTTCTTCTGGTCCAAAAATGATCTCCGTCAAGTGGCACGTCAATTGGACTCCGTTTAATTTTCATTTTCTGCGATACTCTAAAACAAGGAGAAAACAGAAACTGGCACCGGGCTCTAGGTTAATAGGTTAGTCCCAAAAATCATATAAATGCATATAAAACATCCTAGTGGGATAATATCATAGCATGAATACTTCATAAATTATAGATACGTTGGAGACGTATCAGCATCCCCAAGCTTAATTCCCGCTCGTCCTCGAGTAGGTAAATGATAAAAGAAGTAATTTATGAAGTGTGAATACTAGCAGGTGCACAAGTTTGATCAATGATAATTGCAGTCACCTTTTCTAGCATCATCATATGTCATAACAATAGCTCATCTCATAAAACTTCTCATAATCAAGTAACAAGCTATTCACATGTTAAAACATAGATCATAAACTTTCTTCAAACTAATAAACAATATTCTCAGTCATCAAACAATTGCAATTCATCTTATTTTCAGTAAGAGTCTATGTCAGAGCTTTGATTTAGCAAACTCCACATACTCAACTATCATTTAGTCTTTCACAATTGCTAACACTCACGCGTTATTTATGGGTTCTAAGTTTTAATCAGACACAGAGAAAGATTGGTGGTTATAGATTCGCCTCGCATCCTTTTACATCAAGGTTTATATCAACAATAATAGTTCATGATGCCTTACATCCAATTGGATATATATATCGTAATCTTTCCAACACAATGTGCTTGCCAAAGGATAAAATGTAAAAAGGAAAGGTGAAAAATCACCATGACTCTTGGATAAGGGTAAGAGATAAAAGTAAAAGATAGGCCCTTCGCAGAGGGAAGCAGAGGTTGCCATGCGCTTTCAGGGTTGGATGCAAAAAATCTCAATGCGAAAGAACGTCACTTTATATTGCCACTTGTGATATGGACCTTTATTATGCAGTCCGTCGCTTTTATTTCTTACACATCACAAGATCGTATAAAGCTTATTTCCTCCACACTAATCAATCATACATATTTAGAGAGCAATTTTTATTGCTTGCACCGATGACAACTTACTTGAAGGATCTTACTCAATCCATAGGTAGGTATGGTGGACTCTCATGGCAAAACCGGGTTTAAGGGTATTTGGAAGCACAAGTAGTATCTCTACTTAGTGCAAATAATTTGGCTAGCATGAGGGGGAAAGGCAAGCTCAACGTGTTGGGTGATCCATGACAATATACTTTATTTTAGATATAAGAAAACATGACCCATTACGTTGTCTTCCTTGTCCAACATCAACCTTTTAGCATGTCATATTTTAATGAGTGCTCACAATTACAAAAGATGTCCAAGATAGTATATTTATATGTGAAATCCCTCTTCCTTCAATATTCTTTCATGAATTGTTCAAGTGACCAATTCTATGTTTGCAAACTTTCAATAAGTTTACTACCTATACTTATTATGTGTGAAGTCATTACTCCCCATTTTATAAGCATATGAAACATATATAAATTTAGGTTTATGGCATTCAGTTTATTCAACCATTTACTCATAGTATATACGTGAAGCACATGAGTAAATGACAAACTACTCCAAAAGATATGAGTGAAGAACACCGAGTACTCAAATAATTAACTAGCCATGGGAGGATTCCATTTCATTCAGTATTTCAGATCCAATGATTTTATTCAAAGAGCAAGACGAATAAAAATATAGCTTCGAGTAAGGTATACCGATAGTTTTGAAGACGAAAGAGGGGATGCCTTTTGGGGCATCCCCAAGCTTAGGCGCTTGAGTCTTCCTTGAATATTACCTTGGGGTGCCTTGGGCATCCCCAAGCTTAGGGTCTTTCCACTCCTTATTCTCCTCATATCGATATCTCACCCAAAGCTGGAAAACTTCAATCACACAAAACTTAACGTAACTTCGTGAGATAGGTTAGTATGATAAAGAGCAAACCATTCACTTTGGTACTGTCAAAGACAAGGTTAATAATTGTTCTTACACAATTCCTACTGTACCATATCATTTCTACAATTTATAGTGAAGAATATAAGCCATAGAAACTAGAAAACAAGCAAACTATGCAATGAAAACAGAATCTATCGTAAAGCAGAACGATGCAGTAATGATCTGAACAATAACCATACTTCTGCTACTCCAAAAATTATGAAATAAATTGGTGGACATGAGTAATTTTTCTATTAATCTTATTCAAAAAGAATGAACTCAAAATCACTCTTTTGTAAAAATGACATCTATTCTCGTGAGCGAAAAGTTTCTGTTTTTTACAGCAAGATCACATTAACTTTCTCCCAAGTCTTCCCAAAGGTCTTACTTGGCACTTCATTGAAACAAAAGACATAAAACATTGTTACTACAGTAGCTTAATCATTTAAACACACAAAAACAGAAATAGTAAATATTGGGTTGTCTCCCAACAAGCTCTTTTCTTTAATGCCTTTTAGCTAAGCATGATGATTTCAATGATGCTCACATAAAAGATAGGAATTGAAGCACAAAGAGAGCATCTTGAAGAATATGACTAGCACATTTAAATATAACCTACTTCCTATGCCTAGGGATTTTGTGAGCATACAATTTATAAGAACAACAATCAACTAGCATAGGAAGGCAAAACAAGTATAACTTCAAAACTTTAAGCACATAGAGAGGAGACTTGATATTATTGCAACTCCTACAAGCATGTATTCCTCCCTCATAATAATTTTCAGTAGCATCATGGATAGAAACTTTGTTCTCATACTCAATTGGAACCTCTTCTGAAATAGTGGAATCATTACTAGCTAAAGTTGACACTCTTCCAAATCCACTTTCGTAAATATCACACTAAGATTCAACACCCTCCAAAATAGTGAGATCACTAATTCCTAAAGTTGACACTCTTCCAAGCCCACTTTAAATGATAGTATTATTGATACTCCAAAATATATAAGTGAATTTCATGGAGCATTCTACAATTAACATAGACTAACCAATATCCAAGCTCAATATATATAAGTGAAGCACACGAAGCATTCTATAAAACCATACTCAAAAGATTTGAGTGAAGCACAAAGAGCAATTATATAAGATCATACTTAAAAGATATAAGTGAAGCACATGAAGTATTCTATAAATTGATGTAGGGCTATCTCATTCTACCATGGTTCTTAAAGCAAAAACCCAAAGGACACAAATCATGTGAACAAAACAGAAACCGAGGTATACCGATATTTGTTGAAGAAGAAAGATGAGATGCCAACCGGGGCATCCCCAAGCTTAGATGCTTGAGTATCCTTTGAAATATTTACTTGGGGTGCCTTGGGAATCCCCAATCTTGAACTCTTGCCTCTCTTTATTCTTCTCATATTGGTAGATCCTCGATCTTCGAACACTTCATCCACACAAACTTTAACAAATACTTGTGAGATCCGTTAGTGTATTAAAGAAAATCACTACCTTTAGGTACTGCAATGAACTCATTATTTACATATATTTGTGTTAAACCTACTATATTCCAACTTCTCTATGGTTTATAAACTATTTTACTAGCCATAGATGCATCAAAATAAGCAAACAACACACGAAAATCAGAATCTGTTAAAAACAGAACAGTCTGTAGTAATCTTGAAGTTTGGTGAACTTCTGTAACTCCTAAAATTATGAAATAAATTTTACAATTTGAAAATTTTGTACAGAAGTAATGTGAAAAAAGTTTCAGACCCATTTAACCTTCCAGTAAACAATGTAAATTCATGCACTACAGCCAAAGTTTCTGTTTTTGTTCTGCACATAGTAAACAAGCAATCTAATAATCCTAAAACCAAAGCTTGGCACATTATTTTTATAATACAATGAATATATACAAGGGGATAATTATTTACAGATAAACTTCCATGAAAAATTCTACATTGTTTCCGTGAGCATGAACACAAGTGCTCAAGGTCGACCCTCACTTTTTCAATGCATAACTTTCCAATCACTTCTCTTTTTGAAAAAACTTTTTAGGCATGAGAGGCAAGTAATTTTTTTTGTCTTTTCATTCTTTTAAATTTTTTTGTATGTTTCACCCACAACTAAACATAAACAAAAAGGAAAAACAAAAATCTACTTAGTAAAGAAAGCAAACAAGCACACACTAGAATATCAACCCCACGCTATTGCTCCCCGGCAACGGCGCCAGAAAAGAGCTTGATAATCCCCAAGTGCAAGGTATCATTGTAGAAATTTCCAAAGGTCGAAGTGATAATTATGGAGTGTCGAACCCACAAGGAGCTAAAGGTAAGATCAATATTCTCTCAAGCCCTATCTGCCACTGATACGACTCTACGTACACCGAACGTTTGCTTCCAACTAGCAACGAGAAATAAAATTACGTTGTGGGTATGAAGAGGATAACTTTGTATGATATAGGAGAGCTAAAATATAAAAGTAGGTGCTGTTATCATAAAGTTAGAATACAATACTAAATATTATAAATAGCGAGTGTCGAATAATGGTGGATCAGTGTGCGGAATTGTCCTAGGCAACCGTTGACAAGACCGGTGATCACTATTGCAGTTTCATATGAGGGAGAGGCATAAGCTAACATACTTTATCTACTTCGATCATATGCACTTATGATTGGAACTATAGCAAGCATCCGCAACTACTAAAGATCATTAAGGTAAAACCCAACCATAGCATTAAAGCATCAAGTCCTCTTTATTCCCATACGCAACAATCCCTCTTACTTGGGTTTGTGTTTCAGTCACTCACCAACCCACTATAAGCGAATCATGAACCTATTGCAACACCCTACGGCGGGAATCCCTCATGCTTGAGCGACACGGAGGGCACCACAGGACAGCACCAAAATAAAACATACAACTCATACCAATCTGGATCATCAATCAACCCAAAGACAAAAGGTATCTACTCAAAACATCATAGGATGGAAACACATCATGGGATCATAATATGTGGCATAAAGCACCATGTTCAAGTAGGGATTACAGCGGGGTGCGGGAGAGTGGACCGCATAAAATAGATGTGGATGGTGATGATGATGGTGATGTTGATGAAGACAATCACCGTGGCGATGATCCCCGTTGGCATTCCGGTGCCACCAAGAGAGAGGAGGAGAGGTTCTCCCCCTTGTGCTTCCTCCTCCATGGCCTCCACCCTCTGGTCCTTGGCCTTCATGGTGATGATGGCCCCTCTGGGATACTCCTCCATGGCCACCGGTGATGATGGGCCCCTCGTGAGGGTCTTGGGAGAGGGCCTAGATTGATTTCTCGTGGCTACAGAGGCTTGCGGCGGTGGAACTTCCGATCTAGGTTTCTTTCTGGAAGTTTGGGTATATATAGAAGAGTTTTGCGTTGA